>JAVIWB010003419.1:0-458237 GCA_031893035.1 Dermolepida albohirtum
GAAAATCCAAGAGAAACTTTGAGGAATAATCCTTTAAAATTACGATAGGTTAATAGAAAGCAAGACCTGGATTAATAATATTGGTATTAGAAATATTTCTAGTTGCAGACGAATATGCTAGTCGTATTATAGATCTAAGTACGTAAAAGTATGAAAAACTATAATTATTACAGGTTGTTTAAAACTTAATCATTGACGTCTTTAAAATACTGTCGTGAGATTATAACAAATGAAAAATTAATTAAAGACAATAATTAATAGTTCTCATCTTATACATTCATGAAATTCCATTTGAAATCTAAAACAAACTTTTCGGGAACACGGTCGTTTTTTGCGATTTCCTCCTTCAAACGCACCAGTAAGTCAATATAATAATCACTGTTGATCGATTTACCTTTTTCGAGGTAGTCAATGAAAATCACGCCATGTGTATCCCAAAAAAAATGACTCCAGGACTGTGCCAGCTGACTGCTGCGTTTTCGGACGTTTCGGACGGCTTTCGCCAGCTGTGCGCCACTCAGATGACTGCCGCTTCGACTCTGGAGTGTAGTGATGTATCCATGTTTCGTCCATGGTCACGTAACGACGCAAGAAATCTTTTTTGTTGCGAGTAAATAGCGATAAACAGCTTTCTGAATCATCGACTCGTTGCTGTTTTTGTTCCATCGAGAGCAATCGTGGCACCCACTTGGAAAAAACCTTTTTCATGCTCAATTTTTCATGAAGGATAGTAAATACACTTCCATATGATATCTGTGTCATCTCAGCAATCTCACGGAGCTTCACTTTACGATCTTTCATTATAATTTTTGTCACTTCACTCACATTTTCCCGTGTAACGGCTTCCACAGGTCTACCCGAGCGTTCCGCGTCATTTGTGTCGGTACGACCACGTTTAAACTCGGCAAACCACCGACAAATCGTTGCTTTTGATGGACAAGAGTCCGGGTAACATTTTTCAATCCATTGTTTTGCTTGCGTGGTGTTTTTACCCATTAAAAAACAATGTTTTATCAGAACACGAAACTCGGTTTTTTCCATTGTTTAAACAAACTACAAAACGACTTTACTCCAACCTCGATAACTCAGCTGTTTCTGGTCCGATCGACTTAAAATTTTGACACGTTTCAAGCAAAGGTTAGTACTCTAGAAAGACGTGGTTACTGGTTTACTACGAGCGCCATCTATGGGTTAGTCTCGGGACTTATTGATCCATGTGTTAGATGTATTGAGGAAAGAATTTAGGGTTTAGCATTTGATGATTTCCTTGAAGTACACCTACCCTCATCCTCGCCTTCACCGTAATTTACTTTCACTTATATGTAAATTCTCTTTACCGTACTGCACTATATTATAATTAAATTGGATTAACCCATTAATGAAAAGTATTCATATCATATTCGAATTATGTGGCATTTAATGTCTTGCAATACAACATTTTTGTGGTTAAAAATGTTTAAATTATTAATTTTGTATTAGTAGACGTGCCTATAAAAACAAATCTTCGATTGCAGTTCCAATAATAAAGAATTACGGTATATTTCTTTGAATGCAACGGTTTTTATATATTCCATTATTAATCACGATGTCTAATACGTAGGAATATGAAGTGATAAAAAGAAGGAAAGGATTTATCAGCTATGAAATTTCTTAGCCACATTCGTGGTTTCACGTAGTAGATATTAACGATATCTACATATGTAGTTTTGCAATTGACATAACAAAATTTTTTTTATTGGTATAATAATCATTTTATGTAATATAATAATACCACGATAATCGACACTTGCAAATATGTTAATTAAATGTTTTTAAACTTGTAGTAAATGTTACGTAGACCAATTTTTAGTGTTGAATAGACCTTAAAGATTTGATAAGTCGTGTACACATACACAAACAGAGAGAGAGAGACATGTGTGTCTGTGTGTATATTGGGTCTGGGAAAAAGTTCGTGGCGTTTTTCCCGATAGATGGCATTGGTTGCCGATAACTAAAGAACAACAAGTCACAGCGACACCACCGACGGCTCGTTTTTTAGATGACCTTCCGAACGTTAGTTTGAGCGTAGAAACATTGTAATCGGTGCAGTGGTTGGAAAGTTATTCGCACTTGAAAATGGAGAAGAATAATGAGAAATTTCGCTATATTCTGCAATATTATTATGATAAGGGGAAGAACGCTGCGCAGGCTTGTGATAAAATTTGTGCTGTGTACGGTGAAGGTACTTTATCGAAATCTGTTGCGCGGAAATGGTTCGCTCGCTTTCGTTCTGGAAATTTCAATGTGAAAGATGAGTCACGCTCCGGTCGTCCAATCACTGAAAAATCTGATGAAATTCTTGAAAAAGTCCAACAAGATAAGCATATCAGCAGTGTCGATATTGGCATGGAGCTAGGCATTGACCACAAAACTGTTTTGAACCATTTACACAAAGCTGGTTACAAAAAAAAGCTTGACGTATGGATTCCTCATGAGTTGAGCGTGAAAAACATGATGGACCGAATTAACATCTGCGATGCGCTGCTGAAACGGAATGAAATCGAGCCGTTTCTGAAACGTTTAATAACCGGAGATGAAAAATGGATTACGTACGATAATCGGAAGCGTAAAAGATCGTGGATAAAGGATGGTGAGCCGTCACAAGCGTTCGCTAAGCCAACATTGACGCCAAAAAAAGTGATGCTGTGTGTATGGTGGGACTGGAGGGGAATCGTCCACTACGAGCTACTTCCAACTGGTCAGACGATTGATTCTCAACTCTACTGTGCACAACTAGAGAGATTACGCCAGGCGATTGAAAGAAAACGGCCCGAATTGATTAATAGGAAAGGTGTTGTCTTCCATCATGACAACGCCCGACCACACACTTCTTTGATGACCCGTCAAAAATTGAGAGAGTTTGGTTGGGAAGTTTTGATGCACCCACCTTACAGTCCGGATATAGCACCCTCTGACTATCATCTGTTTCGATCTCTGCAGAACTCTCCCAATGGAATTAAGTTGGTTTCAAAAGAAGCCTGTGAAAACTACTTGATTCAGTTTTTCGACCAGAAACCACAGAAGTTTTTCACCGATGGGATCATGGATCTACCAAAAAAATGGCGAAACATTGTCGATAATAATGGAGCATATTCGGTTTAAATGAATTCGTCCACGCGCCATGCGGGGACCAGTTGAATTTTACTGAAAAAACGCCACGAACTTTTTCCCAGACCCAATATATAGGCTGGTCAGAAATTTACGGATAATTATTAGGTAGGGCGATTCTGTGATTAATTCTGAATCGACGCAATACTAAAACAGAATTGTTGCTTTGTCATTCGTTAAGTCATACAAATTGCTTAAAAGGAGCGTAGATATGGCAACATGGTATAAAGCCGTCAACCATCAGTAGGAATGATAAGACAAAATATAAATTTTATTTAAATCTAATGAAAAAACGATAATAGTGATAATTGACGTAAATGCTAAAACTGGTAGACATTGGTTTGAAGACAAATTTATAGCCTTTGTGAAATTACATCTAGGGCGTGTTGCAACATATCTGAGGTAATTAATTGTATTGTGACGCTAATTCTGCTTATTACTTCATTGTCCGGAAGCATTGCATAAACTTTTTTCTTCAAGAAACCCCAAACAAAGAAGTTCATGTAATACGTGTTGGCTCTAACATTTAATGGAACATTATCCAATACTTCCTCCAACACATTTACGTATTAATTTGTATTTAATCTATTCGGAAGAATTACCTAGCCAAACATTCACAGAAAACTGTGATTTTCATCCGCCCCAAAATGTAAATTGTGACTGTTGAATACACCTTCTCTTATGAAAACGCATTCGCCATTCCATAAAATGAGTGATAAAATGCTTGTATCTTCTTGAATTTTGTTTAAAATTGTGTTGCAAAACATTATTCTTTGCAAATTATCATTTTCGTATAATAGTTATACATTCGTAACAGAGTACGATATGATAACGCTTTCCGTTAAGTACTGAAAGAACTGTTGTCTTACTTGGAATATTGATTTCCTGGGCTATTTGTCTCGTACTGCAAGTAGGATCCTGATGAACAATATTAAAAATTCTTTCTTCAACTTGGATCGTACGACAATGTCTTGTTCCACCTCCATCACGTTGACTGGAAAGAAATGTGTTTGTTTCATGATGTTTCCGATCCAATGTTCGAAATGTGTTGGTGTATGGGTGCTACTGGTATGAATACCATATTGCATATTTGTCTTTTGCCATGGGCGGCGTCCAATGCAAAACCCAAATACCATGTGATATCATCGTATTCGTTGAAAGTGTACATTACAAATTGCTTGGAATATCACAAAAATTAAGTAAGTAATGGAAGCGAAAATAGTGAACGTTGTACTGACAAACGTCAAAATTTGACAAATGGCAAAATTACTTTTAAATTATTATTTTGTTAATAATAAAATAGTTGACGATTATTCGTGATTTCTGACCATCGTATATAATTATTTACATGTCAATAACTAAGCCTTCATACTACTTTTGATAAGTACATTAATGCCTATTAAAAAAAATTTATTTTTTAAAATGTTTAAAATTTCATATTTCATTTTGTATATACATATAAAGAAAGATCCGTCAACAACTTTTGCTTTTTCTTGAATTTTGTAATTTGAAATGAAATTATTATTAACATTGAAAACTAAATAAGCCTTTTTCTTTTTGAATTATAACTAAAATTATAGTCACAGGCAAGAATTAGCTTATATTAACTTTATTTAAGACAATTATATTCAAATCTGGTTCTTATGTTCATGCAATATTGACATAAAAATTCAAAATTTTTCTGTAGGATGACATCTTCATAAAGTTTTCTTTGAAACTGCTTAGTTTTCTTTGCAACTACGAGCAGCCCTCTTAAATTGTAATATAAAAAAGTATCTAAAAAATGTTTAACCAGTAAAAAAGTTAATTTTTTTTTTATACAATGAATAATAGAATAAATATTTGAAGTACTGCTATTTTATGCAATACATCTATAACTATTGTTGTCACATAATCTTTGAACAGTAAAAATTTCAGTAGTTCTGATACAATTCTGTTATATCATTAAGCAAAAAAGGACCTTAACGGATGGCATTTTTAATCGCATTTGGGTGCTGTTAAGGTTTTAGAGAAGGTTTCGAAAAAGCTTTCAAACGATGGATTCCCTTACGTGAGGCTATAGATTATTTAAATATATCATTTAGTTATATTTTATCTTTATACATTTTGAGGTTAGAATAATCAGTGAATCAAAATTATTTGATTACTCTGACTAATCGAAGGTCAAAAGAGTTTGTCTTATGATTAAAGATGGGTTGTTCTGGAGGCGCACACTAGCGCGTCCGGTATGAGTTCGACTACTGCCAAACGAAATGATTTTATTTATAACTATATCAAGCCATTGTGTCTTAGTTCATTGGAGTCGATATTAGAATGTGGTTCAACCAACCGTATATAGGTGAGCGAAAATATTGTGTAAACGAAAGCACAGGTTTGACATCTCATTCTTCGTAAACCATTAAGTTTACATTGCGAGTATTACATTTAACGAAACTGCCACAGTATATTAAATCAGAATACAATTGTGGAAAATTAAGAAGTTGATGTATTCCCGGTAGTCTGCGTTTTCGTTTACGTAACATTTTCATTCACCTGTGTAAGGTTGGTTGAACTAGCAATACTCTAAAAACGACTTGGATGAACTGGTGCGCAATTGCACGATATTGTTATAAATAAAATAATCCTGCTCAATGCCAACCGAACTCGTACCGGGCGCGCTATTGTGTACCAGTAAAACGAATCATTTCTACTTATGATTTATTAGATTTTTCTCTTTTTTAATTCCGTATTAAGAGATATAACACGCTTACGAAATTGACTTTAAAATAAAATATTTTTATTTTTATTTAAAATAAAAAAATTGCATCGAAAGCAATACTACACAAATAGATTTTAAACAATTATTATTCAGCGTGTTATGTGAAAAGCGAACGTGACAAAGATGAAACATTTGTTTATTTGAAAATGATAAGGAACACGTTGAGAAGAGTGTATGTTTTTGTATCGACACATAATGTTTGCTACATTTCCGGCAATAAAGCCCATATTTACCTTGCAGTAAGAATTCATTTTTTTCTTCTTCTATCGTAGTTCGCTATGTATGTACACCTTTCATCACATATTTATTCAGATAAGGTAACAGTCAGTCTATATATTAACTTATACAACTTAATGTTATCGTTTTCAAAATCGTTAACTGCATTAGCCGTGCTTTCCAAACCATTATCAGTTCCTCTATTGGAGTTAAAGCACCAATATTAAAATATTTATATTGCGCTATGTTATGACTAGAGTCCGGATTTCTAGGCATTAAGCTTATTATAAATATTACAAGCAGATACATTTAGTATTAAAATGTGTACGAAATATGTAAAAATAAGTCATTTGGCACTAATGTTCAGATGCTTTTTTTGCTTTTTTAGTAATATTTGTCCTTAATTTAATATTTTGTGCTTATTTACAGCTTTCTTTTTTAATATTTTTACGTATAAGTTTACATAAACAAATCAGAAATATACTTAGTGTAGAAAAAGATGTATGGAAAACATAAAAATAATTAAAAAATAACAACGTATCAAACATGAGAATCTAAATATGCAATATGTCGACTATTTCCCCGCATCTCCATACACACGTAGGTACTTCCCCGTTGATCGCGTCGCATCAGCAAACAGCGCCGCTAGAAATATCACATCACAAACACGTGATACATCTCCGTTCCTGGAATTCCCCGGTGTCTTTGGCATTTGTAAACAAACATTTCATGAACTATTACATTCTATAAGTGTGTTTACACGTTGTTAAACTGAATTAGTTTAGTTTTGTGTAAAATTATTTTAAAATGCCAAAGCAGAGGCCCACGGTAGACGAATGGATTAAAGAATATAAAGAGTTGCATTTTGAAAATGGTAGATTATTTTGCCGAGCCTGTATAAAAACGGTAAGTTGTTTCTTATAGATTAAATCCTTGGTACATCATTGTTGTTCCTAATTTTAGATTCAGTGCGACAAAAAATACAATATTAAACAACATGTGCAAACAGTTTTGCATCAACAAAGTCTACAAAGGTTTACAAATAAATCTAAGCAACAAACAATTGGTGAATCCTTACAGTCATGTTCTGGCTATAACGAACAACAGCGATTTAATTTTGATCTATGCAAAGCTATGGTGCAGTCTGATATACCATTAAACAAATTAGAAAATGATAGCTTTAAAAGATTTTTGGACCAATATTGCAAGATACATGTACCGGATGAAAGTACTCTTCGAAAATGTTATGTTAGCTCTGTATATAAAGAAACTATCCAGAAAATAAAAACGCTAGTGGGTAATAATTACATTTGGTTTACCGTAGACGAAACTACAGACGTTTGCGGGAGGTATGTTGCAAACTTAATTATAGGTGTGCTTAATGAGGAAATATTAACGGAAGGATACTTGATATGCTCAAAAGAGCTGGAAGCAACAAATAACAATACAGTTACAAGATTTGTAAATGAGACATTAACAAATTCTTATCTACCCGAGGCTGTGCCCTATGACAAAATATTATTAATGCTTTCTGATGCTGCACCGTATATGGTTAAAACTGCATCAAATCTTAAGATTTTTTATCGAAATTTAGTTCATTGCACTTGTTTAGCACACGGTCTTAATCGGGTTGCCGAAATTATACGGCTTCAATTCCCTCTTGTTAATGAACTAATAAAAAATGGCAAACAAACGTTCATTAAAGCCCCTTTAAGAGTGCAACTCTTCAGAAAAAGATTGCCTAACATTCCATTACCACCTGAGCCAGTGTTAACTCGGTGGGGAACTTGGTTAGACGCTGCTTTATACTACGCTGAACATTTCGAAGATTTTAAAAACCTTGTGTTCGAGCTTTCAGATACTGCTGTTAAATCGATAAGAGATTGCCAAGCCGTTTTAGAAAAAGCAGAATTGAAAAATAGTCTCTCTTTTATTAAATGTCATTTTAATCTTGTAAGTAAAACCATAAAATCCTTAGAGCAGCAGCAATTGTCATTAGTTGAATCTGTTAAAAAAATTAATGATTTTAAAAGTGCCATAGACGGTATACCTGGGCGCATTGGTCAAACAGTGCAAACAAAACTCAACGATGTTTTGTCAAAGAACGAGGGATTTCAAACCTTAAATAAAATATCCTCGATCTTAAGTGGAGAGGTAGTTCAAGAATTAAATATGGATCCAGCTGTCGTGGCAAAATTTAAATATGCCCCTATAACTAGTGTTGATGTCGAAAGAAGTTTTTCAAATTATAAAAACATTTTAAGTGATAGACGACAGAACTTTACAATGGAACATTTAAATGAACATTTAATAATTTTGTGTTTCAAACGGAAATAATTTTTTTTATGTTGTTTTTATTAAAAACTGTTAATAAAAAGAATTTAAGGTTTTTCATTTTAAAACACATGTTTCAATTATAATTATTAAATATTACTCTGTATCTATGAATTAAAAATGTTTTAAAAATTTCTTTTATTTAAAATATTTGAGTTTTATGACTGAACATGTTTTCTGAATTTATTACATGTTTTTGTTGAAGTACTTAAATGTTAATGTTATAAAAATAAATTACAATTATAAATCTCAAAATCAATGTTTATTTAATCAATAATGTATATATAATTTATACAATTTTGTATAATGTACGTGCTTTTTTTGCATATGGTAATGCTTTTTTTTCGAAAATCGATAGGCTTTTTAAGCGCTTTTTTCAATATTTTTAATGCTTTTTAATCCGGACTCTAGTTATGACTAAGGTTGAAAAATCCTCTGGGTAATCAACGACAAAAAGCGATGGAGGGCAAATACGTGTAGACATTATCGATAGCTTGCATCATGCCAGTGACGCGAAGATATGTACATTTTTTATTTTTAAAACAAGGGTACAATTAAATTTTTCTCCTGCAGTTTATAATTTGACACCTGTTTTTAACTCATTTTAGTACGGTGCTTTCAGGCTTTTCTTTTTTGGCATTTTTTCCGTTTTGTTCGTTTTAGTGTCATTAATAAATATAAATGCTTAAATTCTTCAAATTGGAAAACATTTCAAATACATTTAAGTCATTAGCATAATATGCATATAATTATATGCACATTATGTTATTATGTTATAAACTAACCATTAGCGGACAGAGAAAAAATCGTTTTCTACTTCTTCATATCGAACTAAGCCTTACGAAGCAACATGTTAAAGCTTTAGATTTTGAAGGCGACTGTTTCCAGTATATACGTGAAAAATTTCTACAACTTAGTTACAAAAAAATAAAGCCGGCGTATTCGATGGACCACAAATTAGAACTTTAAAGAGAGACCCAAACACTGAATGAAATTGAGAAAGAAACCTGGGCTTCATTCATGATGGTTGCCAACAATTTTCTTGGCAATAAAAAGGCGCGCAATTAGAGAGATTTAATGAAAACGATACTTGAAAATGTCAACACAGGTTGCAACATGAGCATATACTTCATTTCCTACATAGTCATCTTGACAGTTTTCCTGAAAATATAGAACTGTAAGCGATGAACAGCTCGAAAGTTTTCATTCTGATCTACAAACTATGGATAATAGGTGCCAGGGAATATGGGATTCTCATATCATACCAGGCTACTGATGCAATAGTTACTAATTATTCGATTCTTTAATAAGGGCATAAATCTCATTATGGAAACTGATTTTTAATTTAAATGCACACATGTATACAGTACTATGCAAAAGAATGAAGCACCTAACAATATTTTCCAAAACTTATTTACTAAAACGTTTTTACTAATAATTACTGGGTTAATTTAATTTATAATACTTAATACATATTTCCAAGAACGATTTACTTATTGGTAGAAATGTAATCACAGGAAATTTCCAAGTTTATAACATCATACATCCGCGTAGGGGTGAGATCGGCCGTCTGATAAGAGGATTAAAGTAATAAATTTTCTTGCAACACAATCCTCTGCAATAAAATTTCAAGGGGGAATTATTTATCTGTAAGATTTGGTTCTTAATTCAGTGGTAGAAACGATACAGAGTGGTTCCACAATAGAATTTATTTAGATTCTTAAAAAACGCGCCTGCGAGTGAAATTGTCATTTGAAGACAAAATCATGAGCTGTAAATTGTTACAGTAGATAGAAAATGCCTAGAATAGCATTACTAGATAGAAATACAATTATTGTTTTACATCAAGAGGATTATAGTCAAGTGAAAATATCAAAGATAGTGAAACGTTCAGGACATGCCGTGTAACAAACAATAAAAGAATGACTGAAACCGGCAGTGTAAGTGATAGATTAAACAGTGGACGTCCAAAAGAGCTCAGTAAAGCTTATACACAGTTTTCAAAAGTTAGTTACTTAAGAAATCAAAAGAAAGTTAGCTCAGAACTAGTTCAAGATCTTTCGCGAACATTTGGTATTTTGGTACATGCTTCAACAGTAAGGCGATACTTCCTCAGATCAGGCTTGAGGGGATGCGTGGCCGTGAGAAAACCCTTACTGCGATGAAGTAATAGAGGGAAACGATTAAAATATGCCAGAGGCCACGAAACTTGGGGATGTAATGAGTGGCGACAGGTACTATGGACTGACAAATCTAAATATCAATTATTTGGAACTAACAGACGTCAGTATGTTAGACGACGCCCTGATGAACCGTTATTGGAATCATGTTTACACACTACCATAAAGCATGGAGGAGGCAATATCCAAGTTTGGGGTTGTATTTCGGCTGCAGGTGTGGGTGAAATTGTAAAAATAGAGGGTAAATTAACTGGTGAGAAATACAGAACGCTATTAGAAGAACATGCCATACCATCAGGGCAGCGACTTATTGGCTATAATTTCATTCTACAAGATAATGATCCCAAGCATATCTCAAAACTTCTGAAAACTTATTTAACACAGCAGGAAGCAAATGGGGTATTGCAGACTATGATGACTACTTCAAAGTCTTAAAACTTAAACTTAAATATTATCGAGCATGTGGATTATCTTGACAAAAAAAGGTGTGAAAGGGGATCAAAAGACATAAATGAATTGTGGAACATACTGCAGGAAGAGTGGTACAATATTCCTGAAAATTTCATTAATTTATTAATGGAAAGCCTACCAAGAAGAATGCAGGATACTATAAAAGATAAAGGTAATCACACAAAATATTGAAAATTAAGTTGTTTATGTTTAAATATGGATATGTGTTAGTTTTCATACATTAAAAAAAAGTTCAACTTGTGTAAGGTTATTATTTATCCTTTTATAATAGTTTCTTGTACAATCCAATTCTTCTTTCTGTTCAGAGTACTGTATATACAACTACGTGCGTTTCATGTTTACATAATGAGATATACAGCGTGATTAAAAAATCGAATCTCGCAGTTCTTGGTAGCTCAGTGGTAGAGCACCCGTCCGATAAGTAGACGACTGGAGTTTGATTCCTCATCGAAGGGCATGATTCTTTTTCATTAATTTCTGTCTTAATTATAACAATGTAATAAGCAGAAGATCACAAGTTGTGTTATGATTTTTCCGACAACCTAATATTTTAAATCTAGTTAACTTTGTTACAAATTCCACTTTTATAAAATATGTTGCATATTTAATATTAGAATCACTATCTATGCATTTATGTACATAGAACATACATATGTACGTGCAATTTTGCAGCGCATCTAAATAAATGTATTTATTTAAACAAATAAACGACTTTCGTACTTGACATTTGGCCAACGTTTTAATCAAAAACATGTTTCGCACAAAACTCTTATCTCGTGCATAATATTATGCAAATATATTTTCACAAATACGCCTCATTGTTTCCTTTTTGTTTCGAAAAGGTAAAGTGTTAGAATGCGCAGAAAAAAAATTAATGGCATGCACGTTGCTATGGTAATTTATATATGCATTTATTTATTGACGAAGTATGCAAATCATTGTCATAATATTATTGAGATTTACAGTTACATGAGAATTAATATGATATTAATGATAGAATATGACAAAGGATAGGGTAAAGTATTCTTGTAAACTGCAGTGATCGAATGTAATATTTTTTGTGAAAATGTCACGTAAGCAAGTTATATTTTTAATATAAATACTGGCTAGAAATTAAATGCACCTCATATTCATAATTGCTATTTATGTTTTCATTTAATTGCAACTTTTTTTGTGAAAGAGAAAATAGGTAGAAATAGGAACTGGTTTCCGGTATACCGTACGAATTAACTAGTGTCATTAGTTAACAATAAACAGCATGTGAATTTCATCTGAGAAACCATATTTTTGTCGAACATCATTGTTACGTTATTCTAGTTTGAATAACTTGTAGGTTGATGGAGTCACAACATTACTTTCACAAGCGCGTTTCTTTTATTTATAAGAATAAACTATTATAATATTCACTTTTTGAAGGTATGCTTGTATTTCTAAACAAAAACCCTATAAATGCATTTACTAAAATAAAATTAAAATATTGACATAAAAAATAAATTTAAAAATTCTTCGATAACTTGTAAATAAATTATGTTTGATTGACGTGGACAATATATACATTTAAATACATTATTTACAGATAAAGGGTTTTCCAATAGGGACTTGACAACTTTTAATTCAATTTGTGAACGCACCCTTTCACTAATCATCGAACTGTCACTGTCAATTTATTCAGTAAACTTAACATTTTCATCATGGTAAAGTACACGAACGAACAACGTCTGCAAATTATAAAAATTTACTACAGAAATTCGGAGTCGGTGATCGCTACTATTAAGAGTGTTAACTCCGACTTTCGGTCGTAATTGTCGCCCTAGTAGACAGGCAGTAACAAGTTTAGTGCAAAAATTTGAGTCTACATATTCGTTGTGTGATGTTGCCGTGCCAGTGAGACAACGAGTTGGTCGAAGCATCGAAATTAGCAAATGATCCAAATCAGTCAATTCCACGGCGTTCTCAAGAGTTGGGCATCGCCCAGACCACTTTATGGCGAATTTTGCGTAAGGATCTTGGTTGGGTGTAAACCAAGATCCTTACGCAAAATTCGCAAGATCAAGCTGACTCAAGAATTGAAGCTGATGGACTATTTGAAGCGACGTACGTTCTCCGATTGGGCTCTGGAAAAGATGCACCAAGATGAACAATTTCATCGCAAAATCATTTTCAGTGACGAAGCTCATTTTTGGCTCAATGGGTTCGTCAATAAGCAAAATATGCGTTATTGGTAGGGTGAAAATCCACATGTGCTTCATGAAACATCACTTCATCCACAAAAAATAATTGTTTGGTGCGGTTTGCATGCCGGCGGCGTCATAGGGCCATATTTTTTCGTCGACGATAATAATCGTCACGTTACTGTGAATGGTAATCGTTATCGCGCCATGATTACCGATTATTTTTGACCCGAATTGGAAGATATGGACTTGGAAAAACATGTGGTTTCAGCAGGACGGTACCACAAGTAAGTTTGATGAGCGTGTTATGTCAAGAAATGGCCCAGTCGATTGGCCACCTCGTTCGTGCGATTTAACGCCTCTAGACTTTTTTATTTGGGGCTACGTCAAGTCATTGGTCTATGCCAACAAGCCGACAACGTTGGAAGAGCTCAGAGCCAACATTGAACGCGAAATAGCAGCCGTTTCGGCCGAATTGTGTGGGCGAGTCATCGAAAATTGGGTCCAACGAATCGACCGCTGCAAACGTGCCCGCGGTGGCCATATGAACGAAGTCGAGTTCTATTCATAAATGTTTTGATTGTACTTCAACCCGATAATAAAGTTTTTGAAATATCTCAAATGGTCTGCATTTTATTTTGAAAAAAATTTGTCAAGTCCTTATTGGAAAACCCTTTATAACAGCATCATCCGCCTAATGGGTTTGCAACTCTGCATATGTAATAATTTTTAGGAGAGGTTTGCGTGTTTGTGCATATGTATTAGTCACTAAAGAACGTTTATTTTGATCGTTTGTAATTATAAATATTTTCGCCCCGAAAGGACATTTAATTGTGCTTCATATGCACTTCCTCTATAAGTCCAGTTATAGTATAATGTTGTTTATTACTGCATAAGTAGCGCTGTGTGTAAGTGTGCATGTACGTTTAATTTAAGCGAGAGTCGATTCTGCTTAATCGCAGATTATTTATTCTTCATTTAAATAGTTTAAAAAGTTCAAACATGAACGTCGGATAGGGAAAAGCAGAAAAATTAACACCGGTTTTAGTCTACAAAAGCGGCAACGGCTCACGGCTCCTCGATAATTCTCTAAATGTCTGTATTCTAGACATTATGTGCCTTATATGAAATGTTTTAGACGCAAAGCTTTCGTGTAAGTGGAACTATCCACCATCGCATATTGAGTGGATATACAGCAACGCGTATAAGGCGATTTTGGATGTATGAAGGCGTCGAATGGTTACGCTGACTCCAAATTTGAATGTAGAGCTTCGCATCGGTAATATATGTTATCGACTGACACACGTATTATGCAAACGCTATGGAATATTCGGTTGATCATATTTGTTATTTTGGAGACGTACATATATATTATTTAAGTACAAGTAAAGATAGTATGCAAATAATTTGTGCAATATATGAACAAAATAAATATAAGCCAATGTACATACGAAATTGCTAAACTAAATATAAGTTGCAAATAATGCGTAAAAAATAAATACCTGAAATCCTTAAGAGTCATTAAAAGAAAAAAAGTGTTGTTCGAATTTAGAGGAAAAACGTCCTAACTTCGTATAATTTGTGTTGGTTTTAAATTTAATATAAAACAAATTATTCCACAATGCTTCTCGCGCAGGTACCTTACTTCGTAGATAAGTCTTTATTTTAACTACTTTATGTATGTACGAACTTGCGGCGTGTAAATTTTCCAGTAATTAAAAGCTCACCATTGTTAGTTGATGAGCAAGTGGATGGTGGAGATTCTTATAATGTGTTATCAATTTCTTGTAACTCCTCAAACATGGTTTCTTTTCGGCAATCCCTATGTATATAAATTTTATTCCTTTTTGTTAGGGTTTTTGATCATTAGGTGTATTAAACCACTTAGTTCATATTAACAACGTTTCGGGCATTATATCCATCTTCTTTAAGTTATTCATATATATATATATATATATACATATATAAATTTTCAAGAACACAAACATTTAAAATTAATATTAATTTTGTTCATTTAAAATGTTGCTAGGCCATATATGATTCTGTCTATGTGGTCAAAAATGGCATATTCCACTTGTCTGAACTGACCGAATTACTGTCGAATTTACTATTACGTTTGTAAATCTGCCGAATGCATAGCACAGTTTATAAATATCAACCAATATAATATTAATTTTAATATTCTGCTGGCTTAACCATTATATAATTATAAGCGAATGAATTTATCGATGAGTTAACTGAACTATAGTGTGAATTATAATCAGGTAGGAAAGTATTGTTACTTGTTTAGAAATTTCTGAATTTAGAGAACGAATTGTTTGCAAATGATATTAGCAATGGTTAGGTACTTCTTAAAGAAAGAATTGCTTCAAAATGATTAGAATTATATCACGAAAAAGAAAACCGAGCATAAGGGGATATGTACCATAGATACATATATGAGAATTTTAAACATAATTTTACTCGAAAACTTAGTAAAATAAACTTCGAAATGGTGGGCAAAATTGTTTTTATTTCATTTTTTTAATAATGAATTTAAAAGATTATTTTGAAGGCCTAAACTACCGAAGAAACCCAAATCAAGAAAAAGAAAGAAAGAAAAATCATAACTTTTAACTCTCTAATTAAAGTTTGCGAACACAAAATGTACACAAATACTAAATTCAATGTTTGTGTGAATTTCGAGTAGAACGTTTTGTGGTTTATTCTGTATAGGCATACTGCGGGCCCTAGTTTGGCACTATCTAATTTCTGCTGATGATGACAACTTAGTTGTCGAAATACGTATCCGGAATGCATATATGAATTTGGTAAGAATTCCTTTTATCTGCGTAATTATTCACTTAGCCAGTGTCTACATTATATTTTACAAAAACCTGTGAGATTAAAGAAAGTACAAAGAATGAGATTGGACCATTTAATAGACGAAAAATGAAGTCGAACGGTATCAGTCAAGTTCTGAAACAACAATTAAATTTAAGTCAGGATTCAACTGTAAGGAACAAGTAAACGTTTTTCGAGGCAAAAATGCTGTATAATGTCATTGCAGGTATAAATAAGATCAGTATGGAATACGTTCTCAACAGTGAGCAATCTGTAAGCGTTGAATTGTAGGGTGTATCTAGCAGATCAAGCAGTATTTTGAAAAGATGAAAATGAGGTTATGGATAAATTGAAAAAACAATAATGAAGCTCTTATAGACCATCTAAAGAAAAACTTTCAGAATTATATTAAATAATTTGTTACAAAAGCAAAAACTGGGAATACATATGCTCATATTAGGTAATCTTAAATAAAGATTTGGTATATGTGGTAAACACTTATTATAAAACTGTAAACTTATTTTAAATAGCATATTTTTTTCCTTAATGGAATGTATATTTTCTTGTTTTTTAACAACTTTTGCAATAAGTTGATTTAAAAATTTGTCAAAAATATTTACGTAATTAGGCAAATTGCAGCTATGTACACTACCGTCCATAAGTTTAATCGCACTACAGATAATTTTAATTGCGCAATGATATTAAAGAGACTGTTTATTTTTATAGCAAATTTATTTATAAAATAGTAAATTAACATACAATTCAAGCAATTGACATTATTAATCTAAGTAATATTATAATAAGTTAGCTTAAATTTTACTTTCGTCAAAGTAATCACCCCTAGCTGCCATTACGGCTTCACGAACACGTGGCATTCGTTCAACTAGTCGGTCGAGATATTCTTCATCGATAGAGTTCCATGCATTCCGTAAATTACCCCAAAAATATGTCTTGCTAGAAGGAGGTATTTTACGCACTTTACGATTCAAACAGTCCCATAACAGTTCTATCGGATTGCAGTCCGGACTTTGGGGTGGCCATGTCATTAATGTAAGGATTCAACTTTCAGTTTGGTCAGCGAAAAACCTTTTTACAATCTTTGCTGTGTGTTTGGGGGTCATTATCTTGTTGATAAACAAACCCCGGACCCATTAGCTCCATCGGTGACGGAAGAGCATGCTCTTGCAATATACCCAAATAGACTTTTTTTATCATTCTTTCTGTGATTTGCACCAATTTTCCGATGTACCCACCTCCAAAGCAACCCCAAACCATCATATTTTCGCCACCATGTTTCACTGTCTTAACCACACATTCATTTAATATTCTCTCCCCGACACGACGACTAACAAAAGTACGGCGTTTATTTCCAAAAATTTCAAATTTAGATTTATTTGTCCATAAGACTTGTTTCCATTCTTCGACAGTCCAGTACCTATGTGTTCTCACCCAGGCCAATCTTTTTTGTTTATGTTGTGCAGGCAGACGTGCTTTTCTTACTACTACTCGACCTATAAGTCTAGCTTCAGCGAAACGGCGTTTGATCGTTGTTACGCTAACCGTGGCTTCGTGGTGTGCGTTATATTGTGCTGCTATTTCCTTGGCTGTAAGGCGACGATTGCGCAAAGACATTAATTTCAGATTTTCATCTTCTCTTTTAGTTGTTATCCTCGACCGTCCAGTGTGTTTTCGGTCTCCGAGTTGGTCTGTTTCTGCCATTCTCTTTATAGTTTGACGAACACAATACTCAGAAACTTTTAGTCTTAGGGCAATTGCTCTATTAGAAAGCTTCGTTTCGTGGAAAGCAATAATTCTTGCCCTTTGTTCAAGAGTTAGTTGCTTTCTCTTTACCATGTTTTAAACACAATTAAAAAAAATGCGTTCACTCGATAGCACTTGCTGACACTTCATTAATAACCTGAATACTGAGTATGCACTGTGTGATAGACATAAAATATACCCTTACAAGCGCATAAATATCAAGTAAAGACTGGCTATTACGTCCACGTAATAAATCTTAGAATAAACAATTCCGAGTAAGGGATAATCTCCATGACACCCTCATTATATTTCTTACCTGAATATTATTTCTTGACATAGAAAATAAGGCGTTCATTCATTTATACAAAATATTTCGGTTAAATAACGTGCAAATATGTAAAATGATTTTAGTTTGGATAAAATTTTTCAATATATGTATTAACTTAAATATTTTATTTCCTTCTGCAATTAAAATTATCTGGAGTGCAATTAAACTTATGGACGGTAGTGTATATACAACAAATCATTGTTTATGTATTAATAAAGTGGTTGAAAAATGTTCAGATATATTATTAGCTATAATTAATAATAGTTACACATATGAACTATCTGATAAAATGTTTGAAATTTGATACCGAAAATTCTTAAAAATGGTAATAAATAAGTTTACTCAGTTTTTATCATTAAAAAGAACAGCAGTATTTATGTATATCCTTAATTGAGCCACTTTTTTTCACTTAACTAGACTTGTTATTGAAAATTTTTGTACAATATATGCTTATCTCGGACGTACTGATACACATGTATTAATTTATGAACCGTATAAATTGTGGGAGATGATATTAACTCGGTACGTGTTTGCACACGTACATATGTAGAAATTGCATAACAGACTGGTACGGAAAACGTTTAATAAATGACGATTCAATTTAAATGCTTCAATTTGCATGATTGGTAACGTTCTGTACGCCCAGTATTCTTTTGCATAATTGTTTACATCCATGCCATGTGCGAATATATTTTGTAAAATTCATGATGATTTGGAAATGTTACAGTATTGTGTCATACTACAATATTTTTAGGTTGCTCTGTTTATTACTTATTTGAATCTAAGCATTGTAAGTTTTTTATTCTATTTATATATTTGTGTTTTGTTGTAAAACTAAGATCAAGTAAGTCATATAGAGCTTCTGACAAACAGGTCACTCTCTTTGTTAGGAAACGGTTGTTCAAATATGGTCTAATTTCCGGTACTTTCGGGTCATTTGCAGGTAGAGTAGATATCTTCATTTCTATATTTATTTACAAATTGAGGAACCATTGGTACGATATTGTTTTTAGTATTATATTCTATGCGAGTATTGAAAATATCAGGCAACGAAGTTTTGTGGATGTATTTGTGAATCGTGTTCAAAGCGTTGCGGATGCTTGAGAACATGTTGACAACACATTTGCGTTTTATAAACTAACCTTAAGCATCCGTTGATGATGCTCAAGGGCGACAAAATTCTATCTTGGACTGAAGGTTTTGTTTACACTACTTTAAGTACGTGTCTGATATAAAAATTGATTCAAAAACATGTAAACCAAAATATAATTTTTTCAGTAGATAAGTACGTAATTAAATACTATAAAGATTTATGAAGTCATTTTTCATATAATTTTGAACATAGAGATAGTTTTTATATTAAAATAGGAAGAAATATGCAAACTCTCATAAGGTAAAGAAGTAATAAGCTAATAATAAAGTCTTCGATATCAAAGAGAAATTAAGCACATAATACATAATAATATACATATAATATACGAGGGTAGGCGTTTATATTTCGGGAACTGGCAACACTGTTAGTGTTGCCTTCGATCTGATGATTCCATCGTGAAGTTTGTCTTTTTTGACAATATGCTTACCTTGACAGTTTTATTATCCCGTCGCTATTTCTATTATTGACAGTAACTTGAAAATCTTATGTCAGCGAAAACATGGAACTAATTTGCGAACATTTTCCTGCAATTATTTTTCATAACCTTCGGCGTGGGTTATTTCACCAAGAATGCATCAACGAGCTGTATTCTTTATATGGTGATGAAGCACCATCGAAACCTACGGTATATCCTTGGTATAGTGAATACAAACTTGGACGGCGTTCTTTGGGCGATGAATTTCGTAAAGGTCGTTCCACAAATGTTGTCGTCCCGGAAAACATTAATGTAGTGTCTGAATTGATAATGCAAGACCGTCATGTGACATACCGTGAGATCGAGGCATCACTAAGTATTAGTAACACCAGCGTGCATAAGATCCTCCATGAAGATTTAGCCGTTAAGAAGCTATGTTTACATTGGGTATCACATAATTTGACAACCGCTGAAAAAAGGACTCGCGTCGATTCGTGCCAAGAAATGCGCAAAAAATACAATGGCGGTGCTTCAAAGAACATTTATAAAGTCGTCACAGGCGATGAATCTTGGAATTGCTTAAATAAAGTGTAGACTTGGCAACATGTATACAGCCATCAAATGATAAATTACGAGTTTTATTTAAGTCTAATGAAAATAACAATAATAATGATAATTAAAGTAAATGCTAAAATTGGTAGCCATTGGTTTGAAGGGAAAGCTGTAGCCTTTGTATAATTGAATTTAGGACGTGTTGCAACATATCTAGGGCAATTAATTACATTGTGGCGTTAATTCTATTTATTATTCCTTGTTCATTGGCCGGAGGCGTCGCATAAACTTTTTCGTTCAAAAAACCCCAAAGTAGTCAAGGGGATTCATATCTCGCGACCTTGCAGGCTATAATATTGGTTAAAATCGCCCGATCTACCTATATGGAAAACGTTCGTTCAACCATGCTCTTGTAATTCTTGTATTATGAGCTGGTGCAGCAAATTCCCGAATAGCTCTGGGATTTTCATCCTTCCAAAAATGTGAATTGTGACACTTGAAGACGCCATCTCTCGTGAACATGTATTCGTCACTCCATAAAATAAGTGACAAAATGCGTGGATCTTCTTGAATTTTGTTTAAAATTGTGTTGCAAAATATTATTATTTGCAAGTTGTAATTTTCTTATAGTGATTGTACTTTTGTAACACGAAACGGTCAACAAACGGTTTTCTGTAAGCACTGAAAGAGCTGCTGTCTTACTTGGAATGTCCATTATCTGATTTATTTGTTTAGTGTTGTATGTAGGGTCCTGATGAATAATATCCAAAATTCCTTTTTCAACTTGAATTGTACGACGTCGTCTTGGTCAACTTGGATCACGTTGATTGTGAACGAATGCGCCTGTTTTGCGAAATCCCCGATTCGATCCTCAAAATGTATTGGTAGATGAGCGACGCCGGTGTAGATACCGTATCGCATATTAGTCTTTTGCTAAGTGCGTATTTCGATTGCAAAACCCAAATGCCATATATGGTAAATATCAGCGTATTCGTTGACAGTGTACATTACAACTTACTTGGAATATCAATAATTATTTTTACATTATTCTAGACTAAGGTTGCCATATGTACTTTAATGCAAAAAGTATTTTTGAGGCGGAATCTTAATGTTTAAACGTTGAAAGTTTTTCAATGTATTTAATTTTGAAATGATTTCGGTAGTACTTTGTTGTACTCTTCTGGAAGTTAGTAAAGTCGAAGATGAGGTGGTTAGCAACAGAATTTTTTTTCGCGATCTGTTGTTTCCATCAAACATAGCCACCGTTTCTTCTTTTTCAATTCAAATATAATGTATGTATTTATTCCAGAATTAGCAAATTGATTCATTAGACAATAAAGTAAATGGTAGATTACACAAAGTCATTATTAAACATAAATGAAATAAAAATTGCTCGTAGATTTTACGCCATTTTTTTAAATATATGCTTTATAAATAATATCATATCTCCCTCTCTCAACCAATACATAAATATATTGGCCGACAAAGCAAGAAACGTTGGTTGAGAGAGGGAGATATGATATTATTCATTATTTTTTCTGTATCGAAATGATATGACAAACGCTATGAAGGAATCGTTCATTAATAACACAGAATCTGCCTGATGATTGGTCTATCCATGAAACATATGTAGTAGATAGGGTGTTATTAATAATAGAATGATTCCTTTTAACATATGCTTTATACTCTCCACGTGTCATTCGCAGTGGCTTTTCGTCCAGCATATTAGAACCACATCGCAAACTGTACATTTAATTTTTGCGCCATTGTAAATTAAATCCGGATATCGACTGATTAACTTTTTGCTTGGTCGGTCAATGGTCGTTTTCTAGATAGATCTAACTGTAACATTATTATTATATGTAACAATCTGTTGCAAAACAAAAACGCGTTGCTCTTAATATACATACTAATATGTAATATCGCAGACGAAATTGTGGAAACTGTGGATCGGAAGGGAGTAGGCTGCGCATTGACCTGGTACCTCAGTGGAGAGCACCTCGAAAATTTCTAATTATGAATAATTATGAATACAGGATTTGAAATGGATGTACAATGCAGGTATTTTTTTAAAAAAGTCCTTACATTATATATTTGCTGTAAAAAGCGGTTAATATTATGATTACTCAATATGTCCGTTGTTTTTGCAAAAGTTTATTGTATTTTTTACATGGTTTCTAACCTTGTATTCAGTATTAATATGAGTAATATAAAATACGAGTAACTATTTGCCCTGTAGTGTAATTAACATTTTTCTCGGAAATTGCAGAATCATGGAATGGTAATTATCTTTGCCAATATAGTAATACTCAGATAGACTTATTTGCGTTAATATTATACATACATACATCTTGAACAAATATTGGTAATCCTAAAAGTATTATTTTGCAATAGAATTGTGTGTAACGAAGAAGGAATGTAAAGCGTTACCGGCACAAAAGAAGAAAGTATATGACGGTGATGGTTTGTTTAACAAAGAAAACGTATATATATATATATAATCGTTGTGTAAGAGATTCTTTTACATTTTATGAACAAATTACGATATTGTTAGGAGTAAGTTGGACTTGTGGAAGAATATATTTAGTAAATAAATATTCAAAAAGATAAAATAATAAAATTTTTTTTATTTTTTACAGTTAATAGTCAATTTCTTAATTATACATATTTACATTATTCGAACGTATAAAACGTGTCTTTTACATAAGAGGCCAATAAAGAGGACCTTAAACTTCTGGAAACAATATTTAAAATTCAAATTATTGTTAATTTAACTGGTGGTAATAAATATGTAATAAAATTATTTTACTGCTTTCAGGTATATGTGGCAGGCATAAGGTTAAGTAAAGAATTATTAGTAAGGGAGGAATGGAAAGTATCTTTTTATTATCACTATTGTCACTATTAAATAAAAGGCTAAATATTTTTATTTTTCAGACAATACATTTATGAAAAAGTTTATAAAAGTATCCAAAGAAATATCTTATTACTCAATTTTTATAAAATTATTAGGTTGGACCTAATTATAGTAATTATAGTAGTATAGTTAATAGCTTCCTCGCATAGAATATCATTAATTTATATTTCTACCACTTGGAATACTGTAGAGGAAACAGTTCTTTCAGAAATAGGCGCTGAAATTTACAACGAATCCACTGAATAGCTATGAAATGTCTCTCAGGATGATAGCAAGTCTATTGACATGGAATTAAGGTTAAACAAACCTCCGAGTAACTAGCAACAGGAACACTAATGTGAGATGCCTCACAAAAATGGATTGTTAACTGTAACGAGTGTAAATAAATTTCTAAATCGTTTTCCTATGTTAGAATATACAGGAACTATAATTAAATGTGTTACTTGAAACATTAATGTTCCCAGCGAGGCTGTACTGCAAACACAGAGGTTTATTCAAAATTACATGGACTATATGAGCTTGCTAGAAGAAGCCATATGTGAATTCTGCCAAGTAGAAGAGGAATATGAGGGCTTGGTAAAATGTGCTTTTTACGGGTGAAAAATGAATATTCCAAAGCGGAATACTATATAGAAAAACCGTTCTTGAAGTTGCTGTTAGATGTAATTCATCAGTTCTGCAATGGATCTGGATAAATCGCTGAGGAATAGGCTACTTCAAGTAATCAAATCTAATCTCGAAATAATATAATAAGTGCTTTTTTTAGGTTAACATTAGTTCTTTAGTAGTAATTAATCATTTTTCTTGCTCATTATCATAGAGTTTATTTACCTTTTTGAGGATGCAAGACTTGGTACTAGGTTGAGCACTACCTACAGTCTTTTCTTTAAAATTCTTTTTATCCGCTATCGCATTTGGTAAAATTTCCTGTAGGTTTTGCTTTCTTTTCTTACGAGAAATACCAAATCATTATACAAAAGACTGCAGACATTTATAAATAGATGCCTCCGGATTATGTGCGATTATAATGCAGAAAATGATTCTACGACATCAAGGCGGAGATGGATTTAATATACACTAAGAAACATCAAATATAATGAGACAAGCATTAAGTTTTAATATTACCGAGAGAGAAGAGAAGAAGAGGAAGATTCATAAACACTTGACGAAGAACAATTGAATGTGAGATATATCAAATGGGGATAAGTTGGAATGAAATAAAAGTAATGACAAAAGGCAGGAGAAAATGGAGAACATTCATAAACAGAAATGTGTGAAGCCCAACAGATGGCGTGGGAGCTAGCTGGCTCATCTCGCAAAGTCATAGCTAATCAAACACCCTAGAGGTGTCCTCCATTTTGGAAGTATATGGTATATGATGTTTAAATTGCTTAAATTTTTAATCATGTTCTTGTTGTTCACATGCTCTTTACATATTTGGTCAATTTACAGATATTAATATTCTCGGAAACTCACGAGTTTATTTTGAGGAAAATGCCTTCCTCAGTTAAAATGTTCTAAAAAAACAATTTTTTTGGTAAACTACAGGCTGCATTGGATACATATCACAAGAAATGATCATAACATTGGTGGAGGGTACTGTTTATTGCAGTAACTGAGATTTTAAACGATAATTTCCATTTTATTAGATTTCTCTGAAAGTTTTCTCGTTTTTTTGTTTTCTAGGAAATTGGTTTAGTATCAGTCAGTACAAAAAATCTCAAAATGCATAATACAGCCATCAGTGTGCCGTGTTTCTTTCAATCATTTAAAAATGGAAAAATTGTGTCGATTTTGGTTTGAATAACGAGGCATACACCAAATCCATAGGATCACTGATATTATCTCTAAGGGGAAGAAAGTCTATTCTTTCATCTTTCCGAATATGACACAAAATTTAACATGAGGTTTTTGTTTTTCTCTATTTCTTGGAGATTGTAGTCCCCAATGAATTCTAGTCTTATTTGGTTAATTATGTATTTCCCAAATATTACCTGCTGCACCAAATCTAGTACTTCTGTCTGCCGTACTAAGCTTTGTAGATCTAGGATAGGAGGGCTTCTTTATGTTGTTGGACCTGTTACAGATTGTGCATAAACGAAAAGTCCCTTATGATTCAGTGCCTGACATGCAAAATATGATTGACTGTTCCTAAAGCGGGATTTTGAGTTATAAACTAAACTTAAAAAGGTATATTAACTCCAGTACTATATGTAGAGTATATTATGTAAATCTATTCATATTTTGACTCAAATACCAGAAGACCATTATTCACAAAACCAGTTTAACTACCAATATGAGGAACAATTATATATTTTTGTTTTCCAAAAGAATCATGCTAACCATGTGACTAAGGGTTTCTCAATATATGCTCAATACTTACGACAGTATATTTACACAAGTTGCTCTATGTGACCAAAATTTATTTACCCATGTTTCATCTATATAACCTTTTTATACTAATTAAATACCCTCATCAAAACAATTAGAAAATATTTGGAAAAATAGTAATAGAATAAATAAATAAAGAATGTAGCACCTCGAAAATATTTTTATAATTAACTACAACGTTTTTAAATAAGAAACCGAACGCATTCACAAGTTTGAACTTGTTTGTGCACATTATAAAGCTACTAAGGCACTAGAGTGAATAAATATCATTAAACAAATACACAATTATGAGACTTTATAAGAAGTTTTATTGATAAAATCACGAAAAGTCAGGACATCAAAAAATTCTTGTAGAATATTATTCCATTACTCTATCAGAGCACTTTGAAGTTCCTGAATTATACGCGGTAGCATATTTCTTGCTGCAACATGTCTTCTTAAGGCATCCCAAGTATGTTCGATAGGATTATCATCACAAGAATTTGCTGGCCAGTCCATTCTATTGGTTCCCAATTGTTCACGATGTTTGCTCGATGTCGACGAGAATTGTCATACATTAAAATGAATCTTTCGCCCAAAGCGCTAGCGTACGGAAAAACAATGATTCTTAAAATTTCATCCAGATACCTCTGAGCAGTCAGGTTGCCATTTTGTATCACGTAAAGATCTGTATGACCTCCTGCACTTATCCTAGCCCATACTATTACACACCCACCTTCATATTACGGCCTTTTTCGAACAAATTGTGGCTGATTACGTGTTCCAGGTTCACACCAAAATAAAATACGCCTATTATCTGGATTTAAGGCTGATCTGGATTCGTCACAAAATAATACTTGTGCCCAGTCATCGTGATTACAATTTCTACGCTGCTCAGCCCATGTTCTTCGCGACCTTTTATGAAGAGCAGTTAGTGGAACGCATATTAGGGTCTGCGAGAATACATGTCAACGTTATGAAGACGATTTCTTATTGTTTGAGTTGATACTACTCTTCCCGTAGCAGCAGCAAGCTCATTTCTAAGCTGCGTTGCTTTATGAGTGCGGTTTTTACGTACAAATACTGTTAAGTATCGCTTATCTCTTGGTGTTATAGATGCTGGGCGTCCTTGTCCTCGTCTTCAGTTTCTAAAAACCGATTCCATAAACGCGAAATCACACTTTAGCTAATTGCAAAAATTTCAACAACTGTCTCCGTCCACCTTCCAATTGATCTATGGCTCTCCAAGTCTGTGCATGAGTCAAATCGCGTTACGTTTCCATTATTACCCATAATAACAGTTAAAAAATTAGCTCTGATACAGAGAACGGTAAAATCTAACTGTAGTCGAGATCGTTCGCATACACGTTTTTATACACTTAAACAGTAGCGGCTGTACAAGTTGTGCTGTCAATGTATTCTGTTTCTTGCTCTTAAAAGCGTTATAATTGCAATATAAAAGTATTTACGTGACATATTAGTTATTTATTTTAATATTATTTTTTTAAAAGTCCTATAATTGTTTTGAGCAGTGTAATTGCATCCAATAAAACAATATCAGCATCCCTTTTTGATTCCGTTTCTCTCATTTAAACACAGGAATATTATTATTATTGTAGAAGAGTTATCGATTGTATATTATTAAATTTATTTAATATAATAATTTATTTAAGTATTTAATATGAATAATATAGAATGATTCAGGAAAATTACGAGGGCATAAACAAAAATGACATTTGTAAATATTACTGATACTTGCACAACATAAATTCATTGAACGAGATATACCTGTTTCCCTGTTTTGCTTTCCTTTCGCTCGATCTCTATGTTCTTAACATAAATGAAATATAGTACAGAGCGAAAGTAATAAATTCATGAATTGTTTTGTTACAAAAGTAGTAAATTACTCATTTTTAATTCTGGACTTTGTCCTAACACAAGTGGAAAACGTTTCAAAAATTTCGTCCGCAATTGTATATATAAATGTATTGACATTTACATAATATCGTACAATATTACGTAACCTTAACACATTTAAGCGTCTAAAGTACGTATCTCGTTCCACTTCGATTGGATAATAGTATCAGAAAGATTCCTTTTTTGGTTAGCGGAAGTCTCTTATCTCCCCATCGTTATTGTTCATCTCAGAAAAGTGTTAGTCATGTTTTTATAATTACAAAAACGCGGATATTAGGAGAAAGACAATGTCATATCAGATATTTTGCAAAATTGTTTATTAGTATTTTAAAAAATTTCTTAGAAAACAATTCATGTTTTAGCTTCTATTTTTAGTTCATCAAATATCTTATTTTACTGTATATACGAGTATTAAATTAAGTCATTAAATTTTTTTATCTCAAGATTATGGATGTACAATTTAGTAGTATATGTACATATAACTAACCGCGAAAATTGCCGAATTTTTTTAAAGATAGTACAGTAGAGACATGACAATGGACAGGTAGCTCTGCAGATTAAAGCTATACATAGTAATTCATTACAATTACAGGACTTTTCTATTTCGTTCATTATCTAAAGCTCCGTCCTCGGTACAATTGCTGCCGACGCTTCGTCTCTACTTGCATGGACCATCTTCAGGACTTAACTGCTGCTACTGTTTTCGTTGTTGTACTAAAACTGCCCTAAGTGTAGGGGGTCTATGGAGTAATCATTTAGGTTATTAAGATATTTTGAGATATCTATAGATTCACGGATTGTTCAATCATAATAATGACTAGTTCAGGTCTGAATTTTAATAGAATTGAATTTGATACGGTTTCTGGTTTCTAGCCAATGCTCAGCTTGTGCCAACTACACGCAGCAACTTAGTACAATGCTTATGCTTTGAAACACGAGTGCCGCCAGATCTCTTTGTTTCGCCTATATATACAGAGCCGCACGAGCAAGGAATCCTGTACACACCAGGTCCACGATCTTTTACCGAAAATGGGTCTCAAAGGTTATTTTAAGAAATATTCTACTAACGTGGTCGACGACACCTTGTATATAGGGTAGATAAGCTTTAGAGAGAAGGCATGATGAATACTGAGGATTGGGTTGTGGAACTCTAGAGTTAGGATGTCGGTCTATTACACAGGCCAACACACATTTTGGTGCCTGCGATTTTTTAATTGTTCCTGGGCAATTTTTGGATGCAGAATGTAAAAAAGTTCTCAGATTTGGTCTATCAGATCTAGTTTTTGAGATTTTTTAAAAAAATGTATATATTTTACGTTATAACTGTTATAATGTATAATATTACTATTGACAGTTAAAAAAACAAAGACACATGGATTTAAGTATTTATTGCAAAAACTTAATTTACATAATTACATTAGTCACTAATCACATAAAAATTTTCTTTTATACGACTTTCTAGAATGGAGTTTACTAGGGCAGTCTCGCTGAAGGCTTCAGCAGTAGTCCGCCATCATGTGGCTATCCCATCGTCCTTGATAACGATCTTCCATAGTTTTAATATCCTGATGGAATCTTTCCCCTGTTCTTCACTACAATCACCTAAGTTTTCTGGAAAACGATCTAGGTGGCTGTGGAGGTAGTGAACTTTTATACTCATGTTACAGCCGAGAATATTAAAATTTGAAAGCATAGTTTCCACTAATTCTACGTAATTCTCTGCTTTATGATTGCCAAGAAAATTTTGTACTACTTGAACAAATGAACACCAAGCGTTAGATTCAGTCTCGTTCATTGATGTAATGTGAATTGTGGATCTTTAACAAGTTGCCTTATTTGAGGACCATCGAATATACCAGCTTTTAGTTTTTCCATGCTAATACCAGGAAATTTACGTGATAAATACCAAAAACAATTTCCATCTCGATTTAAAGCCTTCACAAATTGCTTCATTAAGCCTAGCTTGATATGCAAGGGCGGAAATAAGATGTTTTCTCTTGTAACCAAAGGTTCGTTGATAGTAGTTGCTAGTATAGGAACATTGGGTCAGGGACAATTCCAGGTCTCCATTTGGCTAATTACATTCTGGCAAATTTCTATTTTGACGATTAAGTACATATTTATCTCTTTATTTGTTGTCCTTTATCAGAAAAAAATATCAATTAACCTGTAACCTGTATCTCAAAAACTAGAGCTGATAGAAAAAATCTGGTGGCATTTTTGGAATCAGCACATTAAAAACATCTAAAATCAATGTTAGATTTCCGGCACCAAATTTTTTTTTTCATTTTGTTACCCTGTGTTATCTGTTGAATATTATGTTTGCAAAAATTATTGTTTATTAGGGCATTGGTAACATGACTTAATTCCTGATGCAGTGAATACTGGTTAAATATGCTGAAAGCTCTTTGAACGATGTCCATGAAAATAGTAAAGGGCATTTGGATATCGGTCAATGTGTGCGGGTTTGCGGTAAACTGAATATACTAGTGAACCATCCAGATCACAATTCACCAAGATGTTTAGGAAAGGGGAGGGAACAATCTAATTCAACTTTTATGGTGAAACTTATGGAATTTTGGCGGAAATTTAGGAAAACGAGGAAGTTGAAGAATTTTGAAATTGAAAGATTGCGTCAATTTTGATTTAAACAGTGAACCCTGTTCTACCCGACCTTCCAAAAATGTCAATCACGGTTTACAACGAGAATTAAAACAAAATTTTTATTCAATATCAGCCGTGAGGTCATTATAGCAAACACCAAATCCATAGGATCACTGATAATATCTTGAAAAAGAAGAAAGTATGTTCTTCCATCTTTCCGAATGTGACACAAAATTTAATAAAGTAAACTTAAAGTAGTAGTGAACCATAAAGATCACGATTCACCAACACGCCTAGGAAAGGAAAGGGAACCCTCTGATTCAACTTCCATGGTGAATTAAGCTGCGAATTTAGGAAAAGAAGAAAGTTATTCAAGTAATCCGACCATGCGGCAAAATAAAGAAGGTGTCGTTTACTTATTTGAACAAACATTTCATTGTCGTCTTCTCAGTGCTGAGAAATCAAGGTCCCATCTCTAGTTACAGTTATTTAGCTATACTTTCCATGTTTTTTTTTCCAGTTTTTAGTTTCCAGCATTTTGTAGTAGTGTACCTATTATATCTTCTTCCTCTTTGCATTCGAAACTTATCCTTTCGGAGATCAAGCTGAGGAACTGTTCATCAGGCTTTTTTTGCTTTGAATGCCATCGTAGAACTCTCCTGGGAATATATGTGAATTACCATAAGAAGGTAGGGTCCCCTTTACCAACTACTTGTCGTTTCAATTGCAGGGATTCCTGTTTAATAATTAAAGCTGTCATTGTTTTACAACTGTTAATTGATTTATACTTTTTGACTATTACGGAAGTACATTTGCATAATTGTAATAATTTTGAGTGAATTTATATTGTATTTATATCAATGTTTATTAAGCTGTTGAAACATTAAATCATCACTATACACTGTTCTTACGTTATTTCCTTATTAATTTGTACTAAAGTCCAGTTTTATTGAGATTTAAAAATTATTTGAGGTGGCTATAAAGCATATTCCATTGCGACCCTTCCAAATCTATTGTTGTTCCGATTATCGTTTCCTGGATCCTCTGCATATGGTGCTTCACTATGGTGTTGACCCTCACAAGTTTAGGTATTTTTTCTCTGTGTAAATAGACTTGGTCCATCTGCCATCCTTACTTTGTTTTCCCATGGAGGGTTTTCGTTTTGCAGTTTTAGAATATCTTATATGTTCTTTCAACAATTTTGATTTTAGCCTTTATTCTGTAACTTTTCCATACATTTCTTATGAACAGCAAGGGACGACGCTTAACAGGATAAGGATAAATACAAGGAAATTACATCTAGTGCCCCTAGCAAAGGTTAAGCACTACTTGCCTGCGACCATTCAACTCTCGGTATATTATTTTATACCTTTTTTTTTACTTCAGCTCGGGTTTCTCGAGAGTGCTAGTTTCTATGCTTACGCATTTGATTCCGAGACCATCTACGTAAACCAATAACTTACCGCTAAGCTATCAAGCGGTATATTAATTTCATTAGCATATATTTTGTGGAAATGTAATTTAACCTTCAAAATAAAATGTTGTCTTTTACTGAATCAAGTTTAATATTTAAAGAACATCCTTTTATTACACTTACACTTCTTAAAATAATTAATGGATATTTCATAAAAATTATAATAAATTAATTAACAAAATTTTTTGGTTTCAGTATATTTGTGATCAAGTATCTTAGACATATTAAATTTTAAATTGTCTGAACAACATCTAATGTCATCTGGTTGGAAGTGCAGGAAAAATAAAGTAACATTTAATTTTATATACGGAAGTTTCGCAATAATTCTTACTGAAAAAATAGGCTTTAACAATGTGCATGGTATGCACAAATATCTAAAAGCGTTTGTCATCTTAATGGTATGAATTGAAATAGTGTGTCGAACATTTATTGAGAAATTATTTCTATTTCCTTCCTAGCAGCGATTCATAATGCCTGAAACATTGCTGATGGCATATTTAGTGCAGTAACTCGTCTTCCACAATATCCTAAGCTTGTTCTGTTGGATCACAATTTGAAAAATAGGCTGGTCACTTGCCACACATTTGCTCGATGGGAACGAACATTATCATTCATAAAATAAATTCTTGTTGCTGCATAAGGAAGAACAATGAGTCGCAAAATTTTATTTAGATATCTCTGGATAGTAACAAATTAATTTTCTATTAAATTAAAGTTGGTGTACTCTGGAGATTCACATTAAGGTCTTTCTCAGTTATTATTTGTGCCGGGTTCACGCTAAAACAGAGTACGCTTATTATCTAGTTGTAGCATATATCTGAATTCTTCGCTGAATACTACTCGCCCCCATTTATTCTCCTCAACTGTTATGCTCATTTTCCTACATTCTATGGGATCTTTCATTTTCTGCAGTAAGAAGTGTTCAAGTATATAAGGCAGATGTACATGAACGATTTCTTATTGTTTGAGTTAATGGTAGCCCTTCAGCGGCAGTAGCGAACTCATTGAAATTTGAGTTGCAATAGGAGTGCTTTTCGATGTGCCAACTGCGACAGGTGTCGACTGTGTTGATAGATTTTGTTCTGGTTTTCGTTGGACAAATACAGTTTCGAAAAAGCCCTTCTAAGGTCTCGATATTACATTTTAGGTCACTCTACTTATTTTGGCAGCTTTGTTGTGTTCTTCCACTTTCCAATTGATCTTTGGCCCTACACTATCTGTGTCAAATTGTGATATGTTTTCATTTCGAATAATATTCCAAATTGCAAATCTTTACTACTACTTGCAGAGGTGAACTTTTGGATACAGAGCGAGGAGAGTGTTGAAGCTCGCTTTTACACAGACTGTCGCAGAAAAACGGAACTTTTTTCAAATAGTAATTATTAGTAGCGCCATCTATTAAAAAAATATGCGTCAGTAAGGTAGATTTTTCATCAATGTTATGTCAAATATCATGACATTTGCATTATTAGAAGAGAGAAATTGCGCATAAAGTAACAGTGTGTATTTGACATTGGTCGAAAAGTGAATTTTGAACAAACAGTAAATATCAAGTTCTGTTTTACACTCGGTAAATCGTTCATTGGCACGTTTAATTTGATGAATTAAGTGTATGGTGATGCCTGCTTATCACGTACGAGTGTGAATGAGGGGCACGGAAAGTAATATCGAACTTGTGGGCGAATTTATCAGAAGTGAGCCGAAATTCTCATAGGGATACGTGGGAATGAAATTAAATATTTCCAAAGATTCAATTCATCGCATTTTGACACTGAGAAAGATTGGTGCAAGGTTTGTAACGCACAAGCTAACTGAATTCAACATTGTACAGACTTGATTAAAGACTCAAAAAAGGACGAAAACTTTAGGTATTCTAGTGTAACTGGCGATGAGACGTATTTTCAATATGATCCAGAGACCAAGCGTTAAAGCTCTGAATGGAAGCATCCAAGCGAAGAAAGTGAAGACAATGTTGTTTTGTTTTTATGATTCGAAAGTGTATAAAGAGTTTGTGTTAACTAGTGAAACCGTATTGGTGTATGGTAACTGGCGTTTGTTGCATGGCAATGCACCATCTCCCCGTTCGACACTTATCCCTAATTTTCTAACTACAAATGGCATTTTAACAGCGACCTTGAAGGACATCTCTAAAGATGAACTTAAAAATTCATTCAACATGTTAATTGACCGTGCAAAACGTTGTAGTGAAGCCGAAGGCAATTACTTTCAATAAAATAAATGAATTTTACCAAAATAGTAATTTCTTGTTTTTGTTTTTTGTTTTAAAAAAATTCGGTTTTCTCTGCGACACTGTTTTCATATATACTCCAACAATGATCACTTTAATGCATGCACGTGTAAACCTTTTAAAACACGTCCGTGTACTCGTTTTATTGTATAAAAAGTTTTAAACTAGTTTATAGAAATATTTGTATGTATTAATAGAATAAATATAATAGAAAGTAACTGGTGTTACTTTCTATTATTAATTATGTATATCGTACATGTTTTAATTGTTTCGAGAAGTGTATTTACATGTATATATGTGTTGTTTTTCGTACAAAAATAATATGGAAGTCCCAATTGCTCAAATAAATTCTCAATTCCAGTTAATTTTCAATTAATAGAGATTATAGGAAAAAGTAATAAAAAATAGTATGTGTAATACTAATATTTTTATAATTAGATATTTATTTTATTTAATATAATGAGAAAGTTAGACTTTTCAAGTTCATTATGAAGAAAATGCTTTTCATAACATATTCAAAGCTAACATAAATAAGTCATTCAAATAGTTGTTTAATATTGGTGTAGATGCAATGTCTCGTGACAAATAATATGAGACATATTGAATTTACCAAAATCAGTTGTTTTCTTTAACACAATAAAATCCAGGACGAATTTTGTATGTCACAAAACCATAAGTTATTTTATGAAATTCAGAAATCAATTTGCATGTTTCACACTCATCCGGTGAGTAATAGTTTTGAATACATTTGTAAAGTTTCTAAAGACAGAAATACCTAGATTTTGTATTTACTTTGTCTGACTAAAAATATATTTTCCATTAAACATTCATTAAACTCTAGACCTAAAGTGACTACGCATAAATGTGTAAATAATTCTTTTATAATTACATTGGTGAAAATACCTGCTTTGTAATTTAGGTAAAGGGATTACCTAAAGAAATTTTTCTTAGAAACATTTATTGCGGTCATCCAGAGGGCTGCAACTAAACAATTTACATTTTTAGTTGACAGGCCTTTCCTACAATCGAATAAAGTTTCAAATAATTCTATTTAAAGTTCTTCTAAGTACTTCGATTACAATAACATTGATTTTTTAATGAAAGAAGAAAGACAGATTGTTGTATTTGTATTTTTGAGAGTATGCAGGAGAATCAGAGGCAGTCGATTTCGCGTCGCTAACAAGAATTCGGCCTTTCGCGGACCACAACTTGACGAGTTTTGCATCGTGACTTGGGCCTGCACCCGCACAAAATTGAACTGCCCAAGAGCTGAAGGTAAACGACCATAGATAACGACGTGTGTTCGCTGAATGGGCACTGGAACAGTTGGAAATTGACCCTAATTTTAATCAATAAATCATCTTCAGCGATGAGGTCCATTTCTGGATGAATTTTGGACGATACCAATCCACATGAGATCCAAGAGCGTCCAATGCATCCCGAAAAAGTCACTGTTTGGTATTGATTTTGGGCTGGCGGCGTCATCGGTCCATATTTCTTTGAGAACGACGTTGGCCAGACCATCACCGTCAACTGCGAGCGCTATAGATCGATGATTACCAACTTCTGTTGGCCTGAATTGGATGATATGGACACCTACGACATGTGGTTTCAACTGGACGACGCTACGTGCCACACAACTCATGCCACATTGGATACTTTGCAAGAGCGATTTGAAGGCACGGTCATCTCACGTCGAGGTGATGTGAACTGGGCACCGATATCGTGCGATTTGATACCGTTGAAGGTCTATGCGAATAAACCACAAACCACGGCGATCCTCAAAGCCAACATGATCCATGCCATCGATCAAATTAAACCTGATTTATGCGCCGGAGTAGAAAATTGGACATTTCAGATACCCAGCGAAACCGCGGCGGACATTTGCACAATGTTATATTCCGTACATAATGGCATCGATAGGCCTTTCAAACAAATAAAAAATTTCGATGATGTCTCACTTTGTTTTATTTAAATTTAAAGATAGGAATCGCTGTAATGAAAGACTTGTTATATACAATATATATACACGTACATACACACACAGACCATCATAGACAATGACGTTACCCCTTTATTTGTATTATAATAGATGGTAAAATAAAGCTTATTATTATATATATATATATATATATATACACAATTTACTATATTATTATCCTAGTATGTTGGAATAATCATCTAGGGAAAAGAAATTCTGTTTTTTTAAATTAAAAAATCCGTGATTAATAAATCGTTTTCAATTTTTTTTTATGTTTGTTTTATACAATTAGATCAATGATCATTAGACCATTATGAAAACGTGTTCAACAATGTCGAAGAATTGCCTATATTTGTTTTTATATATGGTAAATCTGTTTTAGCTTATTGATTATGTGTACTTTATATATACAATAATATTCTCTGTTTAAATTAGTATATTCCTTTTCTTACTTGACTATAAAAATATTTTTGTTTATAATTTGAAGAAGAAAAGTTATGCACCGTTGATATGCAGAAGAGAGTGCATTTTGCTATTCTTCTCAAAGAGTAGAGATCATTAGTTTTAGGAAAAAATATAATTAATTGTAATAATACATTATCATTATTTTTAATATTATACGATGGACAGGAATTTACAACCGATATGATTTATTAAATAAGTAGTAATTCTTCCAACTTACGGAAAACTATCTAGGTGCTTTATAAAAGTTGTTATTTAGCTTGAAGTTTTAATGAATTTTAAATTATAGTTTTTCTCCTGATGGTCTCTTAATAGTTTACAAACTATTATATAAATACATTATGTGTCTAAAAATTTTTTTACAAACACGTGTTAATGTAAGCCTCCGTCTATTGTCTGTATATTAATAATCTTCACGGTTCCTTTCTCCAGCAAACACGATTCCGTCTTGTTTGTGTGTACGATATTTTTTTAATATTGAATATATTAATGTTTCACTTTAAATATTAAATTATTAAAATAACATATTTTTAGAATATACTTTCTTCTAGCAATAGGTTCAAATTCGGCAAAAACAAACCCCAAGCATCAAAGATACCATAGACTTTGCCATTTCTGCTATACTGCAAATTCATTTATTTAAAAAGACATTTATTTCGACCTCCTATTGCAACTGATTTTTGACGGTACTTTGCATTATGACTAAACAATTATAATGCTAGTAAAATATTACTTTATTATTTCACACTGTCTTTAGGTAGGCAAGTTTCCTATAAATAATTTCTATTAAAAATTGATGAAACTTTTTCAAATTAGTTATTGTTACTGCTTGTAACAAAAATTCTGTTGTTTAAATGATTATACAGTTTTTCTTAATATTGAACTTATGTTCTGAAAATACAAGTTTTCGGATTTCAAGTAAAGTATATAACTTATTTAAAATATTCTTGTATGTGTATGAGATTTAATATAAAATCTTATTCTACACTGTTTAAAACAGGGAACGGATATCCTGTTATAACTGATAATAAAAAGTAGTGCTTAATTTAATATAATACCTATAAATATTTCTATAAACTAGCTTCAACATTTTTAAACAATAAAACGATACACAGACATGTTTGAACATATTTATGCATGCGTTAAAGTGGTTGTCGTTGTATTATATAAAAGCGCGTTTCAACACGCTCCTTGATCTGTATCCAAAAGTAATAGTAGTAAAGATTTGCAATTTAGAATAGCATTCGAAATGAAAACACGTTACAATCTGACAGAGATAGTGAATTGGTGGGCGAAAGATCAATTGGAAAGTATAGTGAAAATAGAGTTTATAGTCAATTCCCCAAATGGTTATCCAATAGAACATGCTTGGGATGTTGTGGGCAGTCGAATTGCTGCATGAAATATGTCATCAATAACATTTAAGGAATTATGAATTGGAATCGGATCGGAATGGGATATAGTTCCCGAGCAAATGTTAGACATGCTAATCCACTTCATGCTATGAGATGTTAAACGTTTCTACATGTTTGTAGAGATTACGCCCATTATTAGTCTATATTGTTTTGCAAGAATTGTTATAATAAAACTTCTGTAAAATTAAATGTTTCTGTATTGTTTTCTACCCCAAAAATATTCTCCCAACAAGATCGTGTTAAAACTCGTTCAAACAAGTTAAAGTACAATAATGTGTTTGGATATTTGTTCACCAATATACTGAAACCTGTTCAATGAACTTTTTTAAGTTATTATTATTATGTAATATCCATTTGTTTTGAGCAGTGTATTATCTAATTTAGTTTTTTATAAACAATTTCTATTTCATCATCTATGAAACTTACCATCTTTTAAAGTGGACATGGACTTAATTAAACTAATACTTTATGAATAGATTAATAAACATAGAGAAACATTTTTTTTAATAAGTAAAATACAAATTTCTAAAATAGCTCCATTTATTTATTTCAAAAAAACATTCCATACAAAAAAAGGCACATACGGTCGTCTTAATACATCATACAGTTTTACAATATTTATTAAAAAAAAAACTGAACACAACTCGAAACATATATAAAAAGGGATCCCGACAGGAGGGGTCACGCAGGAAAGAGTTTCTCTTTTTAAATCTAATTACATCTTTAATGAATGCATTAAAAAATCTGGAATTATGCTATACATGTCTAAAAATATATATGGAACTTATATGGAAGAAATGTAGGCCTAACTAGAAAAATCTATATATAAAAAAAGAATTACAATCTAGTTCATCACATATATAATCATTTTAATTTAATTAATATAATAAAATAATTAATTGTTAAAAGAAATATAATTACATCCTATACTATCAAGTATAGGAGGGGGAGGGAGAGGGCGAAAGGGAGATAGTCGTATAAAATAATAATACATAGTTTCGCACATGTATTATCAACCAAAAAATATATAATTCCTTATATATATTTGTCGTAATGTGTGTGCTTTAGTATGTCTGTATACATATATATTTATTATCAGATCCTATCACAGAGATACGTTTTCGCTTGAGTTATTCACATTTTATCTTCGGAAAAATCACAATCACGATTTTTATAAAATTGCACGTCTACGTCATTTGTACATATATTAAAAACAAAAAATAAAAAATTACACAAAAAAGGCGGGGCCCCTTATTGGAGAGGGGCTGAGGGCAAGGGAAGCGAAAACAAAATCCCGTGACAAATGCCATTCATGTTTTTATGTCTTGTATATTCGAAAAAATAATTATAATATTAGTGAAAAAATGGTTACGCATAACGAATGGCAGTTTATTAAATTATAATAATAATATTATTATTTTGATGATTTTAAAAAATATATACATATATATATATATTAATATTATACTTGTATATATTTTTTGGAATGACAGATTTGAGCGTTTGAGTCACATTTTTAAATTTTACTTAAATTAAGGAAAAAAATCACAGCCGCCATCAAGCGACGAACAATATTTTATAGGCGGTATGCGATCTTAATATCATTAGAAATACAGTCTTTTCAAATATCTTTTTTTTTTGTTTAAAAGAAGAACTGTTAACATCACAGAAAGTATACAATTATAATAATAATATTAATAATCTAAAGAAAAATTATTAATTGTATATTTGGTCCCTTTTTTAATTTTACGTTAAAAAAATAAAATTAGAAATACGAGATTGACACAAAATAAAAATTAAAAAAAATAACCAAATCGGAATGATCGTTATTTGTATACGTTTCGTATATATATATATAAAATAATAAATTTTTCGGTGGAATTGTATCTAATATTTATTACTAGATACTCAATATTATTTTCCACGGCAGTGCACGATGTTTCTTGTTGAATAGAGATGGCGATATATAAACTAATGTCTCTGTTTCATACCGTATACGGCACTGCATAGTTAAATTACACGTTAACTTTTTGAAGCCAAATTTTTTTATTTACTTCGGTGGTTATACAGTTATTTTACCCTCTAATTTCGTAGCTATATCCGTCAGTACTTCCTTGTAGATTAATGGGTCGATATTTTTCCCTAATTGATACAGAATAAACCAGTCACCGATTTGGCATTTACGTCCGATGGTTTCTATACATTGTTGGGGGGCCAGACGCGACCGGGCACGCAGGAGGTAGAGACGAAGCTTGGGTCCCATAACGACGGCGAGACGATACAACAGAGAAATTCCGGACAGGACACTAAGAATTACAAACCAAAACCAGAGAAATACGTAAATTTTTTCGTTTACTATGTTAAGAGGCAGCACACACAAGCCGTCGAATTTCTGCACCGACCCGGATGGACCGTATTTATGGAAAGTGCACTTGGTGACTTTCGGAAACACCCTCGCCATGGGATCTTCGCGTTCTTCCGGTTCCATCTCGGTAAATTTCAATACGTCTCTTCCGTACGTACTGAATTCACCGTCCAGGAAGAAGTCCATGAAGAATATCTGGCCGACGACGTTGATGAAATTCAAAACTTCACATATGAAAAACCGGAAGGCGTAGAAATTTTGCATATGGAGATTCGTCGCGAAGTAATCCACGATTAGCCTTTTCCTATCGTTCTTGCAATCTGTATTTACGATCGGGCAATTCAAATCTAACACTAACATCTTGATACGTCCACCTTCCCATGTCTTCCATAGGTAACGCGGTATATAAAACAGCATGGCTTGGAAAAATAATGTAAAGCACACCCACTGATAGTATTTGTGATATTTCACGTCGTCTTGACCGTCCACATGGCTCGCTACACCAGGTTGAACGATGTCGTTACCCACGCGTCCGGTTAATCTATTTGGTATCGTAAATGTGGAGTAAATCCAACAATATGTGTCCATGATATTGAGTGGGATATCATCTACGATACAGTCTATGGGATCTCCTATATATTGCCTGCTGGTAACAAGCAACGAAAACGCTATCAGGATGATTACGGTCGCTTTATAATGGAGACGGAAGACATTGTTGTCGATGCACACTGCATCGATTTTCAGCAGGCCCTTCACAGAGCCAAATACATCAAACATTGTTGTAGTTTCACTTGCAGCTACAACACCCTAATATTATACAATTCGATTAGAATTCTCGGTTTGTTTTATCACAGAATCGAAACGCGTTTGTACACTTTCGCCTATGCGTTCTTTACTATTTATTTTTTTCACTTAAACGTTTTATATGCTTATTATGTATACTAAATTGACACAACTAAATGCCTCGAATATATAATTTGACTATCTTGTATTACGTTTTCGCTTAATACTGCGCATAGAACTGACGCAGGTTTACGTTCTAAGCGCTCGAACATAATGAACCCGAATCGTAGTGGGGTCGGGTCTTTGAATTCATTGGTCCCGCCGCTCCCACCACGTTACGTAGCCTCAATCGCAGATACAGTGCGGTTACGTAGAACAGGACTTTACATCTTTCTGTATACACCGTGAATTATCTTGAATAGTAAGCGACTTGTGGTTTGTGTGAATTTTGACGAAATCTTCGGGATTCTTGCGCACGTCTACTTGGACGTAGGGAATTTGATTACGCAAGGGTTTATCAGGAACGAGGCACACTGGTCATAGAATTTTAATCACAGATAAATGTATAGTTAGTCACTGAATAGCATTTACTTATGTTCGACTAAATAATTTGTGGGTCTAGGCTCTTGAGAATTTCTTATACTCCAGACGCTCAAGGTTTAATAAACCGTGTATTTTAATAATTATTTATAAAATCAGAAGGCTATAATATTTTTTTGCAATTTTAATGACGTTAAAAATAACAATTCGTTTCGTTATAATTTTATGTGTAATTTCAAATATTCATTGTTTTATTTGACTACCGCAGTTGTATTCGGAAGACACATAACCACAAAAATAAAGGCTGTGGAAAATAAACATGTTTGCTGAACACATTTCTACCGTTATGTTTTAATAACATTCGTTTGGTAACACTGTAACTCAATTTTAAAAAAGGGAATTCTTCCTTGTATATATAAAAGTATTCATATGAATTAGCACAATAAATCTGTAGCAGCAGAAAGGTGTATTGTAGTCTTCATGTTTACTGACTAGTGGTAAACGATTACTGATTTTGTACTACTTTATAATTCAATTAAAATTTTATGACTTTACTATGTCCAAAAAGAAACTAAGAGAAAAAGTGAAAAAAAGTAACAACTTCAGATGCCAAAATTAAAATTGTAGGTCGTCTATGAATACGTAGAAAGTAGTCGACATTCTATAAATTAAATCATAATAAGGACTATTATAAAGACGAAACGAAAGCTCTGTTAGAAAAAAGGTAGTAGCTGTAGAAGATCCAATTAGTGTAAAATATACGAAAGATATTTTGCAACTGAAAATGTAGAAAAGACGTCAATGATATGGATAGAAGGCCAAATTTAAAAGTGAAATTGATAGATTCATTATCTACGTTTATTTACCTACAAGTGTTGAGTGAAATTTATATATAATAAACCTTTTATGTCATTTTTCTACATAGTTCTATTCTTCATAGTTTACTTTGCTTTTGTCGAATCCAGCCTCTTTTTCTTAAAACGTCTGCTTCTGTCAGTTTGTTACTTAATTCTTAGTTTTCTTTTTATATTCTGTTTTGGTCTTCTCATCTTCCAAACTTTTTTAATTAATTTCATTCTATATATATTTCACCTTGAAAAATTTTTCATTATTCTTATATCTACAGGTTTCAGTCTTAATTTGGTTAAACTTTAATATTTGGCATTTTATCAGTAGGTGATACGCCTATGATTCTTCTTGATATTTCCATCTCGTTTGTTTGGCAATATTGGGATACACACAGAATTTTCTTTTATGTTATTAAATACAGATTTAGTGAAATACTTAGATTTGTATCTGTTTTTATTTTAGTTCTGTTTCTATTTTACCATCTTCGGCTACTGTCATTTTCTAATACAGAGTGATTCAAATAGGTACATGCGATTTCAATGGGTAATATTTGTAATATTTTCCGACTAATTACTATTTATTATATTTGATTATACATACATTAAAGTTTATAGATATTTAATCTGCCTTTCTGTAACTTCAGGGATAACATCTAGATGGTGGCTGAATTTATCTTACACTCGATGAAGAATGTATTACGTCCCTGAGTTTATCGCAGTTGTGAATGGTTTCTTAGGCCAATCAAAATTTATGGGAATAGAAGAAATCACAAGGTATAACTTCAATAGACCTCGATGTCTAGAAAGTGCTAGGTCTCCATTCCCCATGCCACCTATCCATTTTTGAAGTATAGATTTATTCTGGAATCGTTGAATATTTACGTGCTAATGAGCAGGAACTGAGTCCTGCTGGAAAATGTAATCTTCTGAATCTTCATTCATTCGAGAAACAAGACAGTTATGTAGTATTTACGTTAGTTACTCTAATACTAGTGTTTTCATAAAAAAAGGGAGGTGTGAAAACCTTTACTGTTTATTCAAACGACAAATGCTTGTCCTCATGGAAGGTTCAATGTTAAACATATGACGAAGTGCGTGCTGCACCGCAGTTGTAGATTCAATTTCACTGAATTTACAAATTCAAAAAATTTTGTGTTGTGTAATGGCCATCTTGCTTACAAATAATGCTGTTGTGCGCTGCTGGAGTGCTCTAGTGCTGGTATTCAAAACTTTACGGCATCCTATTTTAAATGTAATTGACAGAATACAAATATGGTGTACAGTGCGGAAAGTGTAGACAATTAAAATTGTGTCATCTTTTCAAATCATGCTTTATTTAAATTGTTTAACCTGTGTTATTTCAAATATTTGCTTTTTAGTTATTCGAACCTGGCTTCTAAGTTATATTATAGATCTGTATCCTTTTTCGCCATTATATCATCAACAAAAGCAAAGAAAGTTTCTGTGTACAACTACTTCCTTTTCCTTTTTCTAGGTTATAATATACTCATCTTGTTTTCTTTAATTTAAGTGTTACATTTCTTTATTATCTCGTTCATTACAATAGTGAACAGGTAAGGACTTAACATTCCTCATTATCTCTCCAAGTTTAATGATGGCTATCGTCTACCCCTTCAGTCGAAAAGGAGGTCTTTCTTAGCAAGTCTTTGTTAGTTTGTAATATTTGAAGACATTTTTTAATTGCCATCTATTAGCTGCTATCCTTGCTGTAATGGTTGCTGCCGATTCATGTATTTCTGGAAGGTCTTTATTGCTGACGAGTTTTAGTTTTTACGGAAAACAATACCGAAGAGAACTCATATAATTAAAGCAATATTATTATTGCTTGCTGTGAGTTTTTTTCGGGTTTCTTTAAAGATTTCTATTAAGCTGTTGTTCTACGTCTTTCGGCTTTTATCAAACTCTCTGGTGTTCCATACTATTTTTGCATCTGATACCTCATTTATTCTTGTCAAATGCCTTATTGGTTTTAATTTCTCTTTTTATATTCCATACCTGAATGATATTATCTTAAATTCTGATTCTTAAGTGTTTATTTTTTCTCTTAACGTCCAATATTCTTTAGTTATTTTTTTTTGGATGGTCTGTAATTCTTGTCTGACTTTTAATACCTATTGAGTAGTGTACCATAGATTAGTATAGGTGTCTAGACTGTTTTATCTACTGCCATTTCCGTATCTTTCGATATTTATTTAACATGTACTTGGAAAATTTTTATTTAGCATTCAAAAATACGTGTAATAGAATTTATTTTATCACCACTTTCATTTTTATTCTCAGTAGTAAATTTCGATTTAAAACTTCCATTTTATAGACGTTATTGTGTTTGCAGTGTTTTCTGAAATACATGTACATACACGTAGATTCTATTACAACGTATAAAAATAGCTGATTATTTTATGTCCTCGTGATACAATCTGATATGAAATTTATCTTTGGCAATACTTATTGTTAGACGAGCCTCTTCTCAAGGATATTCTACTGACCTTTTTATTCAATCGGTGTGCATCACAAAAAATCCATACTTTTGTCAATAAAATAATCTTACACGTTTGTACTACGTTGATATAGAATATTGTATTATTGTTCGATTTAAAATGGCTAATATAGCTTATACTATATACCTATATGTTTTTTAAATTGACAAAAGTGATAAAAGACAAATAATGTTATTTATATAGGTGAGGACCGTACATAATCTAAATTTGTAGTCATGATATAATTTCAAATGAAAATAAAATTTTCGTAAACAAGATTGGATAAATACTCGCTTAGAAGCATGAGATTGTATGCAATATTTTAAGTAATCTGTGTAAAATCGTCCCCTAAGTTATTTAAAGCAAAAAATTTAATTTTGGTACAAGTGATATATCATCAAAAGAAAATATTATTTTTTGTAATGCAACATTAAAATTCATTATTGAATATTATGAAAGGCAGAGGTCCCAACATTGAACCTCATGGCATGTCAATATCTTGGCAACAACACTAGATTTAAAAGTGCATTAGAATTATTTGGGGTAATTAGATTTATTCTAAATAAAAAATAAGATTTGAATATTTATATTACTATCTCCCGTATTATTCTTTTTAATGTAAGTAAATACTTAGCCTTTTAAGCAGCTTTTCTAGTATGCAGGTACATGAAGTGGATAAGATCGGATAAATATTTCCAGCATGAGTTGTATTTCAACAGTTTCTTCATGTTCTTCAATGTTCTTATATTCATAGAATGACCTTTCGACATCTATTGAAGTAAAGTGCGTTTACAAATTCACTAAAAATTTGTTTTAGTCTGAGTAAAACCTGAATATTTCGTCAGCTGAATTTTTGCTTACGGTGTCAACCGAAGATTCAGATTTTACCAGATTAAAACAAATTTTTGGTCATTAGATTATTTCGACGTTCGTGTTTTATTATTAGATGTGAAATAGTTGTATACTCGTCAGAAATTTACGTATAATTGTCAAGTAGGACGATTCCATGATTAATTGTGAGTGAGTAATGCTAATTTATAAATGTATTGTCGGTCGAGCGCATGAGACCATCGATGTTGAAAATGTGCAACAAAAAATATTTCTTTTTTGCTGTCGAATAAAATTATGCATATGTAATTAATCGATTCATTGATGGTTTTACGTCATGTTGTCAAACTACACTTCCTTTAAACAATTCGTATGGCTTAACTAATGACGAATCAACATTTCTGGATTAGGATTATTGACTCAGAATTAAACATAGAATCGCCCTACCTTACTATTATACCTGAATTTTTGACTATCCTTTGAGCGTTTGATAATTTAATATTGACGGGATTTTTGAAAATTCGTTAATAATATCTGTTATTAAAATTATTAATATTTTATATTTTTATAAGCGGTAAAATATGTTGCGAAAAGTTACACTGCATTTAATATACAATTTTTATTCTTATTAATATGTCGCTCTTGAGATTCAACTTAGCACGAACTGAAGTTTAGATTTTTAGGTAGTTTGGTCGCTATTTAGATTTGATATATTAAATGGATAACATAAGTATGTATATATATGATATATACATATGTAGGTAAAATAACTTGTATATTTATTAGAATGTGATCACAGCCTTTACTTAAAACATATCATAACATCACAACTAAACATATTCGGTCATATTTTTAGGATAATTCTTTTAGCGCAAGCGTTTTAGAAATTTTGTTGTCATTTTTCATATAGCATTCATGAACATAATGATTTATTTTCCCAATAAATGACATAGAAGAAGGACTAGCGTAAATATCATGTGACAATAATTATTTTTAGCTTAAGGCAAGAGAAAGTAAATTATAATATAATTCGAAGCTATTATGATAAGAAAATGATGTGTCAATATATTATATTATTCCTTGCATTCCTTAATTAATAATTTGATATACGGGGTTAGACAGAATGATATTAACTTATATACATATAAAGAACGTTTGTTATTTATTGTCGGTGGTAAGCAATAAATTAAAGGGAAATGAAGAAAAATTTAAAGCAAGTCTTTCAGTTATTTTGCCAAAACACTTTAGATACATGATATGCGATAGACTAAACGGTCGGTGGAATGAAAATAAAGAAAAGAGCGTCGAGGTTTGAAATTGCGTTCATTTCGCAATGCAATCTCTTGTCCTAAGGACCAGCGATGGTCCTAAGTCTCTATGGCTTGACATAATTGACAACTCTCAAGTCTGTTCAAATAAGCTTCCACATCAATATTACCATCGTTGTTTGCTGAAAATTTTTGATTTGCATGGTATTTTTAAGCATGGAAAAAGGTGGTAATCAACCACTGCTAATTTTTTTTGCCATAACAACACTTGCATTGCTTTGAAGGTTTTCTTAACTATACCAGGTTGCTCTTCATTAATTTCTTGCTTGAATTTTCTAAAAGACTCGCATAATATGCGCCTCTGCAACCATGGTAAATGAAGAAGCAGATTTTTTTAGACTATCCTTCATCTCATTATGAATATTTATTAATGGTAAGTCTTTCAAAAAGAAGTATTTAATAACAGCACAAATTTTAACATTCATATTGTCAAAAACTCCTAGACGCTCTTAATTAGAAAGTCGTCACAACGAAACTAATAAACGTAGCGATCTAAAATTTAATGGTTGTCGTTGTCAGGAAGACAACTAGTCGACACACCATAAAAGTAGTTTGAAACTGTTTTAATGTCCGTGGAATACGAGATTGGGACATTGGAATATAGCCCAACCTCGTGTGTTGTCTTTATAAAGTACATCCTTCTAATTAAAGTTTTCTTACTTTATATGTCTGTACCAGTTCAGTTATTTTGAATATCATTAGTGGACATATCACGATAGCCCTCCCGCAAAAAAGGCGACATATCCGTAATAATCATAATAATATTAAAAATTATAATAATACTAGAACAGGTAATAGGAGGGTGTAAACTACTTGCGGGAAAATACGGAGAAACACAATATGGCAGCAACAATTATACACCAAAAACTTGCACTCAGACATCAACTCGTAAAAAGTAATCAGTATATTAAGCAGTATATTACAAATACACTCACGAAAAGATCTTTGAAAATAATGATTATAAACTATACTGAGACAGGTCAATACAAGTAGAAATAGATTTTTTAATCCGACAGTAAACTTAAAAAAAAACTAAAGAAAACTTTCAGAATATACATACGATACAAAATGATAATAATAATAATAATAATAATCTTTAATGCCAAACAACAAACCAATTACAGGACATATTACTGAACTTAAAAATAAAAATAAAAATAAGTGCAGTTAATTTAATACAAAAAAAAATAGGAAACTAATTAACCAAAAACGTAAACACTTAGAGTAATGCAAGTCATTTGAAAACTAAATGTACAATAAATGTTGATTGATGAAAGGGATCCAAGTATAATCCATTGGCATTTCTGCACATATGTACCAGTGGAGCCTTGTAAAGGACATTGGTTCCTGCCCTAGGTATTGAGAAAGTTGCTGCCGATCTAGTATCAAACCTAGGTTACGAGGAAATCAATTTGAGGTAACTCAGTAGAATCAATAAAATTATTTATTAATTTATAAAGAAAACCACCACTAGCTATCTCTCTGCGTATACAAATGGATTCGAAATTCTGCCTAGCAAGTAGACCCTCATATGTCGTACCAAAGGCAGGATAATGTCCATCAATCCTATAAGATAAATATTTCATAAATCTCTTTTGAACACGGTCCAGGAGTAACTGTTGGTAATAGTAATGCGGGTGCCACACTACTGAAGCGTATTCCATTTTGGATCGGACAAGAGAACATTAAAGAACCTTCAAAGTGTGCAGGTTACTAAAACCCTTGCAAGACCGAATAAGGAACCCAAGGCTTCTGGAAGATGATGTAGTTATGTTACTTATATGCTTAGAAAAGCTAAGATGCGAGTCAAACAAAACTCTAACGTCTTTGAAATTGTATACTCTAGATATAGTAGATTGACGAACATTATATTCATAGTGAAGCAGAGTGTCACTTCTGCTAAAAGAGAGAACAGCACATTTGTCGATGTTTAGCTGAATCTGATTGTGGGTACAGCATTTGTCAATAATGCACAGAATTGTTTGAAGATTAGTGCTATTCTCAGGTGAATTAATACTGTTAAAGGTTTTTAGATCGTCGGCATAAGCTAACACTCTGTAGTCAAGACGTTCTAAGAGATGGTTAACATAGATATTAAACAAAAGGGGTCCCAAATGGGAACCCTGTGGGACTCCAGAGGAAATATCGAAGAGATTAGACGAGAACCCATTATAATGCACATATTATATTCTGCACGATTTTGCAGATAGGAATGAGGAACAAAAAAAAATAGTGAAATATACGCTAGATATAATCGAACTAAAAGAGTTTTGATATCAAGGAGCAGTAATAATAGTACCGATTATGATATCAGTAACAAGGATAACAATGAAACAACTTCTTGATCACATACAAGTTTTAAAAATAAATACACATACACTAATATACAAAAAGCAGCCATTATAAAAACAACAGCACTAGTGAGAAAATTTCTCAGTCAACGATAGATCTTATAACCTGATCAATACCCGTTATTCGATCATCAAAGTTCCAGATATGATAACCACCTTTAAATGGACACACAAACATACATAAATTTATAATAAGTCATCTAGCGATGGATAATAATGCCATACAATATCAGCCGTGTATAGTCCGAGCTCAAAATCTATAGATATGTCTCAACCTACAGGTCTTAAACTTTCCCGGCGTTAGACTGAAAAAATACAAGAAATTTACGTCATAACAATAATTTATGCCTTCGCTCCCAAAAGCTTAATACTGTTTTACTAACTAAATTGAAAAAGTAATTTCTGAAAAAGAATTTAGAATTTCAATATCACAATGTGCCTTTTCAGGTTAATCCAGCAAAAATTGAGACTTTAGATTGTCACATCCATTCCATTCGTTAGACTTAGCCTCAGGTGTCTTCTGTTTATTCTTCAAACTCAAATTGTTGTTTGTTAGAAAGCAAAAAGAACGCAACAACGAAGCAATATTTTGGGGTTTCTGGGAATGATTATTACGCGAAAAATGGCATAATGGCAGCATTTTGAAGTTGAAGGTAAATATCAACAAATTTAATGCCCTAACTTGTTTAGAGTCTCACTTCCAGTTAAATAATTCTTGTATTTAAAAAAGACGATGAATTCAAGAGGCAGCATATTGAGGAAACAAATTTTATGCTCCCAAAGTCGTTATTATTCATCAATCAATCATTTGCATTTAATAAACCGCAAAATATAAATTTAATTGTTATAAACAGACAAAAATTGTGTTGAAGATTTTCCATAATTGACATATAAAATACTCCAATTTAATATGATTCACAAATCAGGTCAGGAATATTTATTATGTGGAAAAAATTATTTCAACCAATTTCTCCTTCCGGCCATTAATACCAACAATTACAACGTTACCATTGATTCATTGCGGAATATATAACTCTGTTCTACATATTAATATATTACTCAAAATACCACTTAGAACATAGCATTTGCGGTAGATATTTGATAAAATATTCTTTTTTGAGAGTACGAGAAATGACGATATTTTTATATTTAAATTTATGCACAGTACATGCAATCGTTCATGTAGAAAGTGGTTTCCTTGGTTTACTTCTGAAAATATTTGGCATGTATTTATTGATAATTACGTAAAATTAGATGTAAATTAATTGAATTGTTACTAAACAAAACCGAGACATGGAAAAAATGATTGTGGTTTTGTAAGTTTTGATGTAATCAAAACAGAGGTACGTAATTTAGATAAGAAATGGCAAATACAACGATCGGAATTATGTGTTGACATTTTATTTAAATAAAAAAAATATAATTTATTTCAAATTTGAAGAGAAAGTAAATTTTTGAGGATGATACGAAGGTGGGATGAAAAGTCAGTGGAATGAAAATAAAGAAACGATTTTACGGTTTGAATTTGCGTTTATTTCTCATCATAATTTCCTGATGCCTCGATACATTATTAATTGACTTCGTTCATTTTTATGTATGTGCATGAACAAACCCTTTTATTTTTTACGCTCTTACTGCATCTAGTAGTAGTGTTATTCCTCCATCGTTAATACATTCATGGTCGCTTTTCTTATGTAACTGTACACTGTAGAATTGCACCTTTCCAAATCTCGCGGTATTTACTTTTGCTGTCGAAACACGTTTTGTGGCACTGTTTTTAATTAATTATATTGTTCTCCCATTCTTTTCTAAACTGTTGATGTTTTTATTTATGTTACAATTTCGTTTATCTATATTTTTGCTGAGGTAATAGATATTCTACTTTATTGTGTTATAAAATATGTAGAGTTGGTTCGAGCGCTGAATCTTGTGGAACTCAGGTCCATACATAGAATATTCACTTATCGAATGAGTTTTTTTGTAACAATACCACGTATTCAAAGTAGTCGCATCTCTTTCATTTTCTATTTTGTGCCCAGACAGTTAGAACTTCGTTAAGTAATGATAATAAAGTTCTAGTAGGCATGCCACCTTTAAAACACTTGGTATAGTTTCTCATAATATATTTTTAAATCCATTTTCGATGTATATTTTGCCTTGCAGTATCGTCAGGGGCTAAAATAATAAAACTAAACAATATTACAATGAGATCTTATATTATATAGCTGTTACAAAGATCTTATATAATATGTCTGTTACAAATAGCTTTCTACATAATAATTAGAAATAACGATGATGAAAAGAACCATTCCCGGGTAAGCAAGAGTGTTCAGGTGAATCTGACTATTAGGTAAAGCTTGACTATTATTGGCGTTTTCCTTTTTTATATAATATAATTCTAGGATATTAAGTTTGTAATCTTTCTTCTCTACATGTCATATTTATACATTTTTGATTGTGCGTATATGTATATCTGCTTTCTATTAATTAGCTAAATTGAAGTTTCGTTTATTTGACCTTACTGTTTGGTTTTCTGCAAGGGGAGAAATCTAATTTATTATGAATCTTTTTAATTTTGAGATCTAGAAAGTTAATACATTTTTCTATCCCTTTCTCTATTGTGTATTGTATATCACTGTTCATGCTGTTCATATGATTTAAAAACTTATCTAGTTTTCTGCCCGTATGCAACTATAACCAAATCACTAGCTGAATACCCGTGTCTACCTGATAGGAGCGAGCGGTCTCACTTGCTACACGATGCTCCGCTCCTATCAGGCGACTCTCCAGCTCTGCAAATATCATCATCAGCAGATAATGTCATCATCAGCAGATAATCACAGTGTGGCACCTGGAACCACAGCAAAACCCACACAGAGATAGTCCGTACTAGACGGAGTTATATTAACTTTAGTTGATTAATTGAATCAACCACAACTCCATTAAAATTTCCTACATGTGTATACACACAATTACGTGCATTTTTTCTAAAGGAAATTATAGCTGACTATGACTTTATTAAAATGCTTATCTTTTTCTGATTTCATAGATATAAGGTTGCATTTTCAGATTTTGTTTTAATTATAGCTGAAATAATTCGATTAAAAAAACATAAATAAAGTCCGCTTGCTACTTGTATACAAGCTTCACATTTGTCTCGATAAACAACCCTTATTCTTTCAAATATTTTTTTTGTCGAATTGTCTGGCTTTCTTTTTAAATTATGAGCTATGGCAATTAAATAACGGAACTATGCTCCTTCCGTCGCTCAATGGTATCGGGCGCGGCCGTAGTTGGAATTCATTGATCTTGATACTTCCCAAGCATTCACCCGTAGTTTTGTCTCTCGGTCTGCTTTAGTTTACTTTCGAGCTATAATTGTAGATGACGCTGTTACTTAGTAGTACCGTGATAATGGTTGACAAAAATCAAGCAACGAATTAATCTAAAATTCCTTGTCAAATTAAAAAAATCGCCAACAGAATCTTTACAAATGTTAAAGGAGTGTTATTATCACTGACTGAGTGCCTGAGGGTCAAACCGTTAATCAAAAATACTACAAAGAAGTCCTAATCAAGTTGAGGGAAAGAGTAAAGAAGAAAAAACCGGATTTGTGGTAGAACGACTCACGGACTCTCCACTGGGACAATGCACTTGCTCACAATGCCCTATCCGTGAAGCAGTTTTTAGCGAACAAGCGCATTTCTATACTTGATCATCCTCCGCATTTGGCAGATCTCGCACCATGTGATTTTTACCTGTCCCCAAAAGTTAAAAGTGCATTAAAGGGAACACAATTTCAGTCTGCTCAACATGTAAAAGCAAAAAGGGTAGAGTTGTTGAAGAGGCTGGCAACTGATGAACTACAGCATTATTTATTATTTATTATTTATTAACAATGGAAGGCACGTATACAGCGGTGTATAGATATGGGAGGAGAGTATGTTGAAGGGGATAAAAGTTAAATATCAGTTTATTCGTAATAAATAACGTTTCTGACGCGTCTCGTTATTTAATTGTTACACCTAGTTTTCCTGCAGTTGCTCCTGTAGATTATTATGATTTTAAATATCCCCGAATGCAGAAATCATATTAGGAGTTGGTTATGGTACTTGACCCTCTCGTCTTATTCATTTGTTGTTGAACGTTGGATTTCAGAACTTTCTTACATTTATAGTGAAACGAGGAGAAGGCTTGTCATGCAAAAATCAATGGTTAATTCTATTAGAATACTTAGAAAAATTTTTAAAGAAAATCAATGTTGATATCTTGTTTCCAGCATGAAGGTTATTATCTTTCTAAACATGATTATTGTTAAAATTGTTAAAATAGTCTCGTCAGTAAAAGAAAATATTTTCGCTAAAGTGGATTTTCTGCAGTTTTATTTTTCAATGAATAATATGGCAGGAGTGCAGATATGCTGTTTATTGACTAAAATATAAAACCAACTATGCCTTTGAAACACTTAATTTACGGGTCTAGCGACAATCTAAATGAGATGACACTAACCAGTAGTAGAAAACATTTAAAAAGTACAATTTACAAGAGTAGAAAATAATAAAACATGGTGTTCTAATTTTTCGTGTGTCCTGGATTTTATTTCAAGCGCATTTACAGACTGATAGCTCAATGATAAGTTACTGGCTTATAATACTGGGGTACTCGGGATCGAGTCCGATGGTCTGCTGTCCGATAAAGTTTTTTTCGTAGTATTCCTTTTCCATTTAAGTGAATGCTTACAGCCGAAGATCTTATGGCGCACCACGAGCGCAGATATAGTAATAGCTCATTGTTGGCTAAGGTCCTCTGTAGCGATATTAAGCTATTGGGCGATGTAAAGGCATTGATTATTTTTATTTCTTTTTATTATTATTTTTATGTACAAAACACAATATCTACTATCCATAGGCTACATGAAAGTTTCAATTACTTTCTGCTCATAAATAATCTTACATACCTCCATATCTTTTTAAATACAATTTGCCTTCAAATTTAAGATTTTAAATTTCAAAGACTATTCTACAGAAAAGTTAATATAGTAATACAGTGTACTCTAAATTACAAAGAAGTTACATGGAACATCCTGTATAACTATGTAATATACGTATCATAAAATTTTAGGCAAATCAACCAGAGGGTCTGTATGCATACAAATAGGTACTGAATTTCTTTATATACTTCTACGAAGTTACACCAGACAGGTAAGTTATCAAAAAAACAGGTAAATTGTCACAACACTAGGCGACTCCATTAATAAAAACTTTTTTTTCAAATCCTTTTACAGTTAACAGCGTTCTAGAGCAGGTATGTATATTTACCTTGGAAATACTTGGAAACCAAGAAGATATTTAACACTTTAATTAATAGCAACGTCTCTGAATAGGAATTAGTTTGTATAATTCTTTAAGAGTTACATATGTTGTACTGCATACATATGTATGTACGTATCTGTGTCTTCATCATTGTATTATTGATTAGAAGCTTTGAGTGATACGTGTATTTATTTTCCTTTTTAAAGAAGTAATACCAAGACCTATACACATAACTCAGATCTTTTAAACGCGTCTAGTAGTTGTGCTTATTTATTTTTTCCATTACATCGTTTTAAAGTATGTCAAACAATGTTAGCGAGAAAGGTTTCTATAGAAATCTGTCAATCGATAATTTTAGATAGCTGCTATAATTAGATTCAATGTATGCAAAAAATCTTGTGTATGAATATATTTATTCAAACCGAAAATAGTATACCTGTACATGTTAGCACCTACATACTAGATATGTAATTCAGATTGTATGTAAAATAGTGAATTATATACGCATATTTATAACATGTTCTAATGTGACAATTGATACCCACATTATGCGCAGATTAGCATAATTTGCACAAGAAAATGAAGACGCGATGAGTAGAAACTTTGGTGGCGATTTTGTAATGGTATGGGCAGCTGTTACATATACTAATAAAATATCATGATTTATTTCGCGAATGTATTCCGAAGTTTATGTAGACTTTCTCGAAACTGTTCCAATAAATTTTCATGAGAAAATATTCCCATATGATTAGATATTCTAACAAGACAAGGGCACTAATCTATATTTTAAATTGTACTGTAAGATTGGTTTCGTTAAAAACAAATGACTTATTGCAATGGCTAACTCTCTTATCCTATCTGAATCAACCATCCCTGCGGAACATTGGCAATAAAGGTGTACATCTATAATAAGCAATATAATAACATTAAGGATCTTTAACTTTGAGAAAATTGGTGAACAATATGACGAAACAGAATTTTCAAGTTATCTTAAATCAGGGAATTCCACAAACAAAATTGTTGTCGTATAAGTTAGAAAATGCTTAATTTGTGGGGTGGTGGGCTTCTGATACCACAGTTTCCTTATTTGGTGAGTTATGATATTGCAAGGAACACAATCAAAAGCTTTACTCAGATTAAGAAAACAACTAGCGACAGTATTTCCTTTTTCTAATTTGTCATTAACCAAAGAACCTCTCATCACATCAATGTTTGTATTCTGTATACGTATTTAGACAACTAAGTTGTCATTATTAGCAGAAATCAATCATAACGATGACACTATCTTTCACGAGAAACATGCAGCACCTATGCAAGAATAACATTCTGCGAATTTAGTATATGGTGTCTGAGTTTTTTAAGAGTTACAATCGTAAAGCTTTTTTTGTACTATTTAATCTTCTGCTTGCATTTTAGCTTCAGTTAATACTATTTATGTTTCCTGATAGTTTAGTGTTGTTATTTTGAAATGAAAGTTTTTTTGAAATTTTTCAGTTTAGCATCGTAAAAACGTGTAAATACGAAGGGTGTTTCCAATATTCTGGGAATTGGTGTTATAGTTAAATAACGCAGCACTTATACGCAATGTTATTGATGGCAGACAAGTCTTGACATGTTTATGCAACTATCTAGTGTAACATAGTTCAGTCTGATTCAGGAATTCGACTGATGTAGACGCGTTTTAGCAGCACTGTTTTTGTAACCATGGAATACGCGGCAAAATCTCAAAGAGCGATAATTTTCTTTTTGTGGAAAGAAGATGTGAAAACGTCAGAAATTATTAGTCGTCTACAAGGAGTATTTGGTGAATCTGCAGAATCCAAAATTACTGTTTATCGGTGGATCTATCGTTTTAAAGCCGGTAGAACACCACTAGAAGATGATCTACCCAGTGGGCGGCCAAGCATGTCGGTAAATGAAATTAACATTACCTGTCAAATTAGTGTACATCTAGGGATAAGCACACGACAAGTTCATGACATCTTGTATGATTGTTTGGGCGTTAGCACGGTTTCGGCGCGCTGGGTGCCAAGGCTGTTGGGACCAGAATAGAAACTCAATCGGTGCGATACTTGTCGTCAACTTCAAGAGCTGTTAGCCCGTTACGGTGATGAATTTTGGCAACGAATAATAACCACTGACGAAACGTGGATTCCTTATTTCAATCCTGAGACGAAAAGTCAATCCAAAGAATGGCGCAAACCTGAAGAAGGGCCTCAACTTAATGCTTACTGTATTCTGGGATTGCGAAGGGATTATTATCATGGATTATCTGCCGAGAGGTACTACAATTAATGCAGAGTATTATTTAAATTTATTATCCGGACCACTGCGACAGGCACTAGTCAAAAAACGGCCTGGAAAGTTGCATAAGCGTCCGTTATTGCAACAGGATAATGCAAGACCACACACCGCAAGAAGAACGAAGGATGTTTTGAACGATTTACGATGGGAATTGCTGCCGTACCCACCTAAGTCCCCGGATCTTGCACCCAGTGATTACCATCTGTTCCCAGATTTGAAAAAATCCTTACGGGGTATTCGATTTGAAAGTTTAACTGACGTAAAGCGTGCCATAAATAGGTGGATTGACAAGACACCGAAAAACTTCATTGAGGACAGCTTAAAAAAATTAGTTTATCGTTGGGATAAATGTATTTAGTTAAATGGAGATTATGTTGAAAAACGACATTGTAAGATTGACGAAAATGAACAAAATTATAAAAATTATATGTAATTCCCAGAACTTTGGAAACATCGCTCGTATATGCACTTAATAACCTACCGTGGGTTTTCATTTAATAATAGTTTCCATAATGTCATTTATTGCACATTGCAAGGATTGGATTTCATTATCTCTGTGATCTAATGGTGATGGCACATTCCCGGAGAGAATGATATCGTGGGTTCGAGGCCCGCGCTGAAAACAGAAATTTTTTCAAGAGTATATGCATTACATGTAAGATGTAATGCAGATATAAGCGTTGTAAAAACGGTGAAAATTAAAATTTTTCAAATGTACTACTTATTAAATCGATCAAGGAAGAAGACAGAAATATAGGTTTATATTCGGAAGCTGAAATTGAGAAGTCTAATTATCGTTTGTTGATATTAATGAACGCTCCTGTTTCATTATAAATACATCAGTCATTTTTAATTCCCAATAAATTTTCCTATTCGTAAACGAATACTCTCTAAACGATCTAGGGCACTTTTTATAACGAATTAAAGTCAACGTGGTGAACAGTAGCCAGTACAGGGAGCATAAATTCTCTGATTATCGAAGGTTTCTGCAGCCTACCGGCGCAACAACGGACGGTCGGAGAGCGCGCGCAGTTCATAACACAACAGACAACTTTTATATCCATTCGCGGCGGGTCAAGCATTAAAGTTATATAGGAGAGACCTGAGAGACAGGTCTTGGTGACCGGCGTTCTTTCATTGGAATGCAGTTTAGTCAATCCCCGGGTAACTTTGTCCACGTAACTGTTGAGTCATTGCCACAGACGGTTCAACTTCTAACCACTCACGATGGTGGGTTTACAAGTTTGAAAAGAACTAACTGCGGCACCGCGGACCGCTCTTGTAGACTTCTAGACTTTATGTTTTTTGCTGCTTCTCTTTTTTTTCATTTTCTTTAGTTTGCGGTCTTTTCTTTTTTATGTTTTTTTTGGTTACATTATAATTTTTGCTTGAATGTAGAACAAAGAAATTGTCTTCGTATTAGCGGATTGGATTGCCAGGTATAAGTCATACTTCGGAATTTATAGGTTGGAATATTTTGTTTCTGAAAAGGAAATGGATTTAAACATAATCCAAAGCATACATTACTAGTTCTTACATACTAAAATAATAATTTCGTTTGTAGAAATTCATTTGTGCATTTTTAATATCGTTAAATTCAGCTGATTAGCAGTGAACAATGTAAAAACAAAATCTTCCAGTTTTGGTTTTCACGTATTATAAATTTCGGCGAATGTATGGATCCATCCGAATATCTTTGATGTGCCTGTTTAGATTTCAACAAAATTTAAATAAAAGTAAATAGGGGTTTCAATGAACATCTTTATATTCGAATCAGATTTCCGATTTAACCGCAAATGATGTTAATTTTTCTTAAAAATATAATGTTCTGTATATTTTTGTAGATTTCAATAGAGCTCTGGGACTTTAATAATAATAATAATAACAAAGTTTAGCACCTTCCTATTTTAACAACTACAGATATATTATTTAAGTATAACAAGGCAAATTTTATTGAAAATTTGAAAAAAATTAATGCCAAGAATATAAACAAAAACAAAATCAGTTGACAAAATTTTCGAAATGATAACCGTTCATGTTCAGACAGTGTGCACGTCTGTGAACAAATTCTTGAATATTCTCACGAATTCATTGCATCCTCTCTGCCGTACCTCGTCCAGGTTATGCGGTTAGTAAGTATAAACCACAGATTTTAAAAAACCTCAAAGGAAATAATCTAGGGGATTTAAATCTATACATCATGTAGGCCTTTCAATAAAAGCTACACATTGAATCTATCGATTGCGGAAAGTTTGGTTCAAAAAACTTTGAACATTACTTGCATAGCGAGGAGATGCTCTACCTTGTTGAATCCAAATATTTATAAGTAATTCCCTATCTTCCGGAATAATAAAAGATCTCTGTCCAGCTAGTGTACCATAAATGGGAAATGGGCCAATAATAAGGTCCTTGAAAATACCAGCCAAGACGTTTAATTTTTGTTGCGTATGCGCTTCTTGCGTCCAGTGAAGATTATCTATTGACCAATATTGATAATTAAGACGATTAATAGTACCATTCAAACAAAACGTAGCCTCGTTAGAAAACAACAAATTGTATGTAAAATATTGGTCATTGTTGCAAATCTCCATCACTCTTTAATTCTCCAATCACAATCTTCACCTAATAAATGTGGTATTAAATGTAGTTCATGCCAATGATATTTTTCATTTTTTAATATTCCGATTACTGATTGGCAATTGGCAACTTATATTATACTTTCATGCGAGGGATGTAATAGAAGTTTGTGGTGACTTTTCTAATGCTATAGCAATATCTTGAGCAATAACTTCGTCAGTTGCGACTTTTAGACGTTCACTTTTCGGTGAATTTATTTTCAGAGTTTTTCTAATAACGGCTATCGCGATGTCGGACGCCGATCTGATACAAATTTTTAAATAAATTGCATATTTCTTCATGAGTTCTGACACGGTCACTAACGGTGATCAACACGGTCATCAAAATTTCAATACATTCTTTTTTACTGAACTATTTTTAATATTTAGACGCCCGCAAATTAATCCTCTCAGATTAAGTCGAATACTGAATTTTAATTCCATTGCCTACTAAATATAAACCAACATAAAATAAAATATCTAGACGCCGAAAAAGTAATTCTCTCAAATTAAGTCAAATACTGAATTTTAATTCCATTGCCTACCAAACATAAACGTCATTTTAAAATATCAATTTTCAGCAAATATTTTTACTGTTATTGATAAAGGAGTACCAAACCTTATTATTACTGAACTCTCAAAGCAGAGTTCTATTGAAATTTTTTAAAATAAAAAAGTTTGCACCATGTCCGAATACATCGGCCTGTCATTCGAATAGAAATATGCCAATCGAATCCCTTAGTTGCTAAGTATATGCAAATAGAGGATTCGATGGTGAAATGTGAAAAATTTCATTAAAATCTAAGTAGCCATATCAAAGATATTCGAATGGATCCATGCTTTTATCTAATTCTGTATAATTGTCACAAGAAACGTGCACCGAAATGAAGACACGCTGATGAACCATAGGTCAGTGTAATTCACAATGATTTTCTTTACTTAATTTATAATTATTATAGTATCTGCTAAACCCAAATCAAATATGTATATATACATATATATTAATGAATCTTGTATGCATAATCATCGAGATAGGGTGACAAAGTAAGTCTCTTCAGGTTGTTTTTGTCGGTGTTGCTTCCATATGCTTGAATTTATGAAAGGTATATTATGCCTTATATATTATTCTTTTTTAAAGTCTTGATGAGTCTCCTTGTTTCTTATGATCGTGCGGCTTTTAATACAAATGAAATTCTGAACATTTTTTCCTATCCATCATTTATATTGGGTCTGGGAAAAAGTTCGTGGCGTTTTTCCCGATAGATGGCATTGGTTGCCGATAACTAAAGAACAACAAGTCACAGCGACACCACCGACGGCTCGTTTTTTAGATGACCTTCCGAACGTTAGTTTGAGCGTGAGAAACATTGTAATCGGTGCAGTGGTTGGAAAGTTATTCGCACTTGAAAATGGAGAAGAATAATGAGAAATTTCGCTATATTCTGCAATATTATTATGATAAGGGGAAGAACGCTGCGCAGACTTGTGATAAAATTTGTGCTGTGTACGGTGAAGGTACTTTATCGAAATCTGTTGCGCGGAAATGGTTCGCTCGCTTTCGTTCTGGAAATTTCAATGTGAAAGATGAGTCACGCTCCGGTCGTCCAATCACTGAAAAATCTGATGAAATTCTTGAAAAAGTCCAACAAGATAAGCATATCAGCAGTGTCGATATTGGCTGGCATGGAAGGCATTGACCACAAAACTGTTTTGAACCATTTACACAAAGCTGGTTACAAAAAAAAGCTTTATATTCCTCATGAGTTGAGCGTGAAAAACATGATTATTATCTGCGATGCGCTGCTGAAACGGAATGAAATCGAGCCGTTTCTGAAACGTTTAATAACCGGAGATGAAAAATGGATTACGTACGATAATCGGAAGCGTAAAAGATCGTGGATAAAGGATGGTGAGCCGTCACAAGTGTTCGCTAAGCCAACATTGACGCCAAAAAAAGTGATGCTGTGTGTATGGTGGGACTGGAGGGGAATCGTCCGCTACGAGCTTGATTCTCAACTCTACTGTGCACAACTAGAGAGAACGCCAGGCGATTGAAAGAAAACGGCCCGAATTGATTAATAGGAAAGGTGTTGTCTTCCATCATGACAACGCCCGACCACACACTTCTTTGATGACCCGTCTGCAACCTTACAGTCCGGATTAGCACCCTCTGACTATCATCTGTATCTCTGCAGAACTCTCTCAATGGAATTAATCAAAAGAAGTGAAAACTAAATTCAGTTTTTCGACCAGAAACCACAGAAGTTTTTCACCGATGGGATCATGGATCTACCAAAAAAATGGCGAAACATTGTCGATAATAATGGAGCATATTCGGTTTAATTGAATTCGTCCACGCGCCATGCGGGGACCAGTTGAATTTTACTGAAAAAACGCCACGAACTTTTTCCCAGACCCAATATTTTGGTTTATTATTCTGGCTTGAATAAGTAGGTCATCAATCATATTGGGAAGCATTGAACAAAAGATATAAAATGTTAAAAAAAAAGCTAAGTCTGAATTAATTAATATCTTGTATAACCGAAATGAAGTGTCAAAGTGATGCCAAGTAACACTAACAATCACTGGAGACATTAACAGTAGCCAGTGAAGCATACGTATGTACAACGGCTTTTTATTTTTGAATAATTATTTTCTGTAGTTATGTTATGTTAATCGAGATTATTATTATTTTATTTATTATTTATATAATTACTATTACTTAATCAGAAGTTTTTGATACAAACTTTGCATTTCTGTTTTTGTCATGTTATTAGGAGAGAGGGGCATAGATTTGACCCGAATTCTTAACTTTCTGGTTCTCACTTATGAGTTAGTCTAAATTTACTTCAAAATAATCAGGACACTCATGTAGGCTACGGATAGCAGAGATAGTGTTTTATCTGTAAACATTATAACAGTATGTATGGTGAGCTGGATTGTAAGAAAGTTAGTGCTCAGTAGGTGCCGAAAGATTTATTTGATGAACAAAGGTAGAAACAAGTTCGAATTTCGACATCTTCAAAATGGTGATGATTTTTATGTCCGTATAATTACCATGAATGAATCTTGCATGCAGCATTATATTTTAGAAAATAAACAGGTCAGTTTGGAATAATACCATTCAAATGTCCACCGATGAAAAATTCAAGAACAGTATTCGGGGATATTAAAGATTCAATTCTGATAGATTCTTTAACTGACCGAAAGATTATTAGTGCAGAATATTACAGTCAACTTCTTTCTAAAGTTAGAGTCTTTGTAAGAATAAAACGACAGTGTTGAGGAAAGGCATCATTCTTCTCTACGTTAATGGCTGTCCACATGTTGCCCGTTTAATACAACAAACGCTGGTATAGTTGCGATGGGAAGTGTTATCTCATTCGCCATATAGTTCAGATTTACCACCCTGTTACTACCATCATTTTAGACCCTTTAAGCAGGGCTTGTGAAGTAAGAAATTTATGTCGGATATTCAACCGAAAGACTTCTTTCTAGTGATATTTGGAAGTTGTCGAAGCAGTGAAACAAATATGTACATACATATACTAGAGTAGAAACACTATATTTAAATATCAAATTTGTTTCATTATCTGTCCTTTGTTATATGTATAGCTACACAAGGAAGTCGAGGTTAAATCGTACTCCGTTTGAAGGATTCGTATTTTTGTCGAGAAAATATTATTAGTAATTGTATTTACCTTGAAAATATAATTTTCTGACAACATATATTTCTTCTTTAGTTTTATCGATTCTCAAAACGTTACTGAAACACCGCAGACATCCTGTGTGGTAAGATTCTTGTAAATGACCATGTAACATTTCCGATAAGAAATTAACGTAAAATATAATAATTTTTCTCCATATTCTGATGAAATATGTATAAGTAGTGAAATAAGAAAAAAATCTGGTTTATAATTCGAAATTCCCAATTTTTTCATTCGAAACTGATCTAAAATGTGTTAATATTTACTTTATATATTATTCTTATACTCGATTACTTTGGTCATTAAATACATACAGATTCTAATACAAATAAGATAAATGAATAGTTGGATGATTGATTTTTCAATCACTAGCAAAACATGTCAATATTGGACATGATTTGGTTTTAAAATTTTAATGAAATAGGCATAAATAATTAAGAGGAATTATGAACTCTTTTATAATCAATTAGGTGTGAAGAAATAACCAAAAATGTAGGTGCAGTATTTAGAACAACAATAAAAATTAATGTAGGTCAAGTTGATATAAACATATAAATACAAGTATATATATATATTGCTTTGCTAGATATTTTTGCAATTAAAAGTTATCATAAATTTTATTCAAAAGCACTTAAATGTTGTTAGTGATATAGTAAGTACTTTGTTTTGTTCTTATGAAATTTATCATTTGAAATTGGAAAACTAATAATATGCTAATATCATCACGTACTATTTCCAAAATTTGTTTGCAATAATTAAAATATATACTGTTTCAGTGCAACAGACAGTAGCAGTAGGTGAGCCCTGAAGATTTCTCATATGAGTGGGTACGAAACATCGGCAGTTATACCAGTGACGCGGTTACAGCCCGGAAGCCCAGAAGCAGATTAAAATATATAGTTTATATATCATACTAAACCAGAGCAGTTAGTTAACTCATGTAAAAAACATGCCCTATGAAGCTCTTTTCCATCGAAAGCCAGATGTAGCGTTTTAAGTTATACAATTTTATATAATGAAATTTTAATCACTGAAGGTTGATATATAACCCCTTTCCACATTAATTTTTGTATTCTGTATACGTATATCGACAATTAAGTTATCATCATCAGCAGATAATTAAACAGTGTCGCACCTGGAAAACTACGGCAAAATACCTGTACGAAAACAAATTCCGCACACGAACCGTACTGCCGAAAGCCAAAACGCACGTTATATATCAACCTTCAGTGATTAAGTTAAACAACCACAGGCTCCATCAAAATTATCTTCAATAAAATTTTATATAATGAAATAAACAAATACCTAAAACATAGTTCCGCTTTTCCTTTATTGCTCCTTTAATAAAGGATGATATTCAGGGCATATAAATTAAATCACACTCTGTTCTGTTTACCTTTTATCGGTTCAATATTATTGTATCTGCCAGCTTTTAAATTAAGGATTGCAAATATGTTCTTACTAATTCTTTATTCAAAATTTCGCACTTAGCTTTGGAGCCTTTTATTTCTCCAACTGAATGGAAAATTGCACGAATAATTGCTGTCTTAAAATTTAAAGATGCTAGTAATATATCAAACTATCGAGCAATTCCTATTATTTATAATTTGTCCAGTCTTTGAACAAAGCATCTATTCGGCTATTTCCAAATTGTTTTTCACCTATCTTGCTGTAAGCATGACTTCGTTAATAAACTGTCGATCTTCACTAATTTGTGCAATTTCACTCAGTATATTACTAGTGCTTTTTTTTGTAGAATAAAACAAGATTTCTCGAAAGCTTTCAATTATCTAGATCATTCATTGTTCCCTTTATGCAATATCTTCATTAAGGATATTGCTAATTTTTAAACTATTTTGAACAATTTCTGGTCCGGAGGATTGCAATTTACTTCAGGCTGATCTAAAGAACCAATCAGAGAGGTGTTCAGTAAACAATATTTCTTTAAATGCTGGTAAATATTAAGTGATGTCCTCTACCAGAAGATCCAGGTCACCGTCTTTAATTACAAATTGTATATACACGATTTTCAACACGTTTATTTAATAAAGGAATTTGGTATATCATTTAATATGAAGTAAGCCAGAAAGCCCTGGATCGTTTTCACCTTGAATACGGTACACTTATCAAAGTCATAAGCGCCAACTAGAGATAGAGAGGCTTCGACTTTGGTTAGTAAAATTGTTTATCTATAAATTATTTCATAATATTATCGATTCGCCTAGCCTTCTACGATAAATTAATTTATTAGTATTTACAGTATTCGCGTACCAACATCTTACATATGTCATCTGTCAAAATTTTAATACCATATCTAGAGATTGTAATTTTAATCTTTCTTCCCTTCACACAACTAATCTTATCACTACCATAGCAATAAATTTGTTTAAATTCATTATATACATTTTGTTTACTTTCTTATTACTTATAGTTACTCTTACTTTACGTTTTATTTATAATTTATTTTGAGTTGTTCTGTAATTGGAAATTGTTCTGTTGGACAATAAATCATATTATTATTATTTGTGTTTGCTTTCAAGGCTTATCTTTTGTAAATGCAAAGAATGCTTATTTTCCACAAATACGTGATACAATGAAGAGGCTCACTGAATTCGTTGCCTTTGTTTTACATTGGAGAGTACCACGAAGAGGCTCACTGAATTCGTCGCCTTTGTTTTACATTGGAGAATACCACATAGAATAACTTATACGAGGGTAGCCGTTTATATTTCGGGAATTGGCAACACTATTAGTGTTTCCTCCGATACGATGACTGTATCGTGAAGATTGGCATTTTTGACAATATATTTACCTTGACAGTTTTATTATCCGGTCGCTATTTCCATTGTTGGCAGTAACTTGAAAATTTTATGTCAGCGAAAAAATGAAATTAACTAGCGAACATATTCGTGTAATTATTTTTCATAACTTTTGACGTGAATTATCTCAACAAGAATGCATCGACGAGCTGAATTCTTTATATGGTGATGAAGCACCATCGAAAACTACAGTATATCGTTGGTATAGTGAATTCAAATTTGAATGGCGTTCCTTGGACGATGAATTTCGCGAAAGTCGTTCCACAAATGTTGTTGTGTTGGAAAACATTAACGCAGTGTCTGAATTGATAATGCAAGAATGTCATGTGACATACCGTGAGATCGAGGCATCTCTAGGTATTAGTAACACCGGCATGCATAAGATCTTGTATGAACATTTAGCTGTTAAGAAGCTATGTTCACGTTGGATACCACATAATTTGACAACCGCTCAAAAAAGGACTCGCGTGGATTGCTGCCAAGAAATGCACAAAAAATACAATGGCGGTGCTTCAAAGAACATTTATAAAGTTATCACAGGTGATGAATCTTGGATCTATACGTATGATCCCGATAGAAAACAGTAGTCGATTGTGTGGATATTCCAAGATGAACCAAAACCTACAAAAGTTGTTCGCACTCGAAGCACATCAAAACAAATGGTCGCCTGTTTTTTCGGAAAAACCGGTTGCAACCGTGCTTTCAGAGAGTTGTAGAACGGTCAATTTCGAATGGTACACAACTATTTGCCAAAAATTTTTGAAGAAATAAGGAAAATAAACCAAAAACGACAGATCATTCTCCATCATGACAATGCGAGCTCTCACAGGTCGGTTCAAACAATTAAATATTTGACCGGGCAAAACATTGAATTGACGAGCCATCCGCTATACAGCCCTGATCTAACACCCTGTGGTTCCTTTTTGTTCCCACACGTGAAGAATAAACTTCGTGGTAAACGGTTTTCTACGCCGGAAGTGGCAGTTGAGGCATTCAAAACTCATATTTTGGAGATACCGCCTTCAATGCTTTTCGGATTGGTTTAAACGAATGCAAAAGTGCATCGATTTTCTAAGAGATTATTTTGAAAACCAATAAAACTGTTTTTGATAATAAAAAAACTTTTTTTTGTTTGCTATTCCCGAAATATAAATGGCTACCCTCGTATGAAGACTTTTGTAATACTCGATTTTAAAATATTTACCAAATGTTCCTTTTTCATAAATAGGTGTTTATAGTTAATGATTTTCAACATTCAGGAGGTGTACAAGAACTCGGGATCGACTGATTTGCCACAAAAAACTGACTGATATGCTCAATCGGTCGAAAAATAATAAATTTTGTTTTAAACTTTTGAAACTAACTGTATATAGAAATCTAAAAGTTCAAAGGCTTTCGGCAGTCGTTACTAGACGAAATTCAAGGACATTTACATAATCATAAAAATATTGTTAGTCTGTTATTAATTTGTTAATACACGTTGCAGTTTTTGTCGAAGCGAAAAAAACTAGCTACTATAATTAAATACAGGTACACTTAATTTGATACCCGACAGTGAGTTCATTTGAAGCCGTCACTGTTTTCATCTTCAAAAATCATTCGCAAGTAGTTATTACTGTGGGAAATTGTTTGACTTAAGCCATCGGATAGTTATTTTTACAATTTAGCGACGACAAAAGAGTCATGAGACTACATGTATGGGAGGATAAATAAACACAAAGTGTAATTAGAAGGCTAAATATAGAAATAATACGCAACTACTGTAAATGGAAAACATGTGTATGAGAATGCGTATTGTGCGCTGTTTAAGAGAACACGTGCAAGAAAAATAAGAACAACGAACAGATGTTTTTATTTAAATTGCTACTGCATAGTAGTACTTGTTATAATTTTAATTGGTTTATTGGTACGGACTAGCGGCGTGTATTTTTGGTAATTACGATTAGATGAATTTAATCTAGATTAACAGAGCATTCAGGATAGCTTGATATTATTACAAACCGAACTATTGGGTTCCTCCTATGTATTTTTGAATAAATCTTATGTAAAATTGTAAAGCATTTATAAAAATTAGTCGTTAGTGTATTGTTGATTAATTTTTGTTGACAAGCACCTTTCTGGTTTGCAAACCCAGCATGTATTAACGCTTGGGAAGGGTCAGAAATATGTCCTAAGAATAAATCAAGAAAAACAAAATATATGGTGATGGCAGGTACAGTATAGGAAGTTGAAGAAAAACCGATAGTACAATCATATGATTTACACATTTGAGGAAGTAAAAACGTTTGTATACTTAGGAGTGCAAATGAAGAAAGAGGCCACGAAGAACAGGAAGTGTGAGCTAGCAAAAGGCAAATCAAATCGCAAAAGTATTTAAAAAATACAGAATGTTAAGGGCAGTAATTAGGACACAGTATGTATATTGATAGACAAAAATTACTGTTATGAGATCAACGAAGATATACACTAGCAAAATCTGCACACTAAATGAAGATATGGAGATTCTTTTAGAAAAGTGGGAAAGAAAAATTCCAATGTCTATACATATATGGAGAAATAAATATATCAGAAAGCTGAGGGAGAAGCACAAATAGAGAGAGAGATAGAAGAAATGTACAACAGAGCCAGTATAACACACAAGAACAATATCATATGTGGACTATGGTGCCTTTGACAACAAAATAATTACAAATGACATGTCTGTGACATACCAAGAAATAAAGAATTCTGTAAAATAACTAAAGCGTGAGCGTACAAGCGATGCTGATGAAACTCCAACTAGTTTATATTAAATTTTGCATCTAAGATCTGTCTGAGGTTCTGTGTTAAATAACTCCTTTAAGTACGGTATATTTTTCGAACAATTAAAGCTTTCAATTATTAGACTCGCATACAAGAAATGGAATCCAACAATTAGCTTACTTCTGAGTTTTTCCAAGATGTTTGGGATACTAATGAGCAACGAATTAATGAAATTCATGAAAACATCTAATATTATAAGTAATTCTCAACATGGATATATAAGGTTTTCCAATAGGAATGATATGATTTTGAAGTGACATTTCGGCCATTTGTAATATGTCATGATCTGTTATTTGTTTTTCATTGTATTCAGTAGTGTTTACAATTTCATCATGGAGAGATATACGCAAGAACAACGTTTACAAATTATTCAGTTTTATTATCAAAATAATCGTTCTTCAATTGCAACTTTTCGTGCGCTTTTGCCATTTTATGGTCATAATAATCGTCCAAGTGTGCTCGCTATTCGTCGAATTGTTAAAAATTTTGAGGTTACATTTTCTTTACATAATTTTCAAGTGCCAATAAGACAAGGAAGCTCGAAGTAATGCAAATATTGCTGCCGTTCAGGCAAGTGTTACTGAAGACCGTAATTTGTCGATTCCAAGACGTTCTCAACAATTGCGACTGTCTCAAACCACAACCTGGCGGTTTTTGAGAAAGGATTTGGGTTTGCATCCCCATAAAATTGTTTTCACTCAAGAACTGAAGCCATTGGACCACCGTAAACGTCGTGAATTTGCTGATTTTGCCTTGGAACAACTTGAAAACTACAACGATTTTTTTATGAAAATCATCTTCTCTGATGAGGCTCACTTTCATCTGGATGGTTTGGTAAATAAACAAAACTGTCGATTCTGGTGCGAAGAAAATCCACAAATTATTTATGAAAAACCATTACATTCACCTAAAATGACAGTTTGGTGTGGTTTTTGGTATGGTGGAATCATCGGTCCGTACTTCTTTCAAAATGAAGCTGGTAACACCGTTACTGTCAATGGAGAGCGGAATAGATTGATGATAACCAACTTTTTATGCCCGACATTGGAAGAAATTGATCTGGACAACATTTGGTTCCAACAAGACGGGGCTGCGTGTTACACAGCAAATGCAACAGTAGAATTATTGCGAGAAAAGTTTGGAGATTCGATTATTTCAAGAAATTGTGATATTGAATGGCCTCCAAAAAGTTGTGATTTCACACCATTAGACTATTTCTTGTGGGATTATTTGAAGTAATTGGTCTATCGAAATAAATCAGACTCTCTTCAAGCTTTACAAGTCAATATTGAACGTGCCATTCATGACATACGACTAGATTTAGTGGAAAAAGTGCTCGAAAATTGGGTTCATCGAATTCGTTCCTGCAGAAGAAGTCGTGGAGGCCATTTGAATGACATTTTATTTAGAACTTAATTGTATCCATTGTACTTCACATTAAATAAAAAACTTTTGAATTTTCTTAACAATAAGTTTGGTTTTGTTATAAAGAAATCATATCACTCTTATTAGAAAACCTTGTATTAACGGTAGATCGACTGTAACTGTTTTGTGTGAATTTATTCAAGCTGTCGTAACAAATTTAGAAAATTCCAATGTTGTATTAAGAATATTTTTATACATTTCAGAAGCTTATAATTTGTTACATCGTTCGATAGTACTTCCGAAACTTGGAAAGTATGGTATTTGTGGAACGACGAAAAAATGGTTTAGAAGTTATTTAATAAATAGGCAGCAAATGTAGTGACTGCACAACATTGCAATATATCTGATCTGAAACAAGTTCTTGCTCGATGGGAGTTCCTCAAGAAAGTATATCGGATCCTATACTTTTCATTGTATGTGTTGTATATACATAGACACGTTAAATTGGAAGTACTCGTTATTTTTTTGTGGTCTGCGGCCTCATGTACTACATTTTTAGCAGACGAATTGTAGTTCATTGCAAACAGGTTGGTCTTGAATAGAGCAAAACACAGAATGTTATGTTCAACACAAGTCTTTACAACGTCGAAATATCAGATAATATTACAATTAACAGCTCTTCTGTGTCTGTATGTAAGAAAACAACAAGCAAGAATTTATGTAGATGGGCATTTGAATTGGGATTCTGTACAAGCAGGTTAGCCTTGAATAGAGCGAAAATGTAATGATGTTTAACATCATTACATAATATTAGAACTCACAATTCTTCTATGCCTATATGTAATAAAGAAAAAAATCTTTGAATCAATATATGTAAGTAGAGAACATCTAAATTGGGTTCTCTGTAAACAGATTAGTCTTGAATAGAGCAAAAGTGTAATGTTCGACACTAGGTATTACAACGCTGAAAAACCAGTTAATATTACAAATAACATTTCTTTTATGCCTGTATGTAAGAAAGCAAAAATTTTTGGAATTTATATAGATGAACATTCGAAAAGGTCACCACATATCGAGGCCTTGCCGTCAAAACTTAGTAGGATCTACTATGTATGCATCAATGTTTAAAATGTTCGATAAAAAACATTTCGAATTTTTTTAAATTTCCTGTGGAAAACCATGTTTTTTAAAATAAAATTGTGTTAGTGTAATTAATCGTGCCAATATTTCGCTTCTTAAACATTTATTTAACAACTTTTTAACGTTAAAGTACACATGAAAACCTTGGCCCAGAATAATGTCATTAATTTAAAAATAAATATTTATCAAATTTCGACATTCATTTTTTGAGTTCATTATTTTCGCTTCCATTACTTACATCATTTTTGTGATATAATTTATAACGTACATTTTGAACGAATACACTAATATGTATATGGTATGTAGGTTATGCAAAGGAAATGCACTTGGCAAAAGACGAATGTGCAATACTGTGTCCACACCGGCAGCACCAATCTACTAATACCAGATGTATTGGAAAGTCATTATCGGTTTTTTCGTAAAAAGCTTCGCAATTTTCAAGAAAATGGAAAAATTTATTTATTCAAAGTATTGGCCATTCGATTATACACATTTTGCCCATCTTTCAGGCAATTTATGAATGCCATCCCAAAAAAATTGTTGGCGAAATGTTGCTCTGCAAGCGCGTATTCCATTGATGCGAAAAGGTGATGGTCGAACGGGGCAAGGTCTGAAGAGTACGGTTGGTACGACAATATGTCCCATTCAAGTGTTTTTAACGCTTCCTTGACCGGTTTGCTGTATGAGTCGGCGCGTTATCGTGTTGTAAAATCACTTTACCGATCTGCGGGCCCATTCTGGACGCTTTTTATCAATATGCATGGTCGAATTGATAATTTGTTGTCAGTAGCGACCAGTGTTAACTGTTTCATCAGGCTTCAATGGTTCGTAATACACCACGCCACTCTGGTCTCACTAAACATAGAACGATTTGGTCTTGGAGTCAATGGGTCGGTTTCGCCAGGTGATAACCATGATTTTTTGCGTTTAGGGTACGAATACGACGAATACTCGCCAAAATACGCTTCATAACACCAAGATAATATACAGCATTGATTGTTTGTCTAGTAGGTAGAAACTCTTTATGCATTATGCCTTTCGAATCATAAAAACAAATCAACATTATCTTTACTTTTGACTTCTCCGAACGGCTTTTTTTCGGTCTTTCTTCGCTTGGATGGTTCCATACAGAGCTTTGGCGCTTGGTCTCTGGATCATATTGAGAACACCACGTCTCATCGCCAGTTACAATAGAATACCTGAAGTTTTCGTCCTTTTTTGAGTTTTCAATCAAGTCTGTAGAATCTTGATTTCGGAACAATGTTTGATCATCAGTTAGCTTGTGTGACACAAATCTTGCACAAATCTTTCTCAGTCTCAAATACTGTGTCAAAATGCGACGAGTTGAATCTTTGGAAATATTTAATTCCATTTCCATGCACCGCAATTAGGATTTCGGCTCATTTCTGATAAATTCACGCACAAGTTCGATGTTACTTACCGTAACCACAAATTTTTTTGCACCAGGATGTTCGTCGTCATTTATGTCGGTACTACAGTCTTTAAATCGTTTATACCACTCATACACGCTCATACATGATAAACGCACATCACCATATACTTGCTTCATCAAATTAAACGTGTCCGTAAACGATTTACCGAGTTCAAAACAGAACTTGATATTTGTTCTTTCTTCAAAATACATTTTTCGACCAACGATAATACACATTGTTACTTTATGTGCAATTTCTCTGCTTCGAATGATGCAAATGTCAGATATTTTGACATAACATTGGTGAAAGATCTACTTTAAGGACGGATTTTTTTTAATAGATGGCGCCACTAAGAATTACTATTTTAACAAAGTTCAGTTTTCTCTGTGACAGACTGTGTATATGTGTATCGATTACTATACTAATAATTGTACATAATGTCACTGCCGAAATACAAATGTCAATTTGCTGTAATTTTTGCAGTTCCAGTTAAATTCACCTACATGTCTACTATATTACTTTATGCACTACTAGGTATAAAAAAATATTTTATCTGTCTTGAATGTTATTTTAAATAGTCAACAAGTGACGAATAAATAGTTTAATTAGTCATATTGATATAGAATTTACAGTGCTGTAATTCTTTGTGTAATCCCCCCGATCATCTTTTGCCGAACATATTTACATATATATATATATACGTATGTATATATATGTGTATATTATTCCAACAAAGCTCAGCATAATAACATTCACTAACTTATGTCTTTAAGTCAAAATCAAACAACACAATTTTAGTCTTTAATGTCTTCCTCCTAATTGATTTTTCTAATCGTCGAGCGCCACAAAGGAAATTTACGAACTGCAGGCGATATTTCAACTGTGTACCCTCGGGTTACACGGTCGATGGCGTCGATAAGCTATCCTAAAACTGTCAATTGTTGGACTACCTGAAACGGAAATGTATTCAACGCGACGAGATACTGAAATGTTTGAAAGATACTTATGCTTATTACGTTCGTACGTCTGTATTTTATTATCATCCGATTGAATCAACGATTGATTCGTTCTCGCCATATGAAAATTTAATTCCTTAAAAGAATTCCAGATTATTAATTTAGATAAATGTATATATTAATATAACGCGATAATTGTTAGACGATGAAATTGCATATTTTTTCTATACACATGTAAGTATATGTACATAATGTCTACATAGTATTCTAATATATTAGATTTTGTTCTTCAGCGTTTCTTGTGTCTGCCAAGGATAATGCAAAAACTCGAAATACTACGTGGCTTTTCTAATCACTAACATACCAATACTTATTTTGCATAAAGAAATTATATAACGCGGTTAGAAGCTGACTATTTCATTTTTATGATTGCCTTAAGAGCGCGCTAAAGCTGTAATACAGTTTTTAGATAATGATGTACAATTAGAAAGATATTAAAAATCCACTTATTAATACAGAATTGCATTTTTGATAGTATACTGATATACTTTTGCAGGTGGATGCGAGATTTATCCTGTTTAAATGGGAAAAAAATAAAATCGGCGCAGGAGAAATGAAATTTTTAAGGTTAACTACTTGCATGTTGAAATATTTTTGTGACAAAGTTACCAACGGCGTATTGTACACGTCGCTAGGCAGTTGTCGTAGATATATAAATGACATTCGCGGCACGTCGACTGTGGTAGTTTGTCAGAGCAGAATTTCTGATAGCAGCATGTTCTGTAAAGTTATCAATATAGTATTCTATACATATGTACTATGTACGGATTTTAAAATTCTTACAGTTTACAATATATTTTCTTATAAGCCCGGCAAATCAAATAATAAATTTATTTTATTTTAGTAATTTCAGCATATTGTAAAATGGAAAACTATAATGACCTTATTTAGACAAATTCAAAAACAAAACGAGTAATTAAAATAGATAGTAAGGATTGAGATGATAGAAGAGGAAAAATAATAATAGCTCCGTTTCGAAGCAGTATTATTTTGGAATATAATAGTGGCATGAGGGGGGTAGATCTTACAAGATAGTTACTCATTCTCCTTTTCACTAATAAGACAATATGTAAAATATAATAAAAAGTATTTTTTTATTTTGTGGATGTAGCAAAAAGGAAAAAATAAGCGTTTTCGAAATTTTGGTTAGATGTGGCAGAACAACCTTTACAAAGTGCATGTATTCCTGATTATCAAAAATGTGGAAGGATGTCTGCTGGTAACACAGCGCATCGTTTACAAGCAAAGCAATGAAGATACTTTCCAAGGAATATTCCACCCAGAAACGCTAAAAAAATCCACAAAGGTATGTATGTACAAAACAGAAAAAACGAGGTCAAACTATGTGGGAATGCAAGAAGTGTCTTGTGGCACTACATATTCCAGACTGTTTTGAAAGATATCGCACTGTACAAAATTATTAATAGTATTCATACGTATCTATGTAAAATTCTTTGTGTACTGAGTCTTTTCGTTCAAAGTGACGTCTCACGTCGAGTTACTGTGGCACGTTTTGGAACGCCCATCTATGAGTTAGTTGCCTGTGTAAGTGGTTAATCTACTAGAGAGAATGGATAGAATTAGAAACGAACTCTACATAGACTCTAGTGAAGAAGGCTAATTTGGATAACGGGGACGTTTACAGAAAGCGAGTCAAGTAATACCTGTTAGAAGGATTTGGGAAGCTAAACACAGGGTTGGTTCTTTTGAAAAGGAAGGAAAAATGTGGATAGAAATAAGAAAAGTTGCTCAAAATAAAAAGGTCTGGTGTAAATTTAAAAGAAATTAACCTCAAGATTTAATTTACCTTCTTTCATCCTAGGGGTAGAAAGGGATTTAATTAAATAAATACTGAAATTTCGATCTGCGCCGACTCGATATGCGTTGTTTCGATTTGTGTTGTATCAGAAATATAAGACTTTAGTACTTGAATCTGTATTAAGTTGTCTTTCTTGGTCAATATGTATTAAAATTTTCCGGTCAAAATTTCTAATGATATTCTTTATCTGATTTTAATTCACATGTACAGATAATTTGAATATGTAGACATGTTGTTAATAATTATGTATAAATATAGAATTAAGTTCTTTACGATGGGAAATTAATGAAAATTATTATTTTCCGCTATTCCATCGTTAATTAAATTTATAGAAATCAATTAAAAATTTCTGCACCATAGACGAATTCGAATCTCTATCTGCCGTTTTCTAGACGGCTGCCTTACCAATTAGGCCACCGAGCAATTTAATTAATAATGGAGTAGCAGAAAATAATAATTTTCATTAATTTCCCAACGTAAAGAATTTAATTATATACTTATATATGTATAATTATTAACATCAAAATAACCTGACTGTGAGTTTTAAATAAATATTAGATCTGTTCCATAAAGTGCAAGCATGTTGAAGGACTCGAAGTTACTCTGCCCGCCTAATTAGTAAGGCAGCCGTCTAGAAAACGGCAGATAGAGGTTCGAGTCCTTCATACTTGATAAAAGCTTTGTAGATGTTCGATATGGCCTCTTCGATCAAATGGTTAACATATAGATTATAACTGAATTCATTCTTCATTCGATGGAGAATGTATTACTGAGTTCACCGCAACTGTGATAGGTTTTTAGGTTATCCAAATTTGTGGGAATAGGTGGTACATAAACTGCATTTTTCACTAATTCTCCCAGGAAAAAGTCGCAATGTGTGAGATAAGGATACTTCGGTATACAAAACTGAAGTGCCAGGTCTTCTTTCCCTATGCGACATATTCATAGTTGAGATAGATCTTCATTTAGAAAATGTCGAACGTTCAGGGCCTAATGGTATGGAGTTCTGTTCTGCGTAAAATGTAACCTTCTGAATCTTCATTTCTTTAAGAAAGAAGTAGATTGCAGCATTCTAAGATGTATTACTTCAGTAATTCTGTTTTCATGGAAAAAGAATGGTCCGTAAATCTTTGTTAACAATATGACACAGAACACATTAACTTTCGAAATGTACCTCTCATTTTACACTATTACCTTATATGCGAATATTGTGTCTACTTCATATTCCATGTTTCAGAGTATACGTTCACAAAATTCTACATGCTTTAACTTGTCGTTCAGGCAAAGAGTCACTAGTCCAAGTTATCTACTTGCTCTACGCACCGATTTCATTGGGTGATGTTCAAAACTTTTGATACCTTCCAAATTGTTTATTCTAACGACAAATGTCGAATGTCCTCGTTGAAGGCTAAATGTTAAACTTTCAACGAAATGTATGATGTATCACAGTCCTAGACTTACTTTTTTGAGCTCATGAATGCAACAAGTCTTGTGTTACATACTAGGTGTACCTGAAAGTCATTACCGGTGTTTCTAACAGATGTCGCTAGACTTACGTATGCAATGTTATGATTTGACGCATATGTCACTTTATTCTACCGACATCGAACTTCAAAGCTATTCGTGTTATATTTTGCGAAAGTAATACTGTCATAGATTTATACCTCTTTGAAAATGTCGAGTTTCGTGCCTGAAAAAGTGCATTTGCAGCACGCATTACTTTTCTTATTTAATCAAAAGAAAAAAGCCGCCGCAAGTCGTCGTTTACTGGTAGAAACTTATGGTGAGCATGATTCAACCATAAAAACATGTGAGGCGTGGTTTTGATAATTCAAAAGTGGTGGTTTCGATGTGTTGGCCAAAGAATGTTCTGGTAGATGGACAAAGATGCGAAACTGCTGGAGTTATTGGATGAGAACCCAACCCAAACTCAAAACAATTATCAGGAGCATTAAATGTGGCAAAAAAAAAACGATCAGCGACCGATTACGAGCAATGGGGAAAATCCAAAAGATGGGAGAATGGGTGCCATATCAATTGAATTACAGGCAAATGGAAAATCGAAAAATCGTCTATGAAGTGCTGCTTCAAAGGCATGATATACGAACTATCGAAACCTGGCGAAACAGTTAATACTGATCGCTATTGGAAACAAATTATCAATTTGAATCGTGTGTTAAGAGGAAAACCTCCAGAATGAGTCCCAAGACACGGTAAAGTGATTTTACAACACGATAGCGCGCCGTCTCGTACACCAAAACCGGTCGAGGAAGCATTGAAAGCACTTGGATGGGATATAATATTGCACCCGCCGTACTCTCCAGTACTTGCTCCGTCCGACTATCTCCTTTTCGCATCAATGGGACACGCGCTTGCAGAGCAGCAGCCAATTTCGAGGAAGTTAGAAAATGGCTCGATGAATGGTTTTGCTCAAAGCACAAACAGTTTTTTTGGGATGGCATCCATAAATTCTCTGGAAAATGAGCATGATGTATAGAATCAAATGACCAATATTTTGAATTAATAATTTTTTCCATTTTCTTGAAAATTATGTATTTTTTTTTCTAAAAGACCCGTAATGAGTTTCCGGTATATCTGGTAATTATATCTATATCGCGTAGTGTGTATTAGTTCAGTTGAGTCCAGTATACCTGGTAGTAGTTACTTTGCTTATAACTGATGCTGCTGTGCGCACTTTGTAGTGCTCTGATGATAGAATTCGAAACTTTACAGCAAGTGTAACCAATTGAAATCGTGTCCATCTTTTTGAATCATACTGTATTTATGTTTATTTCTTTGCTGCATATCATTTAAATTTTATATAGGTGCTCGAAATATACTATGAACATGTAGGTTAGTGACATAGTGGCATAGTGACAAGTTTCACGTGTTGAAAACATACATTTTGAATACCATTCTACGACTGATCAATAAATGCGTATAAAATTTCTGTGCGATGTATTTGAGCAGTTCCTATTAAGAAAATATAATATAGAATGTGGTGCAAATTATTTATTTTGCTAGAACATTACTTTGAAAAAATATTGATACCAATATTGGTCTCCCATTTTTGTAGGATATAGTAGTTCTTTAGTAAATGTACGTGAACTTTCCATGCTTTAAATTCTTGGACTTCATGAATTTAGTTTATTTATAAAATCATTCTTCTTCAGCATACTTTCTGAAAAATTCTTGCCGTTGTTTATAAATGTTTAAAAACCAATTTTAAAATTGCAGTCTTTGTCAACAATCAACTTTTTGTAATTCTTATACTCCTAACGTGGTATGGATAAAATTCTCTCATTTAATCTTTCATTTAATAACGTGTGAGTTGCACCAACAGAAAGGCTAACTTTTTACTTTACTTGCTGAACAGATATTTTTGGTTTATTTTCTATTATTTTTTCGACATAAGTGACAATTTCTGGTGTACGTTTCTTAGCTGCCACACTGTCTGATTTTCTTAAAACATTTCCAGTTACAGAGAGCAATTTTATTTCTTCTACAGATTTTTTAAATTGCATGTAATTTACTTAAAAATTTGGTAACTCCTAGTAGTTTGAAATTTGTCCTGTTTGAATAAATAAATACACTATCAACTTTAATCAAAAAAGGCAAAAAACTTTTGTCAATCGATGTTCGAACTTTGTACCTTCTTTCCTTTTTTTTGATCAATTTAATTAACCATAGATAACAACAAAATTTACCATGATCAACTTTAATACTATTTCAATAAATTTGGACCAGAATTTACGTTCTAAAGTTATTTTAAAACTATGAAAAGGAATTATGATATATTTTCTTTGAACAAAGTGACAAAATAAAAAAGTAAATGGACCCATAAAATTGTTACAAAGTTCTTTTTTTACAATTACTAGATAGTGCTTCTAATTAAAAGATTAATACTATTGTATTATTAATTTACTTTTCAAAGATTTGTTTCACAAAGTTATGTATTCTGTTTTTTTAATGTTATTGTTATTAAACTTTGAGATCAAAAGAATATACATAAAATAAAAAGTGAGGAAAGAAAAAAATGCTTTTTTTGATATCCATTGACATTTAGGAAATTAGTTGTGTCTTGATTATATATGTATGTATGTGTATATATTTTTATATTCTTAGGTTTATCGATCTTGCAAAAAAAAAGAATAAATTTGCATATATTGAACTTGTACCAAATAAGAAACATGAATTTAATAAATCATTTTCAATTGACGAATAAAATTATTCTTTTATATAAGTGAATATTTTACTAAATAATTTCAAATAATAATTTCAAAGTATTGTTTTTTACTGAAGTTGAAGGCCCTTATATACTAAAATTGAAGGTTACGTGTGTATGTGAATTTTGATTACGTATTGCGCAGAACTTACGTCTGCCGCACTGTTATTTATCACTCAGTTTATACAAAAAAACAGGCATTCCCTGCAATCGTTCAACGCAGAATTAAAATCTAGTTAACCGGAATTGGTTAAACGCAAGTTTCCGTGTAAATCGCCCCACAACTTTTATAAATATTTGTTAAAGTATATCAAGTCCGACATTCGCGTAACAAGTACCGATAGATATTCAATAAATAATTCGGAGCAGTCTTATATTATAAACGATCTAACAAACTATACAATACCATAGCAATTATTGATTCTAATCGATTGATAATCGAACAGAAAAATTTTAGAGCACCGGAGGTATCCCACGGCGCGATTTCAAATTATTACGCATCGTTCTTATCAGTCATCCTGTTCCGCGAATTAGGAAGAGACCGTGTGGGTTTTACCATACGCAGAAGTATGGTGAAAAGTTAGGTTATATGCTAATGTCTTCGGGCGTAAAAGATAAACGCGTACTGAAATTGATTCAATCATGAAATGAAACCTCTGTGAGTCTTGACTTAGTCAGTGCGCTGTGAAATATAAGTACTTACAATTAAGACTGGTTAGTAACCATTTACCCTTTCTTTTTTTCTTCGCTAATACGTTCTTGTGACATTAAAACCTGGAAATTAAATTCAGTGATTTTTTCGCGATTCTATTCGGTAAGTAGATATATAACATATATATTTTTTAATTATTATTATGATATAGAATAAACAATAATATTTTTGTTTTTAATTTTTTTTTTATTTGAAAAACAAAAATATTTTTTTTAATTATATTGATAAATTATAATTGATTTATCTTGCCGAAACATGTGACTAGTATTATGGATTATATTTGTTTTACAACTTAATATTACAATTTTAGAATATAATATTATATCTCGAACTCATTAGCCACTTAAGTTGAAGTACAAATATATATTTAAATATTTTAATAACCTCAATAATTCTAAAAATATATAATTTTAAATAAAGAAATACCTGAAAATACAAATTACTTTTATAATAAAATATATTTAGGACAGAATTTTTTAAACATCTGAAAGTTATTAGCACTTATCACAGGGTCTGGAACATGTTATATTGGCCATAATCGATATAGATACTGGACTTAAATCCTTAATGAAATATGAGAAAAATAACCAGATTATCTTGGGTTCTAATATAAAAATATTATCATCGAATGAGTTTTCATTGAGAAATAGGTATTGTAATAGGTTAAATATATAAGTATATGCAAAAAATAATTTTTGGAACAAGACGTCTATAAAATTTGTAAAAAAACAATAATTGTATAAAATATGCTTTGTAAGAAGCTAATTTTTTGGATTAAATATAAAATTTTCATATGCACTGCTATGTGTATATGAACGCAGAAGATATCATTTGAAAATAGCTGTTCCCATATACTAATGATTCATTATAAATTTGACAAGCAACCTCATTATAACAATGCGTTTGTAAAAAAGGAAGTATTAGGGATGAAACAATACCTAGAGTTTTTAGATTGACAGAGATACTGACAGATACTTGTTGAAGCTTCACAACTAACAATAAATAGGTAATCAAATAAGGTTAATATAACCCTTTTCCTAAATAATTTTTATATTCTGTATACGTATTTCGACAACTAAGTTGTTATCATTAGCAGATAATTAATCACAGTGTCGTATCTAGAACCAAAAAAATTCGTACTAGACCTGCACTGTCGAAAGCTAAATACACACACAGGTATATAGTACGGACTGTGTGTATTTCATAAGGATTTTACTGTGGTTCTAGGTGTAACGCTGCGATTAATTATCTGCTGATGATGACAACTTAGTTGTCGAAATACATATTCAAAATACTAAAGTTATTGTGGAAAGGGGTTATATTAACCTTCTTTGATTAATTTAATTAACCTCAGTTTCCATCAAAATATACCTTCAATAAATAAATACATAACCGAGTTTCAAAATTTTTTGTATTACTATTTGAAATTTTATGATTTTAGTTTTCATCTACCTGATAAAACCATGTATGGCGAAACAATTGTCGGGCTTTACAATATTAAAATTTGAAACTGCTGTGTATTTGTTTATTATCTTGATTCCTTTTCCTATGTTTAGTTACTTTAGATTATTATTGCATTTCAGCGAATTCTTTTTTACTTCTAAGGTACTGCACTAACAGCGAATGTTTGTAGAGGTTCCCAAAATGTGAGAATGGAGTTTCTCACTTCGTAATTACATTTTTTTATGACTTTAAATACGTTTTTCATTTATTTTTATCTAACAATTTAAAGAAATATCTATTACTTTACAAAGCCCATTTGTCATGATTTGATATAGAATTCTTTTAGAAAACCTGAATTTAGCAAAAAGCGTCGAGAATTAGTTTGGGAACCTCTGTTCTACTTAATATAATTGGGTATCCAAAAACCTCGACCAACTTCATACAATTATTTGAATGTTCGAGAACTAGGTGTTTGGTAGATATTCCATAATTTGAAATTAGTATAAGAGATCACGTTATTTCGTTATGTTCATTAATCTTTTCATTTTTCACTTGATTTATAAAGTTGTAGAAGGAAGTGAAAATTATACCGATGTTTCGAACTAATGGTGAAAAAGAGCACTAATCGATGGTGCGGATATTTCAAAATGAGTTTTCTCCAGATGGTTCATAATTTCTGCAGTCTCGTTGAACATATAGGCTATAGTCCTCGATTATGATAGCACCACTTGAATGGTATCCTATGCTTCGCTTGTTCGAAGGTCTTTAAAAAAATTCGTCATAATTAAAAGACAGAGTCATACTAAGTGATTTTAAAAAGCCTTCAAACGATACTAAATTGGTGTGTCATCCACTATACAATCTTAATTTAGCATCCAATTTTCTTTCCAAATTTCTTTTATTTGCTTTGGTTAGTGAAGATGTTTATGATATATATTATACATTATAAATAAGTATACTTTTTGGAAAAAATAATGATATCTCCTGCTTATTGATAAATATCGACACTATCCTTTAAAGCAGATCTGAACATTTCCATTTCTTCTTTTCGCATTATTAATGTTCACATATTTCAAAAACTGGTGTCGACGGATCCTCTGTAGGTGATAGTTTTGATATAGACCTGTAACCACGTACGGTATTATGTTTTCACAAACTGTACCTCTAGACACTTGAAAAAAAATGTATTGAAAAGTGTCTGCTTAGTCTAGAAGTGTATTGGCTGTAATGGGAAGTATTTTAAGAAAAATTTATGCAAAAAACATAGTTATTTTGAGCATTTTACAAAGTGCACGAATAACATTAGAATATTATTAAGTTATTGTTTTAAAGCATAGCTTACCCAAATATCGAAAAATATACGAAAGAAACTACATATTGTGTTAAAAAAGTATTTTTGTTTTCTTTTAATTCAGTGTCTTTAGAGACAACACATTTATGTGTTAGAAAATTAATTGTATAATATTGATATAATTGTTCTATTAGAAATTCCAATGTGATCTGCGAATTTACTCATTTCTCCTTTATACTTTTATATTTCTTTGTGCCGTAAAAGTGTTATCAAAGCAATATATTTTATTGCAATTATTTTTGTTTATCGAATAATAATGCTATAATAAACATATTTATTTGACATAATTAATAATAAAATAAAGTTTATGACATTATAAAAAGTAGTAGTGGCAAGACAATTTCTCAGATGTTACAAGAATTTCATTCAATGACTTCAATAAAATTCTTAATAAGACCATTTTTTTAAATATAAAGTTGCCAGAATTGAAAAGCATTGTAGATGTTTTTGGAATAACATTTTTAGTTTAAAAATATCATAAATACTTTTGAATGTAGACTACTCCAAATTAGAATTCTGTCGAAAGTACTGTACATGTACTACGTTTGAAAAACACACGTCAGGATTTTTCAAAATGTTAAATAAAAATACTTATTATTAGATCTTTTGTGTATGTAAGTACACTTAAATATAATGGAGTAAATAAATTAAAAATAAAAGAATAATTTTAATTGTACAGATGTGGAGAGAGGACTTGTAACCCTCAAAGAAGTGTGGGAAAAATAGTTGAATTTGATGGAACCTGTGGTTGATTAACTTAATCACTAAGATTGATATATAACGCCTTTCCACATTAACTTTTGTAATTCTGTATACGCATTTCGACAACTAAGTTGTCATCATCAGCAGATAATTGCAAAGTGTCGCACCTGGTAAACCACGGCGAAAAATATCTGTACGAAAACAAACTTTGTACGCGATCCGCACCGTTGAGAACCAATATGTACACTGTACAGGTATTTTTCGCCGTGGTTTACCAGGTGCGACACTTTGCAATTATATGCTGATGATGACAACTTAGTTGTCGAAATGCGTATACAGAATTACAAAAGTTAATGTGGAAAGGGGTTATATATCAACCTTAGTGATTAAATGTGGGAAAAAAATAGATCTTTGGTTTTGATATTATAAAAATACATATTGAACAAGACAATAAATGAGCTTTTGTTGAGAAGTAGATACTGTAATGGGTTAAATATATAAATGCACATATGTAAAAAAAATTGAATAGAATGTCTGATTAAATTGTTAAAAAACAATAATTATATGAAGTATGCGTTATAAAAAGTTAATTTTTCGAAGTCCACGAATAACATTAAAATATTAGATCTTTAATCTAGTGCATAGCCTGCCGAAATATCGAATAATATACGAAGGAAGTTACCATATTGTGTTAAAAATCAATTTCGCATTTTCTATCAATTCATCATCTTCAGAGATACACATTTATGTGTTAGAAAATTCATTTTATAATATTGATATAATTGTCCCATTAGAAATTATGAATAGTTTACTCATCTCTCCTTTATACTTTTATATTTCTTTGTGCTATAAAAGTGTTATCAAAGCAGGAACTCTTATCAGAATTACTTTTCTTTATCGAATAATATTGCTGTAATAAACATATTTATTTAATATTATTGTATAATGGGTATAATTTTTACACAATATAAATAAGAGGCACAATAATTAATAATAAAATAAAGTTTATGATATTCTAATAAGTAGTAGTGGCATACAAATTTATTTCTCAAATGTTATAAGCAATACATACAGCGACTTCAATTAACTTCCTATTTAGTCCATGTTTTTGATATAAAGTTGGCAGCATTGAAAAATATTAAAGATATTTTTGAAATAGAATATTTACAGTTAAAAATATCCTAAACCTGTACTTTTGAATGTAGCCTACTACGAATTAGAATTCTATAGAAAGTACATGCACTACGTTTAAAACACAGGTCAGGATTTTTCAAAATGTTAAATAAAAAATATTTATTATTAGAAGTCTTATTTAAATACAAATAAATATAATGGGGCGGAGAAATTAAATATAAAAGAATGAAATTAATTGTACATTTTTATTGTTATAATATCAAATACATACAATACATAATATTATCTTTAATTATAATAAAATAAATTTTATTGACTATATATTACATGTAAAACCGCACGTTAAGTATTTTCCTTGCAATTACTGACAATTCAGTTAGTTAATATTAACGATGTCGATGTTCTTCTAGGAAAAATATTTTTTTTACAATTCTCTCTTTGTACTTCTCACAATTAATTAATTTCGAAATTTAGTTTTTTTACATTACGATTTTAAAAAATTTCGTAATATGAATTTATACCGATTCCAGGAACGGGATATAAGGTGAGATCTTGATTTTATTATGATTAATTTTCTCTACATACATGTTGTATTTGTATTTATGTCTGTCACTACCATTCATACATTGTATGAGTGTATTATTACCTCCATTTTATTATCAGGGGAATAGTTTTCTACCTAACAATGAAACAAGATATTTACGGTTTTCTCGATAATTTTGTTTTTCAACGTAATCTTAACGCATTTGCGCCACCTGTCCTGCAATGACATTATTCCATAAGAGAAAAAGGTTTCTATTGGTTTTCAAAATATGCATCAATATCCTCTTTTAATTGATTATCATTTACCAAATGTTCTAGGGGGTACTTTTCAAATTTCTATATTAAAAGAAATCACGCACTGCCAAATTCGGACTACATGGTGGTTCAGCTTATAGAACTTACATTCACGAAGAATGGCCTGAACTTTGATTTGTTCGTAAACCTTATGCATTGTCATGAAGAAGGAGAACTAGTTTATGGGGCATTTCTGGACATTTTGTTAAAGTAGAAAATACCCATTGGCAATGCTCAACAAAAATAATTCCTCCCAAAAGACGGTGACTACGAACTTTCCAGTTTAAGATTATATGTTGATCTTTTTTGAAGGCCAAAGACCTTCTATTGTATGAATTTTAATTTTGTTTTTGTATCCTAGTGATGTACCCAAATCTGATACTATCTTAGGAAAAAGTTAATGTCTGAATACAAAAGCACCAATTTGTTTAGATATATTTATTGCCTAAGCAGGTTTTGAGCAGAAGTTAACAATTTTAAAACCTATTTTGATGCAACTTTAAGTCGTGCCTAGTTTATCGTATAGAATTGTTCAAATTCGTGATTCAAATATATTTAGTGGTTTAGTAATAGTAGAAACTTTTAAATAACCATATTCCGAAACTGTTTTGACCAATATTTCACTTTAGGGTATAATGGAACCTTGTTCTTATACACTGAAATCATTTATTCGTGGATAGTTTTAAGAGAATTCTGTTCCTTCTTTAGAAATTGGATGGTACCTCAGTGTTCTATCTTACAGAACTGACTTTTTATTGCGAAGCACTTTACAAAACACAAAATAAAAGTGTATAAATAAATAACGAATTGAAGTCAAATTGAACCTTACTAGGGCACGTGCAATTACTTGTTTCTATCATCGCTAGGTAGATTTCTTTTTCTACTTCCTCTCGTAATAATTACCCGATCTTTATTTCATGTGCTCCCATTTAGATTAGAGCTGAATATAACATAAAGATACCTTATTTTGATTTTCTCGGTAACTTATTATTACTTTTGATTTTCTCTCCGATACTTCTCCACTATTTTGTATTTAAATACAACAACATTTATAACTATTATAGAATATAATAAATATGTTTATGTTACCATATCAATATTGGCTTTTATTTTTTGCATTTTTGTAAGGACATGTATCCATGAAAGACTTTGAAGATCTCTGGGTTTATAAAAGGACAGATTCGTTAGGACTAAAACCTTGCTAACACTACTCATTTATCACTTATTATTATGTCAGAATTTCCTCTAAAAAACTGTGAATATTTGAAAAGCACCTGGTTTTAAATCGAGGATTGTAGGCTTATCTAGTCACTTAGCTTCCTATCCTTTAGTTCGAGGTGAATTTACAAACATATAATTTTTATACACAAGGTATTTTGGACTGTTTTCTATGAAGCATATTTCATTGAAATTATTAATCGCCACTTGCATAAGAAGTACTGACGTGACCATAAATAGTACTTGAAACTAAAAAAGCTCTCGAATTTAGCTTTGTTTTCTTTGTTCATTTCTCGTTATGAGAGAGAAGTACCTTCGATTCTTTTTCTCAACACTGATAGATAACCGATCTCGTCGAATTAGTCTTTAATATTGACCAATGCGAAATTAAAATGATTTTAAAAGTTTATGTTAGTTACGTCTTCACTGAAGCATTCCATATTGTTTAGTATGAAGTATTACGTTTCTCTTAATAGAGTTTTAAAATTTAATTAAGCCAAGTAAGACAGAATGTAAGTAAATTTAAAATAATAGGGGCCTAACGATCTAAAGTACTCCACTTGAATTTGAATTCAGTTACTTCGATGCATCTAAAAAGCAATTGTTCATGTTTGAACAGTATCAGCAGCTTATAAATATGTATATTTGAGTTCATCGTCAGCTACTATCCTTGTGAACATATAGTTTTATTGCTTAAAACAAATTTGAAAATCCATTGAAGACGTTTAGATAATTAATGTTTCAGAATAACATGGTTCATAAAAGGAATTTATTTTTATAAAGTGAAAAATATTTGAACGAAGCAACATCAATGTCAAAATACTTATCTATTGTCATTATTATTATTATATTGTTCTTTTTATAAATTTTTTTGAACGATTATATTTAAGTGCATGTATGGTAAACTGTAAAGTTTATTTAGTGATAAATGATCTGCACAATATCAAGTTATTGTAATAATTAAAGGTAAACAATTGTGATGTGTTGGGAAAAAAGTAAATAAGTAATTCATTAGAAATTTTAACGTAACGCAACGTATAATATTCTACTTCCTTTGTTTTTTAGTTAATAAAATTTCTGGATTTTTACAAATAAAAATAAGTAATTATTGTTTGCTAGTAGTTTGCCAGTATTTTCGAATCACCTTCTACGATTAATTTGATTATCTCAAAGTACTTTTGAAATTGTTTTGTAATCTAATAATCCGTAATTAAAGTACAAGGGCAAATAAAAAATAATTTAATAAATTTTAACTTATCAACAAGAACAAATCATTTAGGTTAAAAAATGAATAAATTATATTTACCTTATATATTTTAGTGTAAATTAAATTATATCGTGCTATTAATTATGCCCACATCTATGTATATTCATAAAATGTCATTTTCGCTGGAAATATCATTTGAATGAAGTCGTTTCAGTACTCTAATATATATTCTCAATTGAACGGTAAGAGTAACAAATCGACTACGTTTAATGAAATGTAGGTAATAATAAATGGCAAATCTATTAAAAGGCATATAATTATTTCGTTGCTATACAAGTAAAATCTATTATTTTTTTAAATATGAAATTTATTTATTTTTATTTTTACAATAGAGCTACTTTAATTGTATGAAGAGAATAATATTTATTTTAACTTTAGCTTTATAACAAATAATTTTTTAAAAAACTTTTAGTGCGACTTGATAATATCTTGGCGAGTAAAGTCAATTTAAGGTACTCTTCTTACCTAAATTATTATGAAGGAAAGTGTTTTTTAGATTCTCCACAGAATTGATTCAGAACAAAGGTTGTCGATAAAGCTTTTTATGTTATGTTTGAATTTGAGTTTTTTAAAATAAATATTTCGTAAAAATAACTTGTCTTTCTCTTATAAAGGTGATCCAAATTGGACTTCAATGCTTATGTTCCGAATAAAGAACACAATATTGCATAAATTAGAATTTTATTGCTGTCAATAAATAGTGCAAATTGATCATTTAGATACGGATAATGATTTCCTCTGCGTGCGGAAATCTAACGGATTTATTGTCGTAAATCCTTGTCTTCAGATAGTCCTTAAGAAAAAGTATAGTGAGATTAGATTACAAGACCTGAATGGACAATCAATATCGCCCCTCTGATACTTTGAGAGATAACATATCATTTAGCATTTCCCGATAGCGTAAACCATTGAGAGTGAGAGCGTTGCCACTTCTATTCTCAAAAAAGTACAGACCAATGATTCCTCCATCCCATAGTGCACATCAGACAGTGTACTTTTGGGGACGTATTAGTTACGCTTGTGAGTCATGGTTCAATATCAATTTTGGCAAAAGTCAGCATCAACTTTTGTATTCTCTAAAACCCAGTTCACAAATGTACGGCGTTTCTGGCGGTCCTTTTTTCTTGCGTCAGCTGGATTTTGTACGCATTTAAATGTAGATCTTTTCTTAAAATTCATTGAGTAGTACCGTATGAAAGAGCCAATTTTGTGCACGGCGACTAATTGACGGTTGGTTCCTCATGCATCACTTACCCTAGCAATATTTTCCTCCAAACGGTTTTTGCGCCGATACCGGATCTTTAGCATATTAATAACTACATCACTTGTTTCAAACTTTTGTACTAGATCATAAATTATATGGTACATTATTGCGTCCAAAAAGTGGTCGAACTTTTAGCTTGATTCATTTCCTATATGTTTCCATATTAACGGTTGAAAATATGAACTTCCAACATCTAATTTAGAAAAACCTTCAGAACGCCTTTTTGCCAGAATAAAGCCCCACGTTTTTTTTAAGTTAGTGTTTTCTAGATTTTTAAATAGAATATTAATAATATTTTCTTATACATAAAAAGCTTCGTTTTATTATAAATGAAATTAAATTTAGATTTCTTCTTTTAGTAATTTTATAATGTTAGCACTAAATCTCTGATCTGTAATAAGTTAACATTTTAATCTAGATGCAATGAAATGGTTTATTGTCCAAAATTCCTTCCACAAAATACATTTTGTGCTTCGAAGGTAAGTCAAAGACGTTGCCGGTAATCTTTCAATATATTACAGTATAGTAGTATATCTGCCGACGACTACTGCACTGAAACTCAGTTTCAGTGCAGTAGTTCAGCCCTGAAGATGTCCCATACAAATGGGTACGAAACGTCGGCAGATATACTAGTGACGCGGTTCCAGCCCGGAAATCCAGATGCAGATAGCATGGACCACGACCGCGGAAGTCTACGTACCAAATTCTTTGTAGTAGTTTAAATTGTTAGTTTTTATAATGTTCTACGCAATCTAAATCAGTGATCTTTAAAATCATAGTCTCCGTCTAAAATAGAGAGACAAATTGAGAATTAGTGATCTAGATTTAAGGCAAAGTCCGCCACGGCATTATTGAAAAATATTCGTAACACATACGATATCATTATTTGCACTTCTTTTATTGATATTAATCTGTTTTAAATGTCAACATAAAGTACTCTTACTAGCAACTCAGTTTGGTGAATTAAAACGAATTTAAATTAATTTTGCAGGTAATATAATAATACGGGTATTTTTCATTATCGACTTAAAATTTCCTAGAAAAAAAATAAATTAATCTGATTATTCAATATTTGCTCTGTAATTTCGGTTGATGTGCGAGTTTGATATAATACATAAATTTCCACATTTTAAAGAATATTACAGTAACAAGTCAGAATCCTAATATTTATATAGGGTAAACATTACCTATATGCAAGATATGAAAGAACTTAAACAAATCATACACGAGACGATGACGAGTTATCAAGAAAATATATATTTAAGTAAATTCTGTTTGTTTTCTTAGACGATATCTTTTAAAAACTATCGCATGTTATAGCATATTTTTTATAAAAAATTTGATTCATTATTTTCAATAAAATCTTGTGAACCATGTGCAAATTATTTTAAAATCCACGAGATTTTTACTAAATACTATTTATTTTAAATTTGGAGAAAGAGACATAATAAATTTGTTAAGCATAGGTGCAGAAAGACAACTTAATTACCGATTATTAAAATAGTAAAATGTGACTACCAAATTAAAATAATTATTAGTACGTTGGCAGTATACATTTTTGTATGTTGAATAGGTTATACATATGTATGTCTAGAAAAAGACATTTATATCATTCGTAAAATTGTAGCAGAATCTTATTTTTGTTAAAAATTATTTTTCTTCTGCACATGTCAAGTTGAAAAAGTTAACTAAGTTTTTGGAGCATTTTGAAATGTATGGTCAAGCTCAAAGATGAACAAGATAAAAATTTGATATTTCAAAAGCATGTTAAAATGATTTGCATTAGATTCCTGCGAAAATTGATGGGTGATAGAAAAAACTTTAAATGCTTACGCAAGATGCTAAATATTTTCTGGTTAAACCTAATATTCAACAATATACGTACTATGGTGGAGAAATGCTCAAGTAATTAAAGTAAAAAATAATTAAAAGAAAACGAAGATGGATAGGTCATACGTTTCAGATATAAATAGGTAAGCATTTCCATGGATAACGATAAACAAAAAGTATAAAGCGCAGCTTCAAATTATCTTTGAAAAGATAGATTAACTAAGAACTATGGAACTAGGAAGAAGCTTGGAGAGAAGGAATGAAATAGTTTTGTAGAAGTCTTATGCTTCTTGAAGGAATAAAAAAGCAGTCATATAATGTCGTTTCAGATGAATGTAGCTACTTCTTCTTCTGGTATTAATTTTATCAATATATGTGTACAATGTATTGAGATTTTTAAGATGGACTATTTTATCTCAGAGCCAAGTACTAATTTGTTTACTAGTCGAAGCTGATTGTCCTATTTGCCCAATAGATTTTTATAATGAAATCTGTAATTAATCGCTAGCTAGTACTAATGCTTCAAAGAAAACTTTTTTGATAATAGTTTGAGTCTAAGAAAGCATTTATATAATCAAGCAAATTATAAAGCAGAATCTGGCTTAAAATTTGCAGTTATTTTCTACAGATCGAGTGTATAAAGTATTCATTTGCAAGAGCTTATTATTTGAAATTCATTAAGTGTATGCAGGCATCAATCATTCTTTCCGTTGTATATCTATTTACTTATTAATTAAGATTGTAGAAGAATTATATACTTTTTCCAAATTACAAGTGCTTTTCAGATTAAAGTGGAAACTTACTATTGAATAACGATTTTCATTACTTTAATGGATATAAACCTTATTTCTACACTTTTGCGTTTATGGCACTATTGGCACTTCAAGCTTAAACTAAAATTGTTTCTAAAAAAAGAAATTTCTTTGTCTGCATCTTGTATTTATGTATATTTTTGTGTTTCTAATCTCCTTTTAAAATAGTTTCTCATAATTTACACAATTCCTTATTTGATTATAATTTTTTGTTTTTATTTGCTATTTTATTGTATATATTCTAGTTTCTTCTTTACCTCATGCTTCTCTTCCATCCATACTATGCAACATCAAAGTTGTATTTTTTTCTGTTCATGTTTGTGTATATCATCGTCTTTCTTTTCATTGGTACATATTCTTAGAAAATCAACACAATCTTCTTAAAGACATCGTTTTTACTGTTTTCAAAACTTTGTCAATTTTTTTCAAAACGCTTGCTTACCTTTAATATTCTAGTAGCAATTTAATCAAATTTTTGAACGGATTACAATAAATGATAAAACCACTTCAATTGATATAGTTGCATTGTGTTATTAGAAAAAGCATTTGATATTTTAACTTTTTTGATTTGGTATGTATTAGTTTTGAGGATAGATTTCCTCTTTTTCGTTATTAATTAAAAATCATCTTTCAATCGGAAGAAACGATATTTTCAATACATTAGGTAGAGCACTTTAGTGTTTCATTGCTGGACGAATTTTATTTATAGTTTAGACTAGGAAAATAACTCATAACTTATTGGTTGAACTAATAATGAAACCTTTCTATATTTCTTTTCTATTCGTTTTTTCTTTCTTGTTGTCAAAGATAACCAATAAAATGAATGGAAATGAAAATTGAATACTTTAGTTTTATTATTGGTTTTGAATGTTTTTTCTTCTTAAGTCACTTATGCCGTAGGTTTTTTGCATTTCCTCAGTCTAATGCCAGAAGATTTTTTATTCGATCCACATATCTATGGATTTAAGCTCGAACTGTACGCGGCTGATATTGGACGGTTTTATTGTCCAACAGAAAATGGTACTTACTACAAGGTTTATGATGCTTTGCGTGCTCATTTAAGGGTGGTTATAATAGCTTTGATTGTTTTAAATAAATTACGAATGTTGGTCAGGTCTTTTATTGTTGATTAATAAATTTTTTGACTGTTTCTGTTATTTCTATAACTGCTTTTCGTATGTTTGTGTGTGTATGTGGCCTTATTTCTAGAGTGCGCATTTGATAAAGAAACTGTTTTCTTGTAATAACTGTTTCCGACATTATAATCGGTACTGCTATTGCTTTTTGTGTCCAAAGTTCTTTTAAGAGTGATTGTAGATTTTACTATTTTTTTTTTATTTACTTTGTGTAATGTTTGTATAATTTCGTGTCACAATGTTTTGTAATATGTGCTTTTGTTTTTTATCAGTATGTGTAGTGTCTGACCTGCAGCAAAGTAATTTGTTTGTCTGCGGTGCACCTTTCTGTTCCAGTATAGTTTGTAATAATTATTTTCAAAGTTACTTTCTGGGTTGTAATATATCGTGTTAAGTTGATATTTGATTGTATATTCCTCGTGTATAATCTTTGCTTGCCGTCCAGCAAGTAATTTTGCATTTTCTGCAATAATCATTTTCTAAAGATTCTTTAATTATGTGCTTTTTGTAGTTCTTTGTGGTCATTACATCGTCTTGTATTGCTAATACAAATCCTTCTGTTTCTGGGAACAATTATCCTATTTTTAGCCATTGGTATGATAATTTTATATATATATTTATGTCTTGAATGATAATGTAATGAGCGCCCTGTAGTGTTTTTCTGGACAATTTCTCTTTCTTTTATTGTGGTGTTAATATTTGACTTCTTATTATTATACCAAAATCGTTAGTAGGCGATGCTTTTATTACGTTTGTATTTTTCAACTTTGAGAGTAGTTAGCTGGATGGGTAAATATAATTAAAATTTAAAACTCAGACATACCTAAGATGGGTTTAATTCAAAAATGTAACATTTTATTATATCAATTGTAGAATTAAACTTTCTTATTTCATGTGGAATAATGCCGTTTTTAATTTAGATTTGAATTTTCATTTAGAAGTGAGTTTGAAAGGATTAAACTTTTTTAAAAACTAATGCAAAAGTCTAGTATAAAATACCAAATTAATTTAAAGAATTATCATTTATAATAATAATAATAATAACAATAATAAATTTTAAAAACCAGTAAAGAAATATCCGTAATATAATGTTTAGAAATTTTCTACAAACTTTTCTATCATTATGTAATATATTTTATTGTGTAATTAAGATGCACACTTCACGATTTTTCAGATTTCTGAGTTTCATCATTACTTTTACCAATTTAACCACTTGAAAGAATGTATCATCACAATACAGTTTGATACCTTGAAATTTTTTAAAAATACTATTTTTTCCACTAAACCCAAGTGCATATTAACTTTCATTTTAAATTATTAATGCAACTAATAAACTGCATCATTTCATGCAAACTTAAATATTACAATAAAAAGTACATATTTTATTCTAAAAAAATGTTGGAATTATTTTGTTACCTGCTAATCATCTGAGGAATCGGTATAGTCAATCTCATTATGCCGAGATGTTCAGAGATGGTATGCAAACCATGTGATTATGTAATCCTTTTTTATTCCTTAAAATTTGTACAGCAATCGTGATACTTGTTTTTTTGGAATCAGCGAATCAAACAGGTGGAACTAACGGGTGTCCCCTAAAAATAATTAAGAGAAAAAGAAATAGATCCTTGTTTTATTTTGAAATTTATAGCGCTTCAAATTATAATGTCCATTATTGATTTTTTTTGCCCTGCACAACGTACTTATCTTTCCCTTTTCTTACTTCTATTTCTCTCTTCTCTTGTTCCTTTACAAATTTATTGTAAAAAGAATAATATACAACATATTAATTGTGCCTTTTATTACACTATTGTAACTTGAAAGAGTTTATGTTTCAATATTATATGCGACTTAGTAATAATGATCAAATGTAGAGCTATTTTTGAATTACATGGTTATTAATAAATACGAAATAATTCTACATAACCCTTTCTGGTACTTAATATTCTCTGCCTGTTGGTTTATATGCCACATCAGGGTTTGGCCGTTGTGTTTGAATCCGTTCCTATCTATGAATTCTGAAATCTTATCTCCGATGATTTTATATACTGAAATTCGAAATGTAGAAGCAATTAATTGCTCGTAAATGGATTGATACATGTGACTTACTTACTAATACCAATATTACTATAGACAAATTAGCTGAAGACACAGCAATATTAGCCGTATATAAAACGATAATTAGAGCATGCATTACAAGAACATTTAGATACAATTTAATCATGGCAAATATAAATAAATGAAAGCAAGTCGGTACACGCTTAAAAAGGCAATTTAATGTTACTATTCAAAAGGAAGAAGTCAAATATTGAGGAATATACTTGGATCATGAACTTACCTAACTTTAACATATATTCATAAAAGGAAACAACTGGGATAAAAACTTTTCTGGGCTAATGAAATACATTTGGGGGGGATCAGCTCCCAAGTCCAATAATGAAATTCTTATACGATTTCAATTCAAAGTGCGGCAAAAAATTACGGAAGCTTCATGATTCGATGCTGTTGAAAAAATGAAAGAGAGGAAATAAAAATGTTTAGAAGGTGGTATTTATCAGGATCGAGTGTTCATCCTAACAATTTGATGATCCAGTTTCGTAAAGGTCCTGAGCGTTATGCTCCGAAGATTTACCAACTAGATTTTAATTTAGTATTAAGTAAATACCTAATATAAACTAGTCATACAATTAAACTATTAACGGAGAAGGCTAATGGGGTGCCTCTATAAGTTAATATGTATCACACAAACTACTGAATGCTCATAATAGACCAGACTGTCATAAAGGGGGATTGTTGTAAATGACAACGTAAGCAGGAAAGTAAATTGTTGTGGAAATTAAGTTAATTCTTCAATTAAGATGGTATTATGGCTCCCTAAGGATATTGTAGAAAGTATGGAGGTAATAAGGCAATAAGTTTTTTACATATCTAGACGGTGGGACAAATTTAATTACAATTAATGTAAGTATGTCAGTATGTTGTTTAAATGAAACGTAATTAATATAAATTAATGTTACACGATTGTGATGAAATAAAAATTGTTATTATCGAAGCTCTTATCAGCAAAATGCACAACAAGCGTCAATGAAATTGAATTATACAAAATGCTCTTTGTACATTCGATGTGTCAAGGAAAATGATAAGGACAAAAGTACATGGTAATTGTACATCCTCTAGATGATTCCATTGCTTAGATAAATTAGGAAGTTACACTACTGTTTTATCTCTGCGATTGTAATCTGTGAACTTACAAAAAAAATCGTAATTTATTGGTATATTTCAAATGTTGATTTAAGTGTGAGTTTATCTGTTGTATTTATGACAATTAGTTGTTTAGGAAAATTCGTGAAGATTTCGAAAAAAATAAATACATCTTTCCTGGAATGCAATTCGGAAAACGTGTTGATGAAACTAAACAAGTGCTAAACAATTGCATTAGGTAATAAATGTGGCTTATGAGTAAAAATAAATAATGTTGAATTTCATATTTTTAGAAATTATTAAATGCGGAATATATGTTCGTGTTTACAATTGCTTGCACTGCGAAATTTTAGAAACCATATTATGCAATTTTGTGTAATAAATTAATTTCGTTAAACAAAAAAATTTCAATTCAGGTGGAGGTTAGATGTTCTTTTATTTTCTAGGAATTTTATCTTTACCAGAGTGTAAAAATATTATTATTCTATTTATCTTTGCGTTTTTATTGAACTATATATTGGGTCTGGGAAAAAGTTCGTGGCGTTTTTCCCGATAGATGGCATTGGTTGCCGATAACTAAAGAACAACAAGTCACAGCGACACCACCGAGGGCTCGTTTTTTAGATGACCTTCCGAACGTTAGTTTGAGCGTAGAAACATTGTAATCGGTGCAGTGGTTGGAAAGTTATTCGCACTTGAAAATGGAGAAGAATAATGAGAAATTTCGCTATATTCTGCAATATTATTATGATAAGGGGAAGAACGCTGCGCAGGCTTGTGATAAAATTTGTGCTGTGTACGGTGAAGGTACTTTATCGAAATCTGTTGCGCGGAAATGGTTCGCTCGCTTTCGTTCTGGAAATTTCAATGTGAAAGATGAGTCACGCTCCGGTCGTCCAATCACTGAAAAATCTGATGAAATTCTTGAAAAAGTCCAACAAGATAAGCATATCAGCAGAGTCGATATTGGCATGGAGCTAGGCATTGACCACCAAACTGTTTTGAACCATTTACACAAAGCTGGTTACAAAAAAAATCTTGACGTATGGGTTCCTCATGAGTTGAGCGTGAAAAACATGATGGACCGAATTAACATCTGCGATGCGCTGCTGAAACGGAATGAAATCGAGCCGTTTCTGAAACGTTTAATAACCGGAGATGAAAAATGGATTACGTACGATAATCGGAAGCGTAAAAGATCGTGGATAAAGGATGGTGAGCCGTCACAAGCGTTCGCTAAGCCAACATTGACGCCAAAAAAAGTGATGCTGTGTGTATGGTGGGACTGGAGGGGAATCGTCCACTACGAGCTACTTCCAACTGGTCAGACGATTGATTCTCAACTCTACTGTGCACAACTAGAGAGATTACGCCAGGCGATTGAAAGAAAACGGCCCGAATTGATTAATAGGAAAGGTGTTGTCTTCCATCATGACAACGCCCGACCACACACTTCTTTGATGACCCGTCAAAAATTGAGAGAGTTTGGTTGGGAAGTTTTGATGCACCCACCTTACAGTCCGGATATAGCACCCTCTGACTATCATCTGTTTCGATCTCTGCAGAACTCTCTCAATGGAATTAAGTTGGTTTCAAAAGAAGCCTGTGAAAACTACTTGATTCAGTTTTTCGACCAGAAACCACAGAAGTTTTTCACCGATGGGATCATGGATCTACCAAAAAAATGGCGAAACATTATCGATAATAATGGAGCATATTCGGTTTAAATGAATTCGTCCACGCGCCATGTGGGGACCAGTTGAATTTTACTGAAAAAACGCCACGAACTTTTTCCCAGACCCAATATATTACTTCGAGATAAATATGAATGGTTTCATTTTTACTACTTAGCAAAGTAAAATATAGGAAATACAGAAAATCTGAAAGAAATAAAGAAAGAATGAGAGAAAATTTGAATTTAATAAAGCGAAGTAGTTTGATGAAAAGTTGAAGGGACTTCAAAGTTATCTAACATTTATTTACAACTTACGAAGGCATGGAGGAAAGAGTTCCGATAAATTGTTTCCTATTTAACAATTAGAAAATCAATAAAACCGATCTATGATATGGCAACAATGCCATGAAAAATACTACGACTAAAAATTACAGTTAATTCCCTTGATATACTAAATTAATCTATTTAAATCTAGTTAACAAGTCCATAGGTTTGAAAGGTTTCAAACGTCTCCCTTTCATAGATACTTCCGTTAATGAGTTAACTAAGGCATTAGGATGTACCTTTTTCATTCATCATATTTTTGGCTATAATTTAGAAATACAATTTTCGCTGATGGCATTTGCAGATCCCGTTTAAAAACTAAATTTGGAACATACCATGGTGCGTTAACTATTGAACGTATCACTTTGTTTTGCAAACATTGATGCATCTGGACGTTTAAATTAGTGGATGTTCCCCAGAGTATACATACCGTACATCCATGTAGGCCTCAATATCGCTTTATACACCAAGAGCTTGTTTTTCATTGATAATAGTGACTTTCTTACTAATATCTAATAATACTTGCTAGGTTGCAACATACATATGTTTACGCCAATGAAGTTTCAGATCCAGATGCATGGCAACGTATTTGCCAGAATCAATGTGTTGCAGTTGTTAATCATTTTATGTTATAGCAGGACAGTCTTTCTGTTTGGTAGTAAACGTTATATGAATTGATATGCTTACATTAGTTTTTAACCTCCAGTCTATTAGCCATTTTTCGATTGCGTTTAAATGTCTTTGTAAGTTTGTTGAAGCCGTATCTGGACTTCGATGAGACTAGTAGTACTGCCGTATTATTAACGAAAGTAGCTAATGTTATTATTTATGTTTTTGGCACGTCAGCAGTATATATTAAGTTTAAAGTACAACCAAGGACACTACCTTGAGGTACGCCAGACAATATCGGATATAATACGAAAAATTCATTACTATTTTTAACTACAAAATATCTTTTGGTTAAGTAGGCTTTGAAGACATCATATCGTCATCATGTGTGACATCTGAAAAGGTGGTTGAGCGGAATTTATTTCTATCCAGATCTTGGTTGACTTGACTGACTAATCCATGCACCAGTTCTATAGCTCCATAAGAGTTCTTGAATCGGAATCGGTGATCGAGGATTACTTTTTGTTTATCAAAGATTATTTTCATGTTTCTGAGTAAAATTTTACCTTAGATAAAATTGGTAGAAGGCTAATAGAAAATATAATGTTTTAATAATTTGAAGATAATTTAGGAAAAACTATCTTTAAATTTAATGAGCTATAATCAGGCAGACTAAATCAAATTTGGAATCACAAAAATGCTCCACGTTGTTCGCAAAATATTGTTGTTGTTCAGAATGGGAATAATAAATTTTAATAGTAAGGATGGTCTACGTTTGACGTTAAAAATTATTGTTTCGTTTCATTATGACTATTGACATGTAGTATCATAATAATATTTTTAAACATGACATTCATATTCTCTCTCTGTGCTTTTTTTTCGTTTACAGTATGGTTATTACCATAACCATGAAGATATTTCTTTAGTTCTGATTTTATTTACTTGAATTTCATATGCGAAGTATAAATTTTAAGTATTTTAATTTCGTATTTCTTTTCTGTTTAAATAATGTTTAAAAACCACATCATATTTTCTTGACGTTAATTGTGTTCATGGAATTCCAGATTCGGTCTGCAGAATGACATTATTAGCAATTGCTCAAATATTTGTATTTGTATTTACTTTCGCGATATTCTCTAAAACATGTACCTTCATAGTATTAGTAAATAAAATTCGGCAGGATGTCTTAATTTTTTTTAAATTTATTTAATATAATAACGCACATATAACTTATTATGAATATTTCTGGAAATATCATACTTCAATATTAAATAAGACAAGAATGTTTCTATTAAAAAAATTACATATGTGTAATTTCGGGTGTTTACGAATAGTATTTTCAGTTTTTTAAGTTTAGTCTAATATATTAAAACTATTTTGTTAAATATTATGGAAACCAAATTACTCGAAAGTTCATGTTTTGAAGTAGTTTTTGAAGGTTTTTATTCTTTCAGAATTAAGCCAGAAGAAATAGATACATTTTTACAACAAAACCGTTTTTGGGACATTTAACAATTACATCAAACAAGTATTTGTTAATGTAGAATATCTTTCGCAAAATAATTTGTGGGAATTTTGAATTTAACCTTTGTGACATGTAAAACAGTCGCCAAACCCATTCAAACTTTAGATATAATTCTCATTCAACAGTTCACATTTGGTCATGGTTTTTTCAAGTTTTTTATTCTCTCGGTTTTAAGCCAAAAGGGATAGTTAAGTTTTAATATTAAAATTGTTTTGGTGCCTTTGAAAATGTCAGCACGGAAGCGTTTATTAATGTTGATTAATTTTTCGAAAATTTCATTAATTATGAATTTTAAATTTAGCCTTCGTGGCACATGAAGCAGTAGTTCTGATATTGCAAAATAAATTTTATTGGAAAACTATTCAAGTTTCAGAGATAATTTATATATATAAGTCCAAATTTAGTCATGGTATCTGCTTCTGGGTTTCCGGGCTGGAATCGCGTCACTAGTATATCTGCCGACGTTTCGTACTCATTTGTATGGGACATCTTCAGGGCTGAACTACTGCACTGAAACTGAAGATGTCCCATACAAATGGGTACGAAACGTCGGCAGATATGCTACTGACGCGGTTCCAGCCCGGAAACCCAGAAGCAGATAGCAAGTCTACGTACCAAATTAGTCATGGTTTTTTAAGTTTTTTATTCTCCTGGGATTAAGCCAAAGAGATATATACATTTTAATATTCAAATCGTTTTCAGGGCCTTTGAAAATGTCAGCATGCAAGCATTTGTCAATATAGAATAACTTTTCAAACACTCCATTTTTTTTACGAATTTTGAATTTAGTCATCGTGATACGTCAAGAAGTAATTATGAATTAGCAAAATACACACACATTACTTCTTATTTCAAAACTATCCAAACTTTAGAAATAATCCACATTTAAAAGATCACATTTGGTTATGGATTTTCAATTTTTTTATTTTCACGGGATTAAGGCAAAAGATTTAGATAAGTTACCAGAACTCGAGCATTTGTTATTATAAAACAACTTTTAACAAACATCAATTTTGTCGAGTATAGTCCTTTAAAGAAAATGTCAGTACGCAAGCGAAGACTTTCGTAGCACGTAAAACTGAACTAGTCTACAAATACGAATACGCTACCTTTTACAGAAAATCATTTAAACTTTAAAATTAATGAATTCACATACTCAAAAGCTTATAATTTGACATGGTTTTCTGATTCTTCTATTCTCTCAGAATTAAATCCAAATAATCTGGTACGTAGACTTGCGCGGTCGCGGTCCATGCTATCTGCTTCTGGGTTTCCGGGCTGGAACCACGTCACTGGTATATGTGCCCAATAACCTTAACCGCGATGATGGCTACCCCCTACATAACGCTTGGCAATCCTGCATCTCCAAACTACCCAACCGCAACCGTAACGCTCCAGTGACCCATGACCCATTATCTATATAAACCCGTCCCCCATCGACTTACACCAGTTTCAGTGCAGTAGTTCAGCTCTGAAGATGTTCCATACAAATGGGTACGAAACGTCGGCAGATATACCAGTGACGCGGTTCCAGCCCGGAAACCTAGAAGCAGATAAATCCAAATAGTAAAATAAATTTTAACATTGTACTTTAGACAATATGAACTTTTTGTTAATATACAATAAGTTTTAAAAAATATCAATCTTCGGGAGCATTATTTCAAATATTAACCAAAAAATTGAGATTTTTCTCAAAATATGAAAGAAAGGACACTTTCGGGTACTAGTTTAATTCAAATTTATTTAGTAATTATTAAAATTGGTTATACTTCTTGTGTTATAGACATGATCTAAAAGAATATTATGATAGGATGCTAAAAAATTTTGAGAAAATCTAATATAGAATTTATTAAATAAAGATAATTGTGTGTTGTAACAACAAAATGTTATTAATTGTTAGAAATAACAAATAATAACTTCTAGCAACAGTATTCAAAATAAAACAGTGTGACGCGTGAAAATTTTATATTGCTTATTCCTAGCAATCGCTAATGAGGTAACACATGTAATATATCATGTAGGCGTTACTACGACAAGATATGCAACAGATTACTACAGATAATTTAATTAAAGTAATTGTACAAAGAATTCTGAACAATAAAATTTATTTAATTCCTTTGAATTTATTGCATCAAGTTGGAACAATTAAATGAAATCTATATTTACTTTTAGTTACTATAAAGTTAGTGATTCCTCTTAAATGTGATCATATGATTTAATATTTACTTTTTTTAAATATTTTTCTTGGTCTTAAAGTAACAAAATAAATATTTATTAAATTAGGGGAGGCTTAGTAGTATATTTTAATTGTTTTGAATGTCATATGAGTATCAAAAAGAATTTATAGTTTGTATTTAATTGGTTACTTTGAATCAATCAAACTATTGTAATGAAAGACCTACTTGAATGCTGTTATATGAAAATTGAGTTTCTAGAAGTCTACATGATCAACGAAATAACATTAATCTGAAACATTGAGGCATGTCAAAATACCTTACTGTGTCCTTGGTTTGCATATTCTTATTAGTAATTATTTAAAACCAAAAAGAAAGCTTTGTTACACTGGTATTGGTGACTTGTTCCTTTGTGAGACAATAATTAAGATTGGCCACATCGAACATATGAATGTAGCATTTAATGAAAAGGAACGTTCTTTTCAATATCTTAGATAAATAGAACGAAATTATGACTAATAAATATGAATATAGGGGACAATTAAGTTTGATCATTATACAGAAATGAAATTCTACAATTAAGGTTGAAACTAAGGCCAAGTTTTAATAAGAACGTCAAGTTAATGAAAAGATGGATATTTTGCGAACAAATACTATTTAATAACTTGAGATAACAACCGAATTACAGCCAGGTCATGAAGAAGAATGAACTTTTTGGAAGTCTCTTAGTAGATTATTTATTTCTTTTTCAATCAATATAAGAACAATTTAGTGTAATATACCACATAAACATGCTTGATTTAATCGAAAAAAACAAAAAAAAATTGTGGGTATATACTCTACATATGTACTTTAGTTAATAGCTTGGGTCTTAAATTGATTGATTAACCAAAAAGTGTACCTAAGTGAATAATAAAGATTAAAAATTAATAGAGACTTTTAGAGGAGCGTTGAAGAGAGTTGAAATGAAAGGCTGTGCTGATTTACTTCTATTGCAAAGGATTTACTGGCCAAGCAATAAATATTGTATTTTAGTTAGAGTTTTAAAGTAACTCAAAGCAAGAATTCATTGCGTACAGCATCGTGATATAGATAGCTAATTGCTCGATCATTACAACATAGTTTTTGGGCAAAATCAAATTCGCGTGTTAGATTGCCCTTTACATTCACCCAATTTAACACTTTAATGTCTTTTTCGTCCTCTGAATGCGTATATGAAAGGAAAGCGATATAACATCATTGGAAATATTCCAGTAATAGTAACCACGGTCACCAAAAAGTATCCCAAAAACGAAAGCGATATAACATCATTAAAAATCTTCCACTAATAGTAACCATGATCGTCAAAAGTATTTCAAAAGCCTATATAAAAAAAACTTACTTAACGAGAATTGATGGAAACGATAATAGCAAGTAATGAGAGAAAACTATATGTCATTTTTCGGATAGAATTCGAAACACTCATATTACTTAAAAGCATATAACAGAACATGTTGGATATGCAAGACCTCTGAGAGAAACGATCGTCGTAGTTAATGTTTTATTCGATCGTGAATTATTTCATTTATGTTGAAGTATTAGAGTTAAGCTCTGTATTCAAGATGAAAGTATTGAAATAAATGATTTGAACAATTATAAATACTCAGAGTTTCATTTTCTGTTAAGAGTTCGCTTTTTTTTTGAGAGACAGAAGGTCTACAATAGTTTACTCAACGTCTGTAGGGATTTTCCGTCTCTTCCATAACATGTATGAAAGAGGAAGACCAAAACATAATTTATTTTGCCAAATTTTGGAAAATACTATTACGAGACCTTCTTTTTTCCTTCGAGCCTCCCTAGCAGACTATATTGGGATATTGTTACTACAAAGGTTTAAGACAATTATTTTGTGCACGAAACCATGCAATTTAATGAGTATTATTGAGCTGTGATGTCATTAATGTATATTTGATGACAAGTCTGTTTCTTAGATACCGTAAAGCGGTAATACAACAAATGTTAACTTTTCATTTTTCTTATTCCTAAAACAATATTTGTATTATTGGGGACATTATTGAAGAGGACTAGCATGTCACTGCTAAGAGTATTTAAGCAATCCTAAAGATTCGTGGGTAGACAATTAAATTGTGTCCGTTGGATGCCTCATAATTTGACGTCAGAACTAAGACCATGTGAGATGCTAGACATCTACACTGATTATCGTTTTGCTAGTGCGTTATCATTTAGTGTACAGCATAGCTATAGGTGATGGAACTTGTGTACACTACTACGAACCCGAAAATAACAATAGGCAGATTTTTGATTTGAAACTTGGATTTTATCGACGTAAAATAGCATTAATTGTGGGAGGCCATAACTCAAAAAATTATAAACGTTTTAGTACAAAATTGTATATGATTATTAAGCTGAGTACAAAAAGAATAACTTTCGTGTCTGTAAGAATTGCTTGATATAAATAAAGTTTGTTAGACCTTTTCAAAAAATCTGGTTACTTGTAATTTCCACAATGTTTAATATATAATATATGGGTATTGCTCATTTGTTTGAGATAAACAAACTGCTATTGTTATAAATGAGTAATATAAATGTAATATACATATATACCTTTAAACATTACATGCTTATATTCTAGATTAGTACAGTGAAAGAAGAATATCCTGTATCGAGTCTTATATAGGTTTAAAATATTTTATCTTATCAACATTAGATATATTTTACATAGTATCGCATAGGTGCAGCAGTATTCAAACGATTTTATTAGAACAATGTGGTGTACTTTACTATATAAAAATAGAATTAGTTGATCAAACGAAAACAGTTAATGCGTATGACATTTCAAGTGATTTGCATATGAGATAATCAAGTTCGTCCTTTGCAAAAAAGAGGTGTGTATTATGCATTATTTACTAAATATATTAGGAGTTTGCTGTTATTATGAATTAATTAATGTAAAAATACATTTTTTGGTAGCGTATATCTGGGAATAATGTTTATTAATTTGTTGTTTTTGCCTGAAATTTCACGATTTTAAAATTCTAAATTTACTTTTCGTCACGTTCAAAATATGCTTTTATTAAATTTAAAAAATCGAATTAATAATTATTGTTATAGTCACGTATTGAGTTTTTTTTATTTATTTAAACAATTTGAATATTATAAGTACAGGTTTGTAAAATATAAAAGTTTAGCTTTGATATACATACATATGTACTACATTAAATATTCAAGCATGTGTAAAATTTCCTTATTCTTTTCTAGGGCAAACGAGCGTTGTTCGAAAATTACAATTTGCAATTATTAATTTGATTAGAACGTCTTATTTCATTATTGATATGTATGTATATTAGAAAAAGACAGATAACAAAACGCATTATTATTTCTCTCGAGTATTGTAGGCTTGTAAAACAAATATTTTCCTTGCTTTTTTATTGTGAAAAGTACATATTTGTGTTTCAATGTAATATTGGTCAAACAAAAATTATATGTTGCTTTTTATCTTTAAACTATAAATGAAATGTTTATATATGCTGTAAAGTTGGTAATATAAATCATACCTTCAGTAACATAACGCCTATTGAAGGGAAAATTGGTAAGTCTTATTATTACGTCTTAAAATTGTTGGTTCTCGGCATTCACATTAAACGAGAAGAAAAATTCAAAAAATCTTCCCGAATAGGGGATCCAGGATTCGAACCCCAGACTCATAGGAGTCAAAGAATCTTTACGCGTGTGTTCGTTGGCCTATTTCTTTCAATAATTTCACGAAATTAATTCAGATAAGTACAGATTCTTCATTGTATTAATTTTAGATCCATTATCATTTCCGCACAATCTACACTATGATGAAATAACCGGATGGGACATTTCCCTTTACTATCTGAAGTCGATTGCTTGAAAGTGCTTTTATTTTTATGCAATCTGATTTAAATTTCAGGTTTCTTCAGTTTTTTACTAGCTGAGTAGTACATTTTATTAACATAAATCTTTTTTAAAAATCCTGTAATAAAACCTTTTCGTTTAATAGTATATCAACTTGTAGCATTGTATATGATTAGATATATACAATACTGGATTAAAATATTAATTTTTTTACATTTTCACAGTTTTCTTTTCGTAAAAACCGTTTTGTTTTTGAGCAAAGTTTTCCAAAAGAAACTACAAGTTTTAACATCACACTGAGATGTTCTAGTTTGAAATCTCGTCGCCTCAATTTTGTTAAATGCTTCTTTATTTTTCTATTCTTCTTTATTCCTACTCAATATTTCTATTTCTTGCAATTTTTTTTAAATTGTTCATTTAGCGTAAGCTTCTGAAAGTGAACAAATAGATTCTGTATTTCGTAAGATGTATTGGTTTATAAGCCGTAATTCTTTCTTCAAGCTGGAAAATGATCTTCTTTTGTATAAAGTTATAATCAAGCAGGTGTGAAACCATGTGACTTATGCCGGAAAGCAAGATACCTGTGGCATTTAATCATGTTGGAAAATAAACTTGTTTTGTATAAAGTCATAATTAAGTAACTATTGACATATAGTATCCAGTTGTGGAATACGAGGAATAACTCCAACATTGGGAAACTCCACCACTTCCAAATTGTTTTGCATTGTTGTAGTGTATTCCTTACTTCTCATAGATGCTACTACAGTGAAAGAAGAAATTGCTGTTGTTCATGCATTATATACATATGAGTCGACTTAACAATCATCCCAATCTCTTGTTTATGGACTTTCATTACCTTCACGGTGAAAGAATTAAAGCACTATGGACCACCAAAAAGAGTATTGGTTTGATTACTCCTACTTGCTCTTTAGATTAAGCTTATCTCCGTTAATTTTTTCTGAATGCTCTCATTATATTCTTCGCTATATTTATTCATTCTTCCTTTATCCTTCTTAAATAATTCTTCCTTCATCCGTCTTATATCATTCTTCCTTCATTTTTCTTACAAACTCTTGATTTTTTAAAGCATTTATTTGTATAGAGCTTTTCCATGTTTGCACATTTTTCTTATTAAATTTTTTATTTTCATCTTCAGCGGTACTTAACGAGATAGTATCATAGCAATCATAGAATATTGCTTATGAAAATAAGAGACAAACGGATACAGATTTGTATTGAACATAATGAATTCGCAGTGAATTTTTTGTAAGTCAAAAATAAACAAAAAAGTAACAAAAATAATTGTTTTTTATTCTATATACTACTTATATATACTACTTATTCTTATATCTACTTGATTTTTACTAACAATTTTTATTTATTTTCAGAATAATCGAAAATGTTAGGCCAATTTGATAGTTTGCGGAACATTGTCCGCGTAAGATATTATACCATCGACAATTTCGTCTTCAAGCTCCATTACAGGATAACTTTCTACATATTTCTAGTTGCTACAATCTTAGTTACATCTAGACAATACATAGGAGAGCATATAAAATGCATTTCGGACTCTGGGATACCAGACCACGTTATGGATACATTCTGCTTCTTTACGACGACCTTTACTATTGTAAGCGCTGGCGTAATATTGGGATCGAAAATGATTTATTTATTTTGAAATTATTATTGCAGTCAAAACATTATAATAGTACATTATTGCGACAAGGTGGTTTACCACACCCAGGTGTAGGACCTATGGGTACGCATCCTGATGAATCAATAACAAGACATGCTTATTACCAATGGGTTCCATTTGTTTTATTCGCTCAAGCCATCATGTTTTATTTACCTCACATCTTATGGAAGAGTATTGAAGGTAAAGTAACATAATTTTAGATTAAAGTTGACCTTAATCTTAACAATAAATATTCTTTTAGGAGGAAAATTAAAATTACTCGCTGAGGGGTTACGTACTGGCATTATTTCCGAAACAAGTGGAATGGATTGCATGGAAGACAAGATTCTATCTAAAGAGGAGAGGTAATTAATAATTTCATCAAAAGGAGAATTCTATAGAATTAATTATTTCTTTTTGTTTGCAGAAAATCAAAGCTTCATGAGATTCGAAACGTTCTAAGGAATAGAGCGGTACTGAATAAATCATGGTCTTATTATTTGATATTTTGTGAACATATCAATTTGCTAAATGTGGTTGCGCAAGCTTTTATAATCGATAGTTTCTTGGGAGGTCAATTCTTCTCGTTAGGCAATTATATTCTTCAGAATGGTTTACAAGATGAAGTGACTATTCTTGAATTTATATTCCCAAAGGTAAGATGCTTTTTAAGCTACTCAAAATTTTTTGAATAAGGAATGCTATTTAAATGTTTCTTAAATTTATCAATGAGCAAAATTGCATAATGCTTGGATATTTTAGAAACATTCTATCTTGATGTTAGCCATCTCAACAGCGGCACCAATTAGAATGTTTCTAAAGCAAATAAAAGTCGTTATAAAAATTTACTTTCGTCATTATTAGTACTTTTACTTATATCTTAATCTAAAATCTTTTCTAATTTTTTGAATTTCAAACTTTTAAAATTGATTTTCATCTTATGTAGAGCTTTAATAACTTTTAAATTTCAGTTGTAGGTGTCTTAAATTCTAATTTTTACGAGCTACTCATTTCATTTCACGTATTTAAATTTAAATATAATATTTGTATCTGATCGGTAAGATTGAGTATTTTTTCAGTAATTTAGTCAGCAAATACTTAAAAAGATTAATGTGTAAATATTGATAGGACTGTAAATAAGTATAAGTTCGAAGCGTATTTGGTTTCAAGACCGGGACTGCCTCGAAATAAAATGTTTGGCAAGTCTCAAAGATATTTTCAAGTTATATTGTTTAACTGAATAGTTGTTGAATTTGTACAAAGATTGCTTTATTTATTGGCAAAAGAAAATGGAGTGTCAAGCAGAGTGGCCGTGAAGATTATTCTTCTGCGACCTTTACAGATCTACTGTGGTCATTATGTTCCTTTTGACTTCTTTGTATCTTTTACCCTTTTGTAGTCTTGAGCCAATTTCACCAGTTCCACCATTTTTGTCGAGTAACCTTTAGAAAAATTCAACCTAGCTATTATAATAGAGAGGATGCTTGAATAGATTTCTTGAGATTTATAGACTTCTGCTGTGGTTGTCCATAATTTCTTCTAGATTGCACGTTGAAACATCTTTAGTGCTGTTCGCGTTGAAACTGAGAGACTATCAATATTGCTGACGTTGTTGCACTGAAACTGATAATTTCAATTCGAAAATGTAAACAGCAATAACGACACTGAGGATGCTTTTTGTAAGATCGTGCGACACGTCGGGAAATGTAGTAGAAGCAGTGTCAAGAACGCGTTTTCAGCCCGAAAAAAAGCAAGTACACACTGTGTGTTTGACTTTCACCGTCAAAAGATAAATACACTCTATGTGTGGCGGCGAATGTCTTGTACGAACTTGTTTCTGTGCGGGTTTTGCCGTGGATTCGTGTACAATACTGATTAATTACACAGGCATGCGTTGGAAAAATTGTTTAAAATATAATCTGTGATTTTTATAGTTTTTTGTACGCTGATTACAGAAAAAATAATTAAAAAATTCCATCACGCACAGTTTAGTAACAAATTTCGCTGTAATGCTGTTTATTCTGAATAATTAAAATTGGGCTTAGATTGGCCGTGAGAAATATTAGTTTGGTCGGGTGGCAACACTGAGTAGCTATCAAACCTTTATTTGCTTTCCTCATACAGTGTATTTCTTGACTCTGTACTATACACACGTGTTTTCTGAGTATTCTTAAAGTGGCAAGTGTTTCATTTTATATTTTGTGTTGTTAATTATAATCAACAACGTAAATTATAATTTACGATGGCTTCTACAGCGTGCGTTGCTTCACCCGATTGTTTCTGCTACACTTGTAGTAATTATGTTCTAATAAAGCAACAACGAAATATTTCCGATTTCGTTAGAAGAGTTTACTTCGCTTACTTTGGCATGAAGTTAGGCGATTAAGATGAACCTTGGCCCCCACACAAGGTACATTCAATTTATGTTAAAGAATTGATGAAGTGGAGTCAAGGTAAAAAACAATTGTTTCGTTTCGCCGTTCTCATGGTATAGAGGGAACTTAAAAATCACAGCGATGACTGTTATTTTTGTTCCTAGAACGTGCAAGATTTCAACTTAAAAAATAAAAAGGGGATATCTTATCCTAACGTGATATCAGCGATCCACCCTGTTCCGCATGGGTTTAGTATACCGATATCTTCTCTGCCAGTTAGTCTAGATAACGTTTTAGTTGAGACAGACATATTGCCTCAAACGTGTGTTAGTGAAGAAGACAGCCAGTGACATTTATGATCCTGGCACAAACGAACTTATATTTTTCACTCAGTCTGCATTGAATGATTTCGTTAGAGACTTAAGCCTTGCAAAGGATTCAGCGGCGGTTTTAGGCTCACGTTTGAAGGAAAAAATTTGTTGGCTTCTGATTCGTCTGTTTGTTTTGATAGGAAGCGAAAACGATAATTTTATGTTGTTTTTATGAAAAATGTTTGGTTACTTACGATTTTAATAAAATGTAAAATGAAATATACATTCCATAATTTTTTTGTATTTGACACCTAAAATACATATGCTTTTTGTGAGAAAACTCTTCGTGATAGAAAATTCCGTTTATACATGTAATATATGTACGAGGTTTGTTCAAAAGGAAAGGTGAATTTTGAATTTTTTTGAAAAGTATTTATTCATCAATATCCATTTTGTCCCCTTTGAAGTAATCCCACTCAGATATAATGCACTTATGCCAGCGCTTCTGCCAATTCTCGAAGCACTTCAGAAATGCGCTTTTCGGTATGGCCATCAGCTCGTTCTTCGATTCTGATTTTATCTTATCAATTCTGGCAAAACGCTTTCCTTTCATTGGTCTCTTCAGTTTTGGAAATAGGAAAAAGTCGCAGGGAGCCAAATCTGGTGAATAAGGTGGTCGAGGCATGATTAGGGTGTTGTTTTTGGCCAAAAAATTACGAAAATGCATTGATGTGTGAGCTGGTGCATCATCGTGATGCAGAATCCATGATTTTCTTTTCCACAATTCCGCTCGTTTGAGCCGTATTGCTTCACACAAACGTTGCATAACATCCTTGTAGTATTACTTATTAACCGTACGACCTGTTGGCAAGAACTCATGATGCACCACGCCATTGTAATCGAAGAAAATAGTGAGCAAAACCTTCACATTTGATCGAACTTGGCGTGCATTATCTCGGCCTTCTGTAAAGCGCTTGTACCACATATAAACACTTTTTTGAGGCAAAGCGGACTCGCCGAATGCCACAGTCAACATTTCAAGTAGCTTAGAGCACTTTATCCATTTTTAACGCAAAATTTAATACATATTCTTTGATCCATTTTTTCAAAAGTCAAAAATCGAAGAACACACACAAACGTGACTAAGATTTTCAGTTGTCAACAACAAACTACTAATCCAAATTGGCTGATAATGCCAACATATGACTAGCACATGTGTACCAACACAACAAAAAAGTATTTCGATAATCGAATGTACACAGCGCGCGAAAATTCAAAATTCACCTTTTGAACAAACCTCGTAGATATACATGCCTAAATCTTTTCGGATTTTTTAATTTATTTTATATAAATTTGAATTGATTTTGCACTTGTTTTAGAAGAAGAAAACTTATTTATGTTAATCGGATTTTTAATTTGCAATGTTTCCATATTATGTATTAGAAAGCTTAGTATTATTTTCTCGTTTTATTTTATTGTTTTCCATATACTCGTACATATATGTACGTAATTAAGTATGACGAAGTTACAGTGCATATTATGTTGCAAAATTAAAAATTTTGTGTTATTTTGCAAACAGTAACATATATAGTGGTTCATTAATGATGTCACCCCTTCCTGTGGTAACGGAATTTGACATGAAATGATGTTAATTATTACAATACCCCAACCTATTTCAAATAAAACATAGGAAAATGTCTACCGTAATCAAATATTATGTATTATAATATAAGGGATGTGTAAAATGACATGTAACGACATTTCAACACACTTATATACGATGATAAATCGGAAAATTTTTAGAAGAAGCAAAAGAAACTGAGAAAATCGTATTTATGTTTGTAAATATATAGCCTTTTCTCAGTTCTACGCATTTAGTACGTAACTTTATGAGATTTTTCAACCATTAAAAAGGATACGAACTATCTAAACCTTCGAAATACCCATTTGCAGTATTCCATCAGAATTTCATTCCAACCAACTTCAAGCGTGGAAACTGGAAGAAATCCAACGGATTTTCTTAATTAACTAGCACCTTAATTCGTGTAATTTCGTCATCGCAATTCCTAAATTACGTCTTTAAACTTCGGTTTAATTACTCATTCTATCTAACAACGAAGCATAATATTCGCTTGTTATTGTCTTCTCGTGTTGCAAATAGTCGATAGAAATTATTCCACGGAAATTCCAAAGGTAGTAGCTATCACTTTTCTGGAGTTGACTCATCATGTTTTCTCCACTATTTTAATTGCTCTTTGGTGTCCGGAGTGTATTTAAGTTTCATCAACAGTTCAGTGTTTTTCATGTCCAAATGTCGTAAGATGTAATAATGTATGTTGTTGTATGAAATACCCACTTTCTCTACTATCTGTCTCAATCTTATGCGCCGATTATTCATCAGGATTTCATGGCTTTTTTAATTGCCGGTTATTTCTCAATTGGTAGGTGGTTTTTGCTATGTCAGAACGTGCTGTAACCTGTATGCTTGTTTTATCGTGTTTAAATTCAGCAATCCAATTTGCGATTGTTGCATACGAAGAAAAACTTTGAATTTCGTCTAATTCCGTTTTCATTTGTTTAGTATTTAAACCTTTCGAAGAGAAATACCTTATTACTGCATGGAATTCGTTTATATTCGTGATTAAGAAAGTGCACGGATTGTTAACATTTAGAGATAGTAAATCAAGTATTTATGTATAATCTGTTTTGAAAATTTGACAGACGTTGTACGAAAAATGGCGCGGTCAAGACAAGTAATTACCACGTCCGTATATCGCCATCTGCTGATTAGTTTTAGAAATATTCCGATATATCCGCGGACCTTATAAAATTAAGAAGTTGTGAATAGTATTTCGTCGTGAAAAATATTTTATTCTTTCAAATTTCATCTTATTTTGATATTAATTTTTATACGCATAAATTTGTATGCATGCATGTCGGATAGAAAGAAAATAGTTTTATAGCCCATTAATAATCTGCATTTCGTAATATCTAAGCGATTAAAGAAATCTTGATGCTTTAGTTGATTATAAACATATCGAAACTATTAAGGCGATAAAAACTAATTTACATAATTACCCCATTAAAAAAGAACTTCCAAAGAACATTTTCTTTTACGTAGTTAAATGAATTCCTTTACGATATACAATATAATTAACTTGGAAAAGTAATATTATTATCGAAAAAAAAAAATCGAAATTGTATATACATATGTGTACATATAAAACTTGCAGAACAGCTATTTTTATTCAATGCTGATTCTCCTTCATTAATTCACTATACCTCTATCAATATATACATTGGCGTTGATAAATATTTGAACAATCTGGCTAGGCGAAAGACCGGTTTTAATGCTTTTCGTGCCTCATCAAAAATAATCTTTTATAATTATATTAAGCAAAAAGTAGTTTTTGTTTTCTATTTCGACGATTCGTTTCGATTTTAACAAATGTAATAATAAAATAAATTGTTTTTATTCTAAAAATTTCGATCTACCCATGAATTTAAGGTAATTTTGATGGAGATTGTGGTTGGTCATTGAAACGTACACAGTGTACGTTTTGGCTTTCAGTGGTACGGATCACGTGCGGAATTTATTTTCGTACGGATATTTTTACCGTAGTTTTCCAAGTGCGACATTGTTTTAATTATCTGCTGATGATGGCAACTTAGTTGCCGAAACACGTATACAGAATACGAAAATTAATGTGCCAAAGGGTTATGTATGTATATATCAACCTTCAGTGAACATGAGTTTAAATTTAATTTATTAGTTAATATTTTGTATAATATTTGTTTGCTTTTGAGCTAAGCGTTGTTCGCTGTAGTATACTTTCGAATAAACTTCTCGAAATTGTTTTCGTCATTTTGTTAATATTTTTTATTAATTTTAATATATTGAAATGTATTTTAGACATTTTTTAAAAATTAGATCGATTCGAAAACAAATTTTAGACAAAACGCTTTTACACATTTTAAGTTTTAGATATTCAATATTTTCATAGATAGTTATCTAACACTTATTCACATTTTTGTTGATTTATTTCAACCTCAAAGAAATAAAACTACTGATTAAATAATTATCGAGATAATTTAGGGTATTTTAATATTTTCGAAAGCTATAATTTCGAAATATAGTTCTATGAGCATATTGAGCTGCAAAATATGAAGTATTGATTTTTATTAATTTTGCTAAATATAATTTTTATTTAATTATGAAAATTATTCATTTAAGAAGACGTATTTTTTGCCCATTGGGAGTATTTCGCTAACTATAATTTTTTAAAATAAAAAGAGGATAAATAATATAAGCTGAAATAAATAAGTTTCGCGGCAAAATTTGAATGCAAACATAAAACAATTATCCTTAAATTTGTAGTTGCATTATTTGAATAGATAATTGTAAATCCCAAGTCATATAAGAGTTTATAAAAAGCATAAATTGCATAATTATTGCATTTATTTGGGGTTTTAGGCCTCAAAAATGACTTTTTTTAGTTTCTATGTTTAAAATAATAAAATAAAAAACTGATTTTACACATCTTGTAGCTTGTTTCACTACATTTTCAATACTAATTTTTTTTTAGTTTGCAATAACTATTATTATTCTATTTTGTAAGTGCAGAGTTAAACAAATAATTTCTTAGACTGAAACATCCAAAGAAATGCAAACCAAGGATTAGTAATTAAATGGTCAAAAGAAAAAGAAAAGGAAAAACCAGTGTAGACGCAATTAATTATAAATAATTTATTTGAAAATAATTTATATTAAGTACGTTACGTTTAGCAATTTATATCATCTACGATATGCATAAAAACTATTAATTAAAATATTTTCAGTTAAAATCGCCGTTACGAAAATTTTGAACGGTTGTGTATACACACATTAATATGATACGGAATGCGGATTTTAGGAGTCTGTATTATTGTTGATATTTAGAGCCACTGCCAGCGTACGTGTTGGTGGATATCAATTATTGGTGCACGCAATCTCTCGTGTCTTTTCTAATTATTTAAATTAATTCACACGACCGCTAGGTTAGATGAAGTTCATCTGTAACAGAGATCGATGATGTTTCGCCACTATATGTAACGAGGTGTGCGTAACAAATGTGCTTGTAGCTTTCGTCTCGTATACGTAATGAAGAGATTTCCTATCGTCTGTAATTAAAGCAAAGTACGTAACGCAGTAGTGTTATCGTTCGTATTTTTTGTACACATTTTAAATACAGATATTGTATAAAATACGATATTCATCTATTTGTGTTGTTATTTTTATTCTGAAAATATATACGTACATATGTATACAAAAATTTAAAATCTTTAATTTGACAAAATGTAGGATTGTATGTATGGATTTCCACAATTAAGTTGTCATCTTCAGCGAGAACAACGTTATAATTGATTTTTCTTAAAAATGCTTCAAAAAAGAAATGGGAATTTGATATTTATTAAATCCTTGGATAATGGGAGGTAAATACGACAAATAATTTTATCAAACTGTTTCTAAATACTTACAATACTTTAATTTAGAAGTAAAAATCAAACTAATGCAGCTAAACGTTCTAGTTTTCGCATCTTCCTCGAGAAAACGTTTTATACATTTCTGTAACTATTTTTAGTTTCATGTAATTATGAATCCTGATTATTGGTAGCCACATAAAGAATTTTTTGATTTCAAAAGTAGATGATTATCACTGTGTATTACATAAAACGAATTGTATGTAAGAGCCTGGAGGCAAAAGAAGGTAATCGAATTAGATGAAATTGAAAATTATAATTTCTAATATCGATTTAAAGCAAAACGAAAGATTTAAAATTAGTTGAGGTAGTCATAAAGTCTATTCAACACTGTAATCTTTTCATATCTATTGTGGTCGTCATGTCCCTCTAGACTTTCCTAACTTCTTCAAGTATGCTTACGCAATCTTCGCCCTGTTTTCCCAAATTTTGTCCTTTAGTATATAAATTCCAAATCATCTAGCTGAACGGTTTTCCCTATTGGATATTAAATTTAAGAAGAAAAGTGTAAAATGATTAAACAACAAGGACTTCATGACTTTCAATTACTTTTCGTTATAGTAATTTACTCGGAAGTCTTTTGAAATTTGTGTTAGTATAAAATCCAAAATAATACAGAATTAGTTGGAAACTAGATACAAACTTTGTCGTACTTCGGCTGGCCCACATAAATTAAATTCATGTAGTTAATCAGTTGGGTTGTGGTTCGTTAGTTATGGTGTGGGCACCATACAAGATTGTAGAAAAAAGAATTTTATTGGCGAAATAATTAATATGAGAAATATTCGAAAATATCAGATCTTTTACCACCAACAAAAACTTTAGATTCTGGAGATGAATTTCTGACAAGAGGAAACGAGAAAGCGACTTGTCACTTATTTAAGGAATCATTGAAATTATTCTCTTCAACTCCTACAATGGGTTTTCGGCAACCTTAAAAATTCTAAAGACCACCATGCTCTACACAATATTTTGAGAAAGGTCTGCAGAATATTTAATTTTAAGATGCGTTTAACTGAAACTATGAGGATAAATTGATATTTTTTAACGTCTTCTTCATTTTCCACCAAATCATTGAAATGATTCTTAAGTGACAATACTCCGCTCCTGCAATGAGTTGTAAATAACCCTGTAAATTTTAAAAAACCTAAAGCATAAACTTGAAATTTGAGATTAATTTACTTCATAAGACCGTTAGACTTTATTGAATGCATCGAAGAAGCTTCTCTAAAGATTTAATTCTATTTTACGTTAAACTAGAAGAATAAATTAATATTTTGGATAGTGTTAATACGTAACACATTGATGCAATAAATCGTTCATAATAGATGGCGCTCTAGTAAAAAGTAACCACGTCTTTCTAGAGTACTAACCTTTGCTTGAAATGTGTCAAAATTTCACAGCGACACCAGAAACAGCTGACCTTCCGAACGTTAGTTGGCGTAAACATTGTTTTGTAGTTTGTTTACTTGAACAATGGAAAAAACCGAGAAATTTCGCTATATTCTGATAAAACATTGTTTTTTAAGGGTAAAAACACCACGCAAGCAAAAAATTTGAAAAATGTGTACGGGAAGGTTGTTTATCAAGAGCAACGATTTGTCGGAAATGGTTTGCTCGCTTTCGTTCTGGAAATTTCAATGACACAAGATGACGCGGAACGCTCGGGTAGACCTGTGGAAGCCGTTACACCGAAAAATCTGATGAAGTGACAAAAATTATAAAGAAAGATCGTAAAGTGAAGTGTGAGATTGCATGAAAGACAGGCAGATATCACAAAACTGTTTTGAATCCTTCACAAAATTGAGCATGAAAAAGGTTTTTGACGTATGGGTTCCGCGATTGCTATCGATGGAACAAAAACAGCAACGAGTCCGAATTAACATCTGCGATGCGCTATTTGCTGCAACGGAAAAAGAGCCGTTTCTGAAACGTTTAATAACCATGAAAAATGGATTACGTACGATAATCGGAAGCGTAAAAGATCGTGGATAAAGGATGGCGAAAGCCGTCACAAACGTCGCTAAACCAACAGTCAGCTGGCACAAAAAAGTGATGCTGTGTGTTTGGGACTACACATGGCGTGATTTTCACTGACTACTTCGAAACTGGTAAAGACAACAGTGATTACTATACTGTGCACAACTAGAGAGATTACGTTAAGGAAATTGAAAGAAAACGACCGCCCATTGAGAAAAAAATTCCTTCTTCCATCAAGACAATGCACCCTGCACACACTTCTTTGATGAAAACAATGGCAAAATTGAGAGTTTGGTTGGGAAGTTTTGATGCACCCACCTTACAGTCCGGATATAGCACCCTCAGTGACTATCATCTGTTTCTGATCTCTAAAAAAACTCTCTCAAGGGAAAAAGATTTGGTTTCAAATGAGGAGGTCATCGCTGAAACTAAGATTATTTTGAAGCGAAAGATAAATTTTTTTATAAACATGGTATTGAAAAAAAAAGCGCGAAACATTGTATCATAATAATGGAGAATAAAAAAAAATTTTTGCAAAAAAAATGTTGTTTTCATTGTTAGTCATGCGGGGACTTATTGATCCATGTGTTATAATCAATTGATTGCATAAATCGTTCATAATCTATAAGATTGTAAATGCTAAACAAGTTGAAGCTTTTAAGAAATAAAATGTAGATGATGTAGAATATATTGCAATGATATTCAAGACAACCTTGGTTGAATGGATTATTATTGAGTAGAGATTTTTAGATTATTGTCAAAGGTTGGCCATATTAAATGTTTTGGATTGTAATAACCGACTAGCGAATTATACTCGTAACATGAGGTAAACAGTTGCTGCATACCGTTGTTGAAAACATGAAAATAAGTATCGTAGAGTCATATTCTTTGGCTCATTTTTTACACAAAAATGTTTACAATACGCTCTTTTGGTGCAATAGAATATGCACAAAATAAAATGTTAAATCGTTAATACAAAAAGATAATACGCAATGCTAAAAATTGTGGATAGCTTAAATTTTAAAAACTAATTTAAAAATATCTGATATACAATGTTGGTAATTATATCTACAATACATTGAAGTTTGTCTGTATTGTAATAACTCCAAAAAAGGTTTGAATCAATAAAATTGAAACGTAACGAAGTTAAAAAATGATTTTCACCAATTAAGCTGAACCCAACAATTTTAGAATTTTGTTAACATACACAATCGCAGAGAAAACAGAACTTTTTTAAACTAAAAACAAAATCTTACTATTTTAGTAAAATTCATATATTTTATTCAAAGTAGACGTCTTCGGCTTCAATACAACGTTTCGTATGGTCAATTAACATGTCGAATGAATTTTTAAGTTTATCTTTAAAGATGGATCATATTGAAAATACCCCGTCTCATCGCCAGTTACAATAGAACACCTCAAGTTTCCGTCCTTTTTTGAGTCTTTAAACAAGTCTGTACAATGTTGAGTTCAGTTAGCTTGTGTGCTACAAATCTTGCACAAAAATGCGATGAATTGAATCTTTGAAAATATTTAATTCCATTCCCACTTATCGCAACGAGGATTTTGGCTCATTTCTGATAAATTCACACACGAGTTCGATGTTACTTTCCGTAACCACAGATTTTTTTGTACTAGGTTGTTCGTCGTTATTTATGTCCGTACGACTGCCTTTAGGTCGTTTATACCACTCATACACAGTCGTACGTGATAAACACGCATCACCATACACTTGCTTCATCAAATTAAATGTTTCAGTAAACGATCTACCGAGTTTAAAACGGAACTGGATGTTTACTCTTTGTTCAAAATTTATTTTTCGACCAATGCCAAATACACACTGTTCCTTTATGCGCAATTTCTCTGCTTCTATTGATGCAAATGTGATGATGTTTTGACATAACATTGGTGAAAGATCTACCTTACCGACGCATTACTATTTAATTATTATTTTAAAAAATTTCGGTTTTCTCTACTACAGACTGTGTAGGCTGTTAATTTTTAAAAACTATTTACGAACCCGTGAACCAGCCCTGTGTTTCAATTATATGTGTATTTTATATGTATTTTACGCACATTTGTCAGTTGTGCACACAATCAAGAGTATCGGTAATTGAAAAAATTATTGTAAGAAAGTGAAATATTTATTTACTAGCTTCTAGCATTTTAAATTAGTTTATTTTGTACGTTTTTAATTGAATTACAATAAAACAATCGTCAATAAGAAAGTACGCAAATATAATATTTTTTTTGTATTTTTTACTCCATTATTTTCTAAAACAACAATAGCCATAATTAATAGAATATTTGAAAATGTTTTAGAGTTGCAAGTGAATTTCACTTATCTACAATATTTAAAAAGCGGACTACAAACAAAACAGTAAATTAGCATTAACTTTGAAAATCGTGTGTTTAAAATATGTGCTTTATCATAAGAACACAATTTCTACATTATTACTAAATATATTACTTTAAGCGAGGCCTGTACCCAAACAGCTAAACAAATAATCAGATTATGAACATGTGTATATTACATTTCTCGACCTTGTGTTTTACATTTACCTTATCTTTTTCAGGTTACAAAATGCACCTTCCACAAATACGGTCCATCTGGAAGTATACAATCACATGACGCAATGTGTGTCATGGCCCTCAACATTATAAACGAAAAAATTTACGTCTTTCTCTGGTTCTGGTTGACATTTTTGTTTCTGTGCTCCGCGCTGGGTCTCCTCTACAGATACGTTAGTTTGGTACTTCACGCCAGGAGTAGCAAATTTAATGAACTCATCTTTTCGGCGTGGAGACCGGCCAAACTAAACTCGTGGAAATTTATAACAGTCACACGATATTTTACTTATACCGATTGGTTATTCTTGAACTACTTATCCGAAAACATGGACGGTTTGGCGTTCAGGGAATTGTTCGTTTTATTAGCCGGTGATAATGATGTCTCTAACAGTGATTCATTACCCGATGGTAAGGATAACACGATGTTGATTGGATTTGAGAAACAGAAGATGTTGATGGAGGAGGATGAAAAGAATCATTAATAAGAAGACTGATTATTATTAATTAGTTTGTAATAGCAATAATACCAATGACTTTTTAAATAAATTTTATTTTGTAAATAATTACTATTTTATATAAGAACATAATTTTATAAGATCTTTTGATTTTAATGTTATTTATTTTACTTTTTTTATATGCGCTTTATATCTGTGTTGTTCTACCTATCTATCTATCAACATATATTATAAAATAAATTTATATAAACCCATAATCAAATATTATTTCAAAATCTTTCATTTTAGCTGTTCGATGTTTAGAAACAACTGTATCAAACTACAACTTCAAGCTAGCAAAATTAGTTAAAAAAGCGTAAGAATTAAATTCCAATTTGCACATTATTGATAGTTATCCTAAATAAACATTTCAGCAAATAGATCGTAATTATTAATAGGTAATTAGATAACATTTCGCTTAGAAAGTCAATTGGAAGTTGTGACAAAAGAATAACGATTTTATAATAAAAAATGTTTACAATTCATTGATCCTAATGAAAACATGTGACACAAGGGACAGGCGAAGCACTGGAAGGCCCCGAACTGTCCGTTCAGCTGAAAACATCGAAGTAACGCGTGAAAATGTTAATAATATTTTTAGGATAAGAAAGGTAAAGGAATTTAAATTTTGATATTATATACGTTACAAGACTGTTCATATTTATACTAAATACTAGCTAGTTAGGAAAGTTTCTAGTAGACAAAGTTAAATACGTTTGCTATAACTGTAATGTAACGATATAGTTATTTATGAATAAGTTGCTAAAGTTGGCATCTCTAAGGTGAACGGTGATGAAACAGTGAATTTTTGAAAACAGAATCTTTGAGAAGATGCTAGATTTTAAAAGCAAGTTTTGGTCAGTTAAGTATTTATTTTACAAAGAGTTATCGGGAAAAGGAATTTTTACCGATTTTTATTTATTTTTTACTTATTTATTTATTCATTTATTGTCTAACAGAATTATATATTCTAATAAAAGGACAAATATATATATATATATATTATAATCAGACAAATATTTGGTAATAAATTAAATATAATTCCATAACTAAAATTCATAACGATAAGTTTTATAAAAAAACTGCAACATAGCCACGTTAATGATTTCAATAAGTCTGAAAATTGAGTTTGTTTAGTCCCGGGAAGTAAAAAAGGAGAAAGCGAAGAAGCGTGAAACTAAATCAGTACAATCAATGTTGTTATGCACTAGATTATCAGGATTGGGCAAAAAGCATCATTTTCTTTCTCTATAATGTTTGTTTAAATTGAAAATTCATTTGGTTTTTAACTGATTATGTTTATTCGCACCTGTAAATTATGTTTCAATTACTTGGAGAAATGGCCGGCGTTCATGCAGCAAATTTGGGCTCTTTTGATTACATTTTGCTTAACTGTGCGCAGCATTTGTGATGTCACGTTGTCAGTTTCAGTTCGTATGTTGTTCTTTAACTTCTCTAAGGTGCGGGGCTTCCTCGCGTACCACCAAATGACTTCAAATGTCTCCAGAGAAACAAGTCTGGGGCAGTCAAATCGGAAGATCTGGCTAGCCAAGCTAAATTGCCGAAACGCGAGATTACATGCGCTGGGAAGGCATGCTTCAAAATACTTATTGTGTCGTGTGCGGTATGACAAGTCCCCGTCCTGCTGGAATCGCATGTTTTTCAAAATGCAAATTATAAACCTCCGGTGAGAAACATTCAGTCGACATGGCTCTATAGCGGTCATCGTTCACAGTAGTAGCGTTACCGTCGGCGCCTTCGAAAAAATAATGTCCAATCGTAAGTGCACATCACACGGTAAGTTTGAGAGGGTGTAATTGTGCTTTTCAAGAATTATGCGTGGATTTTCCGTCCCTCGGAACCGAGAATTTTGTTTATTGACGTGGCTGCTGAGATAAAAATGGGCCTCGTCTCTCATGATCAGTTTTGATGGAAAATCATTCACTTCGTCATTGAGATCCAAAATCTTACGACTGTATTCTAAACGGCCACTATATTCGTTTGGTAACAACTGTTGGACAACTTAAATTTGGTATGGGAACATTTTTAAGTCCAACAGCGAACAGAGAACGCTGCGAAATGTGTAATTATTGAGTACGTTTTCTTGTGGACAGATAGTAGTTCGATTTTGATTTTAATTTAAAATATTTTTCTATGTATTACAAAGTCCTCAATATTTAGAGAAGTAATAATATTAGGTAGGCATGTTTGAATGCTAAAATGTTGTTAGTGCTCTTGAAACACGATCTTGCTAATCTATATTCTGAACAACTAAAGTTTTTCTTCAGGATATTAGTTTGAACAAATGAAAATCTGGATTGCTTTTTGTAAATAATTGCACAAAAATTCCTTCATTCAAAATGATTGCATTTTGTTAATATTGGAAGAGGTTATTCAAATTGCGAATTTTTTTAGTAGTAATAGGACTGGGTAAATAAGTTTTAATGTTAGAATTGTCTCTTAATAAATATCTAGATTTGTAGCGTTATTTTATCTGATTATATTGTTTTGGCAAAATATGCCTTAACAAGAAATAAATTTTATCAAAATATAGACAGATTTCTTTTAAGTGTTTGATTTGAAATCATAGATTTTCTTTGGATTATGTGTGAAAATTTTCCAACTAAGAACATTTCGTAAAATAATTTCACAGCATCTATGAAATACGATTTCTTAATTTTGGGAGAACTTGATAATTTTGTCGATGTACGACTGTTTCTTTTTTTAATATGGTTACACAAACTTTCATAATACCACTTCTTCAGTCGACTAGCAGATTCCAGAGAGCTGGAAGTGCAAATAGTGAAATATTGTTTGAAGTACATCTTTGCCAAGCAATGTTTAGCTAAGTTGAATTTCGAGGAACTTATGCTGATGACAGTAGGACTTGAAAGAATTTATTTGTAGATCTAGAATCTACAGAAAATTGGCAGTTCACTGACTTTTATTGTTTTCTTTTTATGCTGTTTTTGGTGTGTTAACTTCATCAAAATCAAAATTATTTAGACATTAGAATATTAATAAACATAAATCAAGATAGTGTCATACAGATTCAGTTTACCATAACCAATTTAATTAATACTACTCAGCATATTGTTGAAGCAATTAGTAATATAGGTAAATCTGATGGAGCCCGTGGTTAACTGACTTAATCACTTAAGATTGATATATAACCTCTTTCCCCAATAATGACCGTATTCTATATACGTATTTAGACAACTAAGTTCTCATCATCAGCAGATAATTAAACAATATCGCACCTGGAAACCACGTCAAAATCCGCACGAAATAAATTCCGTACACGATTTGTACCATCGAAAGCCAAAACGAACATTGTTTAATTATCTGCTGATGATGACAACTTAGTTGTTGAAATACGTGTTTTCTTATCTTAGCAATAGTTGTGTTTCGTTATAATATATGTGAAATTACTTTCTTTCTCATATTTAAAGGTATTCCCGAAGGCTCAAATTTAGGTGCGTTACTTTTACGTTTTTATATTATATACTAATCAAACTAAATTATATTATAAATACTTTGTATGTATATAGATGATATCAGAATTAACTTTCAACAAATTTTACTAAATTGCAAACTAATCTGTTAATACTTGATAAATGGTGGCATTAAGTAAAATTTTTCTAAACGTTGGCAAGCGTTCCATTGTCTTTTGCATGCATTAGGTATTATAATTCAATTTTACATAATAACATTGTTGGTTTCGAGCTAATAAAGAGATATTATAATATTGAAAATTTGGAATATACTTTTTGATGATAAATGTACTTTCGTTAAACATGTCTTCAACTTATCAACGCATAAATTATTTGGTTGCAATTTTAACAATTACTGTAATTAACATCTCATGTGTTTTAAATGATTAAAGATTCTCATAAGTATTATGGTGATATTTAGGATCTGAATAAGATTTCTAGTGCCTTATACTGAAAATTTATAAGACTTTCCTCAAATTTTCCAGTTTTGAGATATTTTTAAAAGCTAACAAAGAAGGTAATTGTTTAAGTAAAACATTTATTAATTTTTTCAATTTTCGTTACATATATTCACTTTAATATAATGAATAACTTCACTCTTTCGTTTATTCATTTCAGAACTTTGCGTTCTTTTAATCACAGAATGTAGTTTAGTCTTCTTCTTCTCTTCTTTTGTCGTTTTTTCGTGAATGAGGAATTGAGCAATCATGATTCTATAACTACTTACGGTTGGTTTTCTTACATGCTTTATGGTGTTCAGTTTTGATCAATAGGTTTCGTAACGGTGTGCCTTTTATATCTTTCATTTGATCAATCCCCCTACTTGATATTCTACCTCTTGGCCTTTTACCGTCTATCTTTTTTTAAACAGTCAATTTTTCTAGGTTATCTCTTCCTTTTCCAGTGGCGAGTCAATAATATTGCAGAATTCTTTGGTGGTATATCTAGTATTGATGCGTTTTTAGGTTTAGGATGTACACAAAATACACCTCTGCTATATCTCAAACGCATCCAACTTTTTCCTGTCCGAAGTCACGTTTGTCTACGACTTCACTCCATGTAGGAAGATTGGAAGTTTCGTAACTCGTTGGTTTTGCCATTTCTTGTTCAAGTTCGTTATTGCACCTCTCACCATTGATATACTGGTTTTAATTAATTTTACACATCCTTCTTCATTAGTTATAAATAATTCAAGGTATATAAACTTAGTCACTCTTTCTACATTTAATTGATTGTCTTGTATAAGTGCGTTTTTCTTATCGACAATCGCGAGTTTGATCTTATTCAGGTTCGGTTTTCCAGGTGCGACACTGCTTAATTATCTGCCGATGATGACAACTTAGTTGTCGAAACACGTGTACAGAACACGAAAATTAATGTGGAAAGGGGTTAATATCAACCTTCAGTGATTAGGTTAGTTTTTAGACGCAAATACTTCTTTCATCACCCGCTTAACTATTATTTGCATGTTAGCCATGTTACTTATCAGTTTTATATCATCCGTGTTACGTTATCAGTATTATATCGTCCGCATATTTTAAATTTGTAAGTGTCCTGCATACATATATCCTTTAAAATCATCTAATGCTCGTCTTATAATGTATTATCTGTATACGCTAAAAGATTTAGGCGACACTATGCTATTCGGTCATATCCCTTTCCGTGTCGCAAATGGTTGTGATATGTTGTTTAACCAAAGCCTTGGCACTGAACACAGCCGAAGGCCTTATAATTAATAACGCCAACGTCTAGTTAGCCTATGGGTTTAGCTGGTGCAGAACATATTAATTATGAACATATAAATATGAAATTAATTTATCTTCCCTTTGGCTTATTTACTAGTTATTATTTGTAGATTTTGTAGAATGATATAATTTGATATAATAATGATATAATTCAGGTTTTTTTCTAGGCTTCTGGGCTAGAATCGGATCTCTGACACTACCTCTTGACTTGCAGACTATGTTCTTCATATACATACGTATTATTTTTGAATTTTTTTTTTATAAGTAATAGACTATACTGGTTATGTATTGGATAAATAAGCTGCTAATATTAGATTATTTTTCTAAAGCGTGATAAGCAAAATGCTCACTATTTGTACATAAAAGACTTAGAATGAAGTGCCTATTGTAGTTGTTTAATAAAAATAAAATCAAACTCGATGGATTTTCAGAAGGTTTGTAATTATAGTTTATCATTTAAAACAGATTGGGTTTAAATTTTTCTTTATGTAGAGTTAAGTACATGCTTTATTTAACAATGAATCATAAGTACTTATTTTGCTTAGTGTTTGAAATATCGAAACTGATACACAGCAAACTTCGAACTGGACTATTCTGTGGGAGAATGATTCACACCTATATATGTAAACAGCTCCAAATCATCCAGGAAACAAATATTTAAAGATTACCGACTAACATTTTTTCCGTTCAGAAAACGAAAGTTTTTATATCGTCCTCTGCGGTATGTGTCAACGTTATTTTACCGAAGATATTTCAAAAAAATAAATATGCAGTGTCAATAGTTGCACGGGAGGTAGTTCAGGTAAGGATCGATGATCCCATAGTATTTTAGACACGTCACTGAACAACCAGAATTGCATTCTGCCAAGTCGGAATCGATTGGACCCAGACAAAGATGGACAAATCGAACGTATTCGAATTCGCTGTATAAACACTAGAGAAAAGAGGGACATGTTCGTCTCCCGCACGTATATGTGTGTGTTTGGACAACAGGTTGAGAGAAGAAGAGATTATAACATTGACTCGGTCGGTGGCGACGGTATTTTCTTTCTATCTGCTTGCCGGTTCACCCGTTGTGTGAAACCAGTTAGCAACAGTCGGACCCGCTTGGATCCGTATAGGGGACATTTATCTCTATGTACTGTGTATGTAGGTAGACCTCTATGTCTTGACCTTGCCGCACCGATCAGGGAAAAGGATCAAGAAGATGTGGTGCGAAGGGAAGGGACACGGAGTATAGGTGAAGGCGGTGGAGGAAGACGAGAAAGAGGAGGAGGAGAGAGAGGATTCATGAAACGAAGGTGAAGATGTCCAACTGGCGCATTCTTCTTGTTAACGATGGAACTACTTAAAAGATGTATGTTAAAGTGACGCGATGGCGCTAGTTTACAGCTAGTAACAATTTGGCGCTAAATTTGGAGCTTGACAGGAAGACATCCTTTTAATTAATTAAATTGTAATTTTGAAAATAAAAGGAAAGAGAAATATTCGCTGAATTATCAAAGAATAAACAATGAAAATAGTATGCTATAATTTCCCAGGTTTCTTACAATTATTTAAGAGACGTTATTTCTTTATTAATTGTTTTTATAAAATGTTTATATATTATATACGTAATTGAAAAAGTGTGCAAGTAATTATATATTTATGAATATGCAAGACGAATATCCATTTTTAATGTTTTGAAATGTCAAAGTACCTATAATTATAGTCATTGGAAACATTCTTTTACACTTTAGCTATAAAACTTACTAGTCGAATCGATAATTCTAAAGATAATAATGGTAGATTGAGCTGTCATAATTCCGAGAAACATAATATACTGCATGATTATTTATATAAATATTTATAAATGTAAATTCTCAAGTATGATTATTGTGCTGTATATATATATATATATATATATATATATATATATATATATATATACTACTTATTACTTATATATATGTAGGCTAAAACGCCAAGTCATTATACACTTTAATAAGTTTACAATTAGACAAACAATATTCTCTAATACACATTTTTCAAAAATTAAATACTTGTTAAAGTAAAATTTGTAAATATAATTTGAAAAAAATTGAAATTAATGTTTAGCAAATAAAATAATGTGTATGTTGATTAAATAAAGCGCATCGTTTGGTAAACAGCGCTTATTGATCGTAAAGTATATTTAATTATATTCAATAAATATGCCGGGAATCTGTGACAAAAATTGCAAAAACACATTTATGCAAGCGTTAAAAAAGAAAATTTGAAATCGGAATTTTAAAGTACACTTGTATAGACCTGAAAATTATATACACAGTCTGTCGTAAAGAAAACCGAACTTTCTTAAAATAAAAACAAAAGCTTACTATTTTAGTAAAATTCATTTATTTTATTCAAATTTGGCTTCAACACAACGTTTTGCATGGTCAATTAACATGTCAAACAAATTTTTAGGTTCATCTTTAGAAATGTCCTTTAAGATCGCCGTCGATACCTTTCATCGGCAAATATATTGGGTTGGCAACTAAGTGACACTTTTTTTTAAACAAAGAATAGTTTTTAATCAATTATATATTTTCCATTTTGCTCAATGACCTTTTGCCATCTTTCTTTCAGCTGCATGATTCCGCGCTCATCATTCTGGACCTTATCAGCAAAAAAGTGAACCAGGTGCGAGTGAAGGTCATCGTCATTTGTGAAAGTTCTACCATTCAAAGAATTCTGCAAACTTCGAAATAAATGGTAATCAGATGGTGCTAGATCAGGGCTGTATGGGGGATGTATCATCACTTCCCAGCCAAGCTCCAATAGTTTCCCACGAGTTGCCAAAGATGTGTGAGGCCTTGCATTATCTTGGTGGAAAACTACACCTTTCCGATTTGACAATTCTGGCCGTTTTTCTTTGATTGCTTCATCCAGTTTTATTAATTGTTGACAGTAAACATCAGAATTGATCGTTTGGTTCCTTGGAAGCAGCTCAAAAAACACAACACCTTTGTAATCCCACCAAACTGACAGCATGATCTTTTTTGGATGCAATTCAGCTTTCGATGTGGTTTGAGCTGGTTTATCGTGTTTGCTCCATGATCGTTTTCGAACTATGTTACTGTACAGGACCCATTTTTCATCACCAGTGATGATTCTTTTTAAGAAAGGGTCGGTTTTATTTCGCCTAAGGTGCATATCGCAAAAGTTGATTCTTTGTGTTAAATGAATTTCTTTCAATTCGTGAGGTACCCAAATATCAAGCTTCTTAACTAGTCCAAGACATTTTAAATGTTTTTTAATTGTTGTGTGCGATACATGTAGCTTCTCCGCAACCTCTCGAACAGTTATATGACGATCCTCTTCAATTATGACTTTGATTTGGTCATCATCAACTTCAATAGGCCGACCAGAACGTTGCTCATCTTTGAGGGAAAAATCGCCAGAACGGAATTTTTTATATCAATTCTGACACGTGCGCTCTGTTAAGCAATTAACACCATAAACTTCACATATTTTTTGTGAGCCGCAGCCGCTTTAATTCCTTTACGGAAATAAAATAGTAAAGTATGTCGAAAATGTTCGTTTCTGGACTCTATTTAAAATTAACCCACAACTAATAGCCTTAATAAAAATCACGCAATATTTTCTTCTGAAGTTACGTCAATGTGACTAGTATCACGCGATAAACGGTAAAGTACAGCACTAACATACGTTATACAAAAAATAAAGCAACGCTTTCTATCAGTAAAAACCGAAAGTACTTAGTTGCCAACCCAATAGTTTGGAGAATAAATCGATAAATCATAGTGGGTCAAATCTGGTGAATACGGTGAAAGGTTGATGGTTAAAATGCCATTTGTAGTTAGAAAATGTGATAAGCGTCGAGGGAGAAGAGATGGTGCATTATCATGTAACAAACGCCAGGTACCATTTTTACGTTAAGGGCGCACATGACGACAAATTCTTTGTGCACTCTGCCTTTTGAATTATGAAAACAAATCGACATTGTCTTGCGACTTCTCTAAACGGCTTTCTTTCGGTCTTTCGTCGCTTGGGTGCTTCCATTCAGAGCTTTGAAGCTTAGTCTCTGGATCATATTGAAAATACCACATCTCAGCGCCAGTCACAATAGAATACATGAAATTTTCGTCCTTTTTTGAGTCTTTAATCAAGTCTGTACAATGTTGAATTCAGAGCAATTTTGATCATTTGTTAGCTTGTGTGGTACGAACTCTTCCTCAGTCCCAAATGCTATGTCGAAATGCGATGAATTAAATCTTTGGAAATGTTTAATTCCATTCCGAAGTATCGCAATGAGGATTTCGGCTCGTTTCTGATAAATTCACGCGCATGTTCGATGTTACTTTCCGTAACCGTAGATTTCTTTTCACCAGAATGTTCATCATTTATGTCCGCACGACCATCTTTAAATCGTTTGTGCCACTCATACATACTCGTACATGATAAACAAGCATCACCGTACTCTTGTTTCATCAAATTAAACGTTTCAGTAAATGATTTATATAGTTTAAAACAGAACTTAATATTTGCTCATTATTCAAAATTCATTTTTCGACCAATGCCAAATACACACTGTTACTCTATGCGCAATTTCTCTGCTTCCAACGATGCAAATGTCATGATATTTTGACATAGCAATGGTGAAAGGTCTACCTTACCTTTTTTAATAGATGGCGCCACTAAGAATTACTATTTTAAAAAAGTTTGGTTTTCTTTGCGACAGACTGTGTATTTTTTTTTGTATAGAGATCTCGAAAACCACAACAGATACAGATTTGGTTAAATGGGAAAACAAATGTAGTTAACTTTAAATGAGAACTGAGGGTCTGCTCTGCACATTTTCTTGTACCATGTAAAAACAACGTGTATTTCTCAACCAAAACTGACAACCAATCTCACAACCGACTCTAGTTAGTGAAGTAATCTGGGAGTATAAGTTATGTCAAGTCTGTTCTTCTGTACTACTTTGGTATTTGAGGGCTAGAAATAATTAAAAATGCCTCTAACTCTTTTATTTAACATAATAATCATATAAAATGGTGTATTTTTAATGGGAAAAAATAACTTTTTTTAGTGATTTCGTAACTAAATATGGGTGTCATTTAAAATAAAAAAAAACAAAAGTTTGAATTATAATCCAAGAAGGGCAAGTCCGCCACAAAAATAGTTAACACCAATTAAGAGAAGATACCATACCAACTTTATCTTTTCAACATTTTTTTAAATTCAATAATAAAGTAATAATGAGAGGTTAAAGAAAATGGAGCAGTGTAGTTTTCTTTGTAAATATCTAGTAAGTTGTGAACTTTTGCTAAAGTATAACAACAAGACTAAGTGAAGTTTGTAAAACTATACTTCTTTCCCCATTTAATTAAGTCTGTGGATGAGATTGGTTAAAAATTTGTAGCAACAGATTTGTGTTAACAGTTTGTTCATGTAATCGTGTTCGCCGATCGCTCGACATTCAGCAATGAAATACCTGCATAATTAAACTAACGGATCTGTTACCAAAAATTTGTTTTAATCTGGTTAAATCTGAATCTTTCATTAACATACTTGTTACATTCTACTGCTTTCTAGTTAGATTTTGTTATTTTCTTCTCAACTTTAGTGAAAGTGTGTATAGTAGTATTTTTCGTCGTGAACTAAGATTCGATTCTTTTCTTAATAAATTTTCGGAAATTTCCTTCCATTTATGTGTTCCATTATTTTGGACGCTGGTATATTCGATATCAGTTAGTATTATTTCTTCGTGGTTATATTTTTGTCGTGCAGGTGTCATATATATATATTGTTATTGTTATATTGTAATTGTATATTTAGAAGACAGTGAGGAAGTTTTTTAATGTACATATGCATAGAATTATCACATACATTTTCGATCTTTTAACACTCGTTAATTAATTCTAGCAGTTCATAAGATTTTCTTATATCCTTAGATTATTTGAAGTTAGTTAGAGCAGTTATTAATATTTCATTGTATTTAAAATACATATAAAATTACATATTTAGTGGATTCTCATCTAATCCACCATATAGTAATTGTGATAAATTAATTATTATTATTTATTATTAATTAATTAATATATCTCTTGAAATGTATATACAAATTGCTTAAATAATACTATACACTAGTTTGAAATTTATTGATGTGAAAAACTTGTAGGTGTTTTCGTGTTTAAAAATTCGAATCGAATGCGTTTATTTAAATCATTCCATTTTGTAGGTCTGATTGTCCGATATGCTGTATTATATAGAACTTTTCGTTTTCTAATTAAAATTTGATATTCATTGCCAGAAACCCCTCTCAACCATGAAGGCACATGATACAAAATTTTTGTAGGATGTATTTTTTCATTTCCCGATATGTCAATGTAGTCATTTTGACCAAACAATGCTCTCTTCTCTGACCAGGCATCTTTAGGTCTATAAATGGGTATTGGTAATTTTGCAGCTCCCGATATTCGTGGCAATAGACCTGATTGAAGAATTTTATTCTCGTACCCATATATCTTAATTATCAGGTTGTTACATATGAAATGTCCGATTTTGTAAGAAATAAAAAAAAGTCTAAAGTTAAAAAAGACTCCATTTACATCAATAGTTTGTTGCCAACGGCCTGGAAGCTGAAAAATTCGTTTTGAAAAGAAATCTAGGTTTTGACGGCTCACATATTGCTCAAACACTGCTATTACAGACTCCCGGTCAGGGAAGTCCCTATTTTTTAAGTGATTGTCTAAACTTCGGAAAAAGTGAAAATCAGTTGGCGAAAGGCCAGGTGAATAAGGTGGGTGAGGGAGAATTTCGTAACCAAATTCCGAAAGTTTTTGGATTGTCTGTCGTTCAACATGAGGTCTTGCATTATCATGAAGAAGTATGGGTCCATGTATATTGACTAGTGAGGGCTGCAAGCGGCTCAATTTTCCATGCATAGTTTCCAGTTCGGCACAATAGGACGCTGCCGTGATGGTTTCACCAGGTTGCAAAAATGAATAGTGAATAATACTCTTACTGGTCCACCATACAGTCACCATAATCTTTCGCGGGTGAAGTGATGCTCGTGCATGCTGTCTTGGTGCTTCACCTCGATCTAACCATTGTCCTGACCGTCTCCGATTAATATAAAGTATCAACTTTTCGTCACACGTTACCACTCGATGAAGAAACGGTTCAATTTTCTGTCGATCACCTCTAATCGACGGAGCTTATTGGCTACCGTTAATTGGTGCGGCACCCATCGATCGAGTTTCTTCACTTTGCCAATCGAAGAAAGGTGACGACTAATGGTGGCAATGGACACTTGAAATGTTTCTGCAACGCTACGCACTGTTGTCGACGGATTACTTTCAACTTCTACACGCAGCTCGTCGTCATTAATGGTGCTACGCGCATATACGCGAGGCTCATTTTCCAAATCAAAATTTCCCTCGCTGAATTTTTGAAACCATCGCCGTAATGTGCGTTCATTACACGTGGTTTCACCGAACGTCTGATTAATTTCTCGCGTTGCTGCAGCTTCATTTAATCCCTTTTTAAATTGAAAGAGGTAAATTGCCCGAATATCTCTTGCCGACAGCATTTTCATAGGCGAGACAAGGACAGGTGTATTAATCTTTCCAAGAAATGGAACAGGTATACACTTCAAAATAAATACCCTTTTCTACAAATATAATAATAATTTTCACCAAAAACATACACGTCTTCACACAGGTGCGATTCAGTTCAGACTGAAGCAAAAACGGACATTACATTTGTAACAACCTGATATATGCTCTTTAGATACTTTTTGTGCATGATATCTATATCTCACAAAGATTTTACACGGTCGAAAGTATGTATTTAATTTTTGAAGTGTCGTAGTTATTGAAACTGGTAACCACATTTAGTATACAAAATGTATTATACACCTAAAAAAAACAAACAGTTAGAATTATAATTGTGTGCTATTTCTTTCTTTTTTAGTATGAAATGTAAAGTAAAATTGGATGTCACTTATGACGTACTAGCATAAAGTTTTAGACAATTCTAGGCCGTCTTATTTTACACAAATATAATTGATGTAAACGAAACTAGACCCAGTTCCGGAAAAATTATTTTAACATAGTCAGTTCTTTTTTTCTTATAGTTAGTCATTTCAGTAAATTTCAAATCTTAACTAATAACTAGGTCGCTTATCTTTTTTTCATTCTGTTTATAATTATAGTAATTTGCATTTACATTAATGCTATATTTCTTAAAATTTAACCATGTCTGTGATTGATTGTGATATATCTAGACTTTTTTATTTTGATTTGTCAGACGAGATTCTTTGCTATGTTGAAACAAAAAATCTCGATGACGACATTAATGTTGCAATAGATGCTTATTTTAACGAGCTTGAGAATTTTGAATTTTATCAAGACATAGAAACTTTGAATCATCGTTCTATATTTTCTCTATTTTATTCCACGAACTTTTCAGCTCGGCTTCAAAATAACATTTAAAGCTATTGGGTGTTCAACTTAATTCGGTTACTTTTCAATGGAGATCGTTAGTTGTTATATATAGTTGAGTATGACAGCTGTTTTTTTTGTTGGAAAGATTTGACATCTGACAACTATATTTAGTTACATTGTTTTGAATTTTGTACAACATTATTTTTGAGCTCATTGAAAGTGTGTGAATTTGTGTTAAATAAACAACATTTGCGGGAAGTTTTAATTTTCTGCTTTAATTGGAAGAAAAGTGCAGCTGAAGCTCAACGATTGCTTGTAGAAGTGTATGATGAATCTGCTCCAACAAAAAAATCATGTTGTGAATGGTATCAATGCTTTAAAAACGGTGATTTCAGCGCTAAAGACAGACCTCGTCCACGTCAACCAAAAAAGTTTGAAGACGAGGAACTGGAGACATTACTGGATGAAGATTCATATAAAACGCAAGAAGAACTTGCAGAAACATTGGGAGTAACTCAGAAAGCCATTTCAAAACGTTTAAAAGCATTGAGATCCATCCAAAAGCAAGAAGTTGGGTAACACACGAATCCAAGCCAAGAGATGTTGAAAGACGATTTTTGCATGTCGCAAATGCTGCTCGAACGCCATAAAAAGAAGTGGTTTTTGCATCGAATTATTACTGGTGATGAAAAATGGATTCATTACGATAACCCCAATCGACAAAAATCTTATGTAAAGCCTGGCTAGCCATCAACATCAACGGTGAAGCCAAATATTCATGGTACCAAGGTAATGCTGTCTATTTGGTGGGATTTGACGGGTGCTATCCATTATGAGCTGTTAAAGCCTGGTGATTCTATTACGGGCGAGCTGTACAGACAACAATTAATTCGTTTGAAGAGAGCAATCGCTGAAAAACAACCAGAATATGCGACCAGACATGAGTCTATAATATTCCATCATGACAACGCTCAGCCTCATGTTGCAAGACCAGTTAAAAACTATTTGGAAAACAGCGGCTGGGAAGTTTTACCTCACTCGCCTTATAGCCCAGTCAATGCCCCTCCTGACTACTATTTATTTCGATCGATGCAGAATGCCCTTATTGAAATACGCTTCACTTCAGTTGAAGGAATCAAAAATTGGCTTAGTCCGTTCTTAGAATCAAAAGATGAACGGTTCTTTTGGGAAGGAATCCATCAATTGCCCGAAAGATGGGGAAAAATTGTAGCTTCCGATGGACAATACCTTGAATAATATGTTCATTTATTTTGATTATAAAATAAAGGCATTTTGTTACGAAAAAAGTAACCGAATTAAGTTGCACTCCCATTAGTATTCCTTAATAGTTTAATACTAAGAATGTAAGGAAAATACTAGTAATATTAAGGTGTTAAAAATATTACTAGGGTCACCAATATTTGGAAATATGTATATTCTTCTACAGCATAGGCAATCAGTTAGTACTCTTTAAAAAATATCCGTTGGTTTTGGATTGAATCTTTTTCAATCATATTGGAAAGTTTCTTCATTTTCTATTTTCATTTTTCATCTGATCGCGTAGTATTCAAATAATATACTAAATATGATAGCACCATCTATTTCTGTTATATTTAGAATTAAGTACTGTGAAAACTTAATCTTCCGAAAGGATCATTATTGGAAAGTACCAAAGTATTAAATGGAGATCATTAGAAGAGTGGTGGAAGAGGTTCGTTTGAAGAAAAGATCGTTTATAACACTCAGAGATAATAACAATACCGATTTTATGTTGCCATAGATGTAAGTATTCCTTTTTGGACTATAATCTCATTATTCGTTTTTTGTGAAATTGTTTTTGGCCGTTCGTGTACATTAGATTTCTCGTCATATTTGCGTCTTAATTTAGCACTATAAAACTTCCTTGGTTTCTCCTGATTTCGGGACAATCAAAATCCTTTAGATTTGGTATGTCTGCTATAGTTTTGAATTAATAAGATTTTTCGGAAATATAGAAAGAAATAGAAAAATGATAACAGAAATGAAGATGAATGCAAAATAAGATTTGCTAAATTACGTATACCATTAATCTACAATAGAATCAAGTGAAGTACCCTGGAGTATTCCACAATACGTATTTGCCAACTATATGCGTTTGTTCTCAGTTATTGTGATCTATTTTTGAAGGAGTATAAAATTATATTTACTAATATTTTTTGCGGCCTCGTGCGAATAGTTGATACCTTATAAACAATGCATCATTTCTATAAGAACTCCGAAACAAGTCAAAAACGACCTTAACCGCAGACTTTGTGGTGCCTATAGTTTCAAAATCTACTATTTCAATACATTTTAAACGTAAACAAATTGATTTTATATAATTAAGAATAGTAACAAAAACACTTTGTTAGAATCACTTTACATCTTAATGATAATAGGATCTGGTTAAATAAATAAATCACCAAAATAATTTAATTATGAAGTTGGACTGTCTGCGCTATATTTTCAAAACTATTGTAATAACCTCCAAGATTAAGAGTGTAAGTTGTAAGTGAGATTTATAACAGATAAACATCTGCAGTACTGTACAACAGGATTAGATAAATTAAATTTTTATAATGAATTAGCAAAATAACAACTTCACATGTCGACAACAATATTTATTTACAACATACATATATGTATGAAGATGTACTTTGTCGGGTTCTAAGCTGCTTGTGAGATGTCTGCTGAGAAGGACCGTTCTCTCTACGTTTCAACGAGATCTCACTCTTCATCTTCTGAAGCCGGTCTATCGCTTACTGACGTCTGTTTAGTAGTGCGTTTACTTATAGGTTGCTGCCTTGGAGGGAAGAGTTGCCTTACTGACGTCACTCGTGCTCGTCTGCGTGTACTTAGTCCCAGGAGTAAGGCGAATTAGGTAGCAACGTATAAGTAGGAGCATCACTAGACAGACGATTTTCAGCGTCAGTAAGTAATAGACTAGCTCCAGAGCTGCTATTAATATTTACTAAATCCACCCTTTGCCTTATTACGGTAGCAATATTCTTTTCATGGAAATTTGGACTACTTCCGCATTTTGCCTTAGTATGTTGGATTTCGAGACGAATAAACAATCTTTTTATACTACTCCAAACATTTTAAATTGGGCTTAGGTCTGGAGAATTACTTGGTCACGGCCAGGCTTTAAAATTTCTTTCGGAAAATAGAGTTTTAATAAATTCAATCACTTCTTTATATTGAACATGGTTTATCGTTTCAGTAAGAAAGTAAACAGGTGCAAGACCCTGATATGCAGAATTAAATCATTATCGCTGTGGTCCGACGGTTTTGATGATGGCACTCTCACGAAAACGTTCAGATGGTCTTTCTTTAACGAAACAAGTCAGTTCTTTTACCGCATATAACCGATGTCTTTATACTACCTCGCCTAGTGTAAATTCGTTTTTTTTCTTTATGCCAATTTTCTTTTTTTTTTACAGGGTGCCGTATATAAATTTCTTTTTCGTTCATTTCTATATGTCTGCGTTGTCTTTCTGTAGACTGTGTAGCAGTTCTCTAAGAGGTTGTTGTCGATTTTCCGAAGTTTTTTTATACTAAAACGATCTTCGCGTTTTGCGCTTTTTCCAATACTTCGGCAACAAGTACGTACAGTCAACGTCTAGGGCAAGTTTTCTTGAACTAATTTCGTTACCCTATCTACGGCATGACGGGAAATCCATTCTCTCCTTCTATTTCCCGATGAGAAATGTTATCAGTCTCTATTGCGATCTTTTTCTTATTTGAAATATCTTTACGTTTTACCTGCATGATTTTTTTTTAAATTCTTAAAATGTCTTCAAATATATAAAATAATGAAATATTTAACGAATATTTGGAACTGTTACAAAATATTAACTTAACACTTACAACGATAGACACAAAGTAATGTTCATATTACTTGTAAATCCCTCTATTGTTAATAAGGGATACTTGGTGGTGGTTAGGATAATAAGAATTTTATAATCGGTGCCGAGGATTATCGCTAATACAATATAGAAGATATTAGAACAAGTAATTAGCTATTTTCTTTACGTACATAGCTCTAAATTGGTTGCACTGTGCTGTGAATATGATATTTATTAGATAATCAATGCATTCGTAATTAGAGTATTTTTCTCGAACGATTGTAAGTGATTAGATACGGTTACGATTTGGTAGTACATAATTTTTGTTCGCACATGAAAAAATTAAGGATTTAGGCATAACAAAGTTCATCATGTTCTAATTTAATCTGTTTGAAGTAAGCATAAAAAGCAACATGTTTAACTTTGTATCCATATATGTAATAAATATTTAAACGCAAGAGAAACAAAAGTTCATTCTAAACAAAACGTGACTTGAAAATGATCGCACAGCCGTATCTGTAGTTCTATCCAACAAAAGCAACGTGAATATCTATTGTAATTTAGTATTTTGTTATGGACGACAGTCTGGCATTCTAAATATAGTGATTTATACAGGATGTATTGGAGTAATAAAAAAAGACATTATCGCTTGGGCTTATTTTGATTAATTTGAATGAGAATTACATTTTGGTTAAGGAAAATAAGTAAATAATATATTTTACACAGCAAGTAACGAGAATAATATTTCTAATTTATGGAAGTATATTTGCAACTAATTTCTTAATTTGTAATTAAAGACTCTATTAAATATTATATATTTGGCTGGAAATATAAAGAAATAAATTGAAAAAAATACAAATTAATATATTATATTTCCGAATTTTTATTTTATTAACGTAAATTTTGTTGGTGACCGTAGTAAATTGAGTTAATCAAAAGAAAAAAAAACAAAAATCTCTAAGAAATTAATAACAGTGTTACACTTTAGTCCGCGGTAAAGTTCACAAAGAAAAAGTGTGTTTGGTCTTCGCGTAAAGTAATTCGTGGGTATTTCTGTATGAGCTTTACTGCGAGCCCAGGTGAGACACTTTGATTGATTTCTGCTGATAATGACAACTTAGCTGTCGGATATGTATACAGAGTACGAACATTGATATGGTGAGAGGTTTTTACCTCTTATAATTAATTTCGACTTTATACTTTATTTACATTTATCTGTATACAAATTAGTTCTTCGAACCGAGCTGTTCCTGATTTGGTTGATTGTTATTTCCATATTTTTCTTACTAATCGAACTTCTTTTCAAGCACGTTATTTCTAGTAGTTTCACTTTTTGTTTGGGATTCTCTCTTTTTATATCTTATCTCCCAACCATTTGAATCTTGGAATTTTTATCATTGCCGATATATTAAATTCCTCATTTTGTTATTTTGGTTCTTCGTTTGTTCTATGGATCTAAACTTCATTTTTTTTGACATTTATTTTACATGAGACACCCTCCAACATATTTGTTTTTGTAAATGTCAAAGTTTAATTGGCATGTTTTATAGTAAGTATGATGGTCTTCATTTTTCTCGAAGTGGTGTTACCTTTTAGCTACCCATTACAGTACATTTCTTTCCATCCTTAGCCAATCTGAGCTGCATTCTGTCTAATCTTTTCTTTTACTTGTAGGACATCTTTAACATCGCTCTTTCTTGTTTTGCATGGTCTGCACTTTCGATTTACCATCATCTTAGTCTGTCTGACATTCGCCCATTCTAACCATTTCCTGAATCATCCCAACTGCCTTATTTCAATCTTTTCTATCAATGGTTTTGGTTCAAGTTCTAATTCGGTGTAACTTATTCTATCAATTCTTTTTACGTTTGTTACTCTTTTGAGATACCCCATTTCTACGACTTGGAGTCTATTTTTTCTGGTATCGTACGGTGTTAAAGTCTATGTGGTTATCTATTTTTAAATTCCCTCCACTCTTTTCTGTTCTTAGTTAACCCAGCTGCCTTCTCTTTAATCTTTTCTTTCCTTTGATATTGCTGCTCTATGTTTTACATGATCTAAACTGTTTATTTACATCAACCATTCTTGGTTCCTACACCCTTTCAGTCTGTCCCATTCCGCAATTGCAACCATATTTCCAAATCCAATTTTTACATCCATTTATAGTTGTATGGTTATTGATATATATTCGGTATTTCTGGTTTAGATTCAGTTTTACATGACAATATATGTTCAGATATATAGAACCTTTCACTTTTCATATACTTTATATACTTTTCTCCGTCCACTGCTATTCTGTAGTATTCCTTAAATTCGTGTTCTGTCTACATCATATAAATACATCTCCTTAGTTCTTATTTTAACAAGAAATAGAGGATATTCAAGGTGATTCAGCAAATTTTTTTGCTGAATATCTTACCTACTACCAAAAATATTCATATTTTAGAATGAAATTATATTTTTCAAGAAAATATCTAATCATTATACATTTATTTCTTAATAGGGCTTTTGAAACACATAAATTTGCTAAATGTGGATTCATTTTCTTTATGTTTTAATTTGAGTGTTATAGTAGCGTAAGCTAAGGAGGATGTGTCGTCTAATTTTGATTTTTACTAAGAATACGCGTATCAAATATGGTACACTTCATCATCTGTGTTGTCTTAAAAATATAATAAACGGGCGATAGATAAATCACCTTGTCAAAATTAAAATGACAAGTCTGTCCGAAAGTTTGTTGCATTTTTTAATAAAACAAATACAAGTTTCGAACATATTTCGTTTAATAAATTAATTACCAATGTATTGTCCAATACTTGTATGACAGTTTTTTGTTCTTGGGGTGGTCAAATATTATTTCGTATTGAATCGTAATTCAAGCATTCTCTTACGACCATTTCCATGTCTTCTTGGGTATGAAAAGTTTTTCTTAACACAATTTTGCAGTTCAATTGGAAAAGTAAAAAGTTCAAAGACACAACATTTGAAAAATACCGAAAATACTAAAGAAATGTGCGATCTAATGATATTAATTATCTTTTGTCTTTACTATTATATTTATTATTAATATCAGAATTATAGTCTCTTTTTGTTATAAAAGGAATTTTAAATAAGATTTTATTTATCTCTCCAAATTCAAAGCGTTCTCTTCTTTTGATGAAAATTCAATTTTGTAATTGTTAGAACTGATTGCCCGGAATCTAGGAGGATTATAATGGATTCGCTTTTTATCTTTTCTAATTAAACGATTCAAGAGTGGATAATTTTTATTCAAATCTCAATCTGGAGAAAGTTGTGTTCCATTAATTTATGTGAAACCACTTGATATATTTTAAAATAAATTTTGAACTCGTACTCGTACCGAACCCGCCAATGATACTGAACACGAATTTTACCTGGATTTCTTTTATGGATAATGAATCTCGTACCAATCGACCTTCAAAAATTGAGTTAATTTATGATTATGAAACGTTGAAAACCATCCTTTTCTTCCACAACATTCGTTCTGAAAAATATTGCACAAAATTGCTTTTTAAATTTAACAGTGTCGAAAATAAATTTTATTGGTAGGTAGATTTGTATTATTAATTTTCGGTGTATTATAATTATTTTTTTAATTTTATCGTTGAAATTCTCGTAATAAAGTATGAGAATTTCAACAGTATGGAAACAATAATAGTATGGAAATCTTTCTGATGGCTAGATTATATTACTGCAAATACTTTGGTAGCATAATTGTATTTTTAAATATTCTAAAAATTAATAATTAAAAATGGAAATCGAAACGATTTTCATTGATATGGAATAATAACTACTACAACAACCCATGTATTCTTAATTCTTTCTAGACACTAAGGTAGAGCGACAACAAAACAAAATATATACCTGGGAAACCTTGAAGTAGCACATGACATTAAACTTATACCTATTTAGTGGGGAAAATAAGTAAAACTTTGGGAATATAAAACACTTCACAATACTGTAATATTTTAGCTATGACCAATTAAATAAAATGACAGGGTACTGTTTAACAAAAAAAATCACGAACAACAATAGGTCTTTTTCATGGAAGAAGCTCTCAAACGTTTACACAGCGTCGTAACAAGAACCAAAGGAAAAGGTCATCGTTCGACGTTGACCGCACGTATGTCCAGTAGTTAAATTCTTATTCAATTTTCAACTCTGTAGCAAGCATAGTATACACAATGCATTCAATGTAATAGAACTAGCGTTGGTCTGGTGACTGCCGCGTTCCTTCGAAATTCTTATACGACGCTACTTTTTGTGTTAATACTTCGAGATACTACGTGTAGCCCTTTTACGAAGTTAACATAGAATATCGTTTCATCGACGTAGAATGACCATGAACGCAGTCGCATTAGAGAAACTTATGTGAATACAAATTAGGTTGATCGTCTGGTAAGGAGTTTCGTATATCGTCCGCGACCGAAATAAAATACCTATATGATTTCGTTTTATGAATAGATGGCAAAACTAGTTACAATAAATTAAAAATGATGCATGAGAATTCGACATAATTAATTTGCTTGCAGAAGTAATGAATGTTTAATTTAACAATATAATTTCTGTCTCTCTCTTCCTCTCTCTCTGTGTATACATATGTACCATGTTTACTGAACAAGTAATAAAAATTCATTCTTTTTGTCCTAGAATACTTATTGTTCGTCGCTTTGTTTCGAAGATACCAGGCGATAAAGGTTTAGATACAAAAGTTTCAAAATTAATGCACATGTTTACTAAATACAAGAAATGTTTAGAAATTTATTAAATGCATATGTAATTGCATAGATACACGTGTGTATTATGTATACCAATACCAATTAATGAATAAAACATCCCTATCGATGAGAAATTGAATATTTTAATGATAGAGCAGTTGACTGCTAAGCGAACAACTGGGGTTCGTTTCCTCATCATATTCCTCGGCGAAGAAACGAATCCCATTTGCTCGCTTAGCGGTCGGGTGTTCGATTTTTCTATTAATTTATACCATAATTATAATGATGTAATAAGTAAAAAATTATGAGTTTTCTTAAATTTGCACCGTAAAATGCACCTAATGGTGTCTATACACGTGTTGTCTTTCAAGTTTTGTATAAAAATGTAGATAGCTTTTAAAAACGTAATTGTTTTTCGAAGTATTCTCCACGAAGGTTAATGCACTTTTGCATGCGCTCGAAGCAACTCTGGAGGTAGCTTGTTGGCAGAGTCAAAATTGCGTTTTTGAAGGAATCGATTGGTTCTTCTAACGATTGGAACCTTTGACTATGCAGTTCGTTCTTGATTTTCGGAAAGGCAAAGAAATTGTTGGGAGATAAGTTGGGACTGTACGGAGGACGATCCAACAATTCGACGTTTTGTTGTGTTAAAAATTGAATTGTCTTGTGTGCTGTGTGCGAACTTGCTTTGTCTTGGTGGAGGATGATTCGTCGTTCGGGGCTGCTTTTTCGAAGCTTAGCGACGACTTGCGCCAAACAAATGGTCGTATACCAATTGGCAGTAAGAGTTTTTTAATCTTGTACAGGAATTGTTGTTACATGATTTGCTTTCTAGACAAGTGTCGCGACCATCTTTTTGAAGACACTGATGACTTTTGTCGGCTTTTCTTTACCTTCAAACACCCAAACAGACGACTGGTGTTTATTTTCTGGCTCGTATGAGTAAATGTTGTACACGTTTTTAGAGTTCCTAATTTTGCAGCGATCTAGAGTTTTTTGATAACAATTCACCCTATCTGCATTCTATTCTTCGGTCAACAGATGCGGTATCCAACGGGAAACTAATTTCTTTACACACAATTCTTTATTTAAATTTTTTTGAATTGAAGTCTTTGAAATCACCAATAATGCTTTAATCTGTCATATGTCGATCTTCGTTGATGATCTTGTGCACAACGTCGACGTTTCCCTGAGTGACTGCTCTTTTTAGTGAACCTGCTCTTGGATGGTCGCTGAGACTAATCCGTCCATGTTTAAATTATCCCCATCGACGACAAATTGTTGACTGATGTGGTGCTTCAGTGCTGTAAACAGAAACCAACTCGGTGAGGCATTCATGTTGAGATAATTGTCTTCGAAAATTATAAAAAATTATTCCACGAAATTTTTTTCAGTATAATTCCATTTTTCAACTAACTTGTCCAGTTTGACAGTTTGCTGTAGCTCCGACACTACACGTATCGCACTGAAACTTTGGATTTAGGTTAACTAAAGATGGAGGTTAATTTTTAGTACTGACGTTTGATTAGCGGCGCCCCTTATGCAAAACTTAAGAGACATCCCACGTATATCCATTCGCATATGCATTTAGCAATAATGCCTGCTGCGGGTTTTCATTTAAAGATCTGTTTTCATAGTGTATGGGGTGATTAAGGGGCCAAATCTCACACTCCTTAGGAGTCCAATGGTAAACCACCCGTCAGGTAAGCGAATGACTGGGGTTCGGTTGCTCACTAGAGAGTATTATTTTTTCATTCATTTCTATCTTAATTATAAACATGTAATGTGTAGAAAATTAATAAGTAAATTAATAAATTAGTAACATTTCGATTAGAAAAAACGGACCTCAGCTATAGCCTGCTCCATCCCCAGACTTAAATCCTTTGGACTTTTTCCCATGGAGCTATTTGAAGACATTAGCGTACAGTTGAAAATGATCAAGATTTGAGATATCGGATAAGCGTTTTTTGAAAGAATTCGGTAATCGATGGGAAGATTGGATCTATGTTTTTGTAGATTAAGAGCCGTTATATGTAATAGTAAGTACTAAAGTATAGTTTTCTCTTCGAAAACCTTTATCGCTCTGTATTTTCGAAACAAAGCGTCCTTCCGAAAATCATTCAAATACAAACAAAATCTTAAAATAGTCCAGGAGGTAATTTTATGAATTTTTGTTGCACGTTTAGTAAACCTTCTGTATATAGCTTCTGTCCTAAAACAAACCGAGTTTTTATATAAAATACAACTTGAGCTAGTTATAATCGTATGTCATTTATTTCAATCAATATACACTACAGGTTAGATATATCGCTTAGCACAGTCGATTAACTCAATAAATGTGTTTAGTAAATCAGATTTTAGAATACTGTTTTAAAGTCGTGGTCACTGTTATTTGAACGTTTTCAATAGGAGGGTCGTATTGCTTTATTTTCATTAAACGACTGTTAAGATATATGCTATCTATCTATATATATAGATTGTTATGATATATTCAGACTGTACGCAACGAATTCTCGTTATCGGTTGTTTCAAAATTTCAAGGTATAACCATAATATCGATCGTTTGACTAGGCGGTATAAATTCTTTGTAGTTGGACATAGAATCGGAGGAACAACTTAATATTGTTTTCACCTTTGATTTTTTTTCTAGTGGTATATATTCAACGCTTTGTTTTGAGCTCATACTGAAAATATCACGCTTCGTCAACATAAAATGCGAGTTTTAATGTACAGAAGACCCGAAGAAGAAACGTATGTTGTCTCTAAATTAGCGCTCTATTTGAACACTGTCTGGAAGAGTCAGCTATTGTAAATGGTGAAGTCTAAGTAAATATGTTGTCTGGTAAAGCACTTATATTAATAAAATATGTGAGAAGAACTATTATTTACTTATTTAGTAGGCTAAATAAAGCATGCACGTTTTGTAAAATTGATCTGCTAACTACATTTTAATATAAAATTAAAAAATACTACGTCAGATTTAATTATCTAGGATTAATATTAAACATATAGTTTGTTTCTCTCATTTCTATTTTATTAAATAATTAAACTACTTTTTTTAGTTCATACTTCAAGGAGTTTTAAGTCCTTGCAGTCCTTCTTTCGAAATTGAAACGTCTACATAATTTAACACTAATCGTTGATATCATTTTAATTTCTAAGTTCGATACATTTTTTGGTAGTCAGTCAAGTTATGGAGAACAAGTTATGAATTTAGTTTACGAGGGTCTTGGTACACAATTCATTCTGGGACTCTCTCTCAATTCACCATACTATTACATATTTTAGATGTCCTCTTTCTTGGGTTCAGTTTCTGGAAGGCTCAACTTTAAGTGTCTCACAGACACTTTGAAGTTTCTTAACTCACTCTCAAATTTTCAGTATGATGTAAGCTTTCGGCCACTATTCAAATTTGAAACTTGAAGCCTTTAGAGCCTTGTGATAACATTTTCACTGCTTTGCTTGAAAGATCATCATAGCTCTACTGACAGTAGATGTTATTTTAAGAAAACAAACGTTGTGGTTAAGAAACGGGAATAGACGAGACTTCACAGCGCCGGGCAGCTATACCTTCTTGCAATGGATCGGAATGGATTCCCAGCAGTAATCAATACCATTATGTATAATACAGTATTGACAGGCTTGTAGAATCTTCTTTACAACGATTTTTGTTATGTTCTCTTTTGCTTTCTTCTTCTACTTTTTCCTTTCGTCAAACATATTCTTTTTCAGTCGACGTATTTCTGTCATCTCTAATTTCACAAATGGTTATTTTTCTTTAGTCTATAATTCCTAAGTGCGTATTTAAGTTCCTTACCTTATTTTTGAAACGTTGAATGATATAAACTCACTAGTATAATATCATAGTTTAATGCTAATAGTCACGGAGTGTTAAATTTGGATTACAAGTCGGGTATTTCTTTGAAAATGTGTTCACAAACAGCAGTTTTGATTTGTACAGCGGTGTATTGTTATGGAACAACAGCTTACACAAATGCTACCTTTCTTCATACAATTAGTTAACAAGATTCACTGATAATCTCAAGAATCAACTGCGTTTATATCTTTCCTATGGAAGGGGTGACCCTCGTCTTCGCAAAGCGTAAGTTTCTATCCGATATACTCGAGTGAGTTACTATACTAGTCACTATTGCTTTAGTGACTTGAAATGTGAATAATATAACAGACTTTGAGTTTTAGGCGTGAATAATACAATACCTTTTCATGGAATGTAAAGTCAGATGATAGTTCTTTACTGCGATGTGGAAGAAGAGATGGTTGAACTTCCCTTTTATTGTGACGGAGGGTATAAACTATTGTACGATGGTAATTTTTTAATATTTATTCAGTTAAAGGAATCAATGAAAAATAATTATTCATTGAATTATTCTTGTTTGTTCCATGAACAGATAACGATAATTTTTTACAAGTTGAGTTGGTAGAGGTTCCCTAGTTTTATTGCTCTTCTTGCCAATTATCATGTAATGTTCTATTATTGGACATCGTGTATATTCTTATGGCTAATTTATGTAGGAAATTTATGTTTGAAAGGTACAATTGCCTTTAAAAACTAAGAAATTATTCTTCAGTGGTATAGTAAGCATGCGGTACATAAGTTTCTTATGAATGTTACTCATAATTGTCCAATAGATCAAACTCGTTAAGCTATTTCTGTGTTTTTTCGTCAAACGTTAAACAACCTTAATTCTTGTTTTGTTGATTATCAACTTGTAATTTTTTGGTCCTTGCTTTAAAAATATATCTCTGATAACAATGCTTTTTTTGGCACCCGATATATTTAAGAGAAATGATAAACTTTCTTCATGATTTAATATATACGTAATTTGTGTCGTTTCCATATTTTTGGTTTTGTTTTTTAATTTCTTGATTAATACATCTCACAATAGACTTTATCATAATTAATGTTGAACAAACCACCGGGCTCAGTGTAACGTTGCCGAGAAGTTTGGGCAGATGCGATTATTAATAAACTAACATTTAATTATGGTTCCTGTATATTCTAACGTAAGAAGACGATTTAGAAATTTATTTACTGTTGCAGTTAACAATACACTTTTGCAAAGCATCTTCGTGTCATTGACATGATGCAAGCTATCGGCAATGCCTGCACGCCTTCACCATTCCTCAGTTTCTATCGCTGGTTTCCCGTATGATTGTTCAACCTTAATCATGATATTACCAAATATTATTTTCCACGCCTTCGCTGCGTATATGTTTTGCTTAAATTCACACTCCTGGTAATTTTATAACATGCGCTTTTTTGTTTTGGTCATTGGTGGTTCTATGGTTAACTATTTAATTTATTTTGCTTAAAACGATGTTGTTGGAACGTTCATTATGGCTTCTATTTTAATCGGAAACTACATCAGTTAAAATTTCGTTGTCGCAATTCTTGTACTTTATTCCGACATTAACTAATATTTTCGTTACTATCCAATTCAGATTCTTCAAATCATTTCAATAGTTTCCTCAAAATCCGGAGACTTAATAGTCTCTTTCAGAATTTCACAAAATCAAGATTGGAAATAATACAATCGTACGTAAATACAGGCAGAGGTAATGTATTACTTTGAGCTATTTGATTTCGTTATAAGAAAAAATAATTTTCAATTACAATCTAACCTCAAAGAATAATTGGACGTTACACGGTTAGAGATGAAAACAACATAAATAGCGCTACATTCGAAATTTCATGGAATAACTAATTACCTCTATGCATTCTAGGATTAATAAATGAAAACACAGAGATAAAGGATTCATATTTACTAAATTTATTTGTCCAATCAAAATGCCTTTAGCAGCCCTGAAGAACATGCTTTCTACGCTATTTTATCGTGTCGTTTAGATAACAAGTTTTAGTACGTGTTATAAAATGAGACACCTTTAAAGTTTTTCATTGGAACGTTAAAATTTGTTTTTTTTTCCAAACATGTGAAGAAGCCACTCCTAAAAAATAAAATTCATAAAAATTTTAACAATCTGTGTATTATAATTAGTCATCAATGTTCAACTAAAAGTCGAGTTAATTTAATACATACTTCTTTATTACATTTTACTATGTATAGCTCAAACCGGGACAATTAATCAACATAAGTATATTAAGAGATTTTCTTGGAAATAACTTTTTTTGTTGTGGTGTTTATTGCCAGTATTTTACGACACAGTTTCTTAAATGTTAATTAACTTGATTTGAAATGATAGTTGCCATTTGAAATTGTCCTTTTTGTTCTGTGAAGCGGTACTGAGATACTGAGATACTCATACTGAGTCATTTTTCGCAATTATTTATTTGATTTTGTTCATTTTCAAATGCAATTGCATTTTACAATTTGGTTTTGGATACTTAGAAAGTAACACTTAACACATGTTGTTCAGTGAATGTATTACGACACAGTGAACTGAATTTTATCTTAATTAAGCGGATTAATTTACGATTTTTAAATAATAGAATACTACAATTAATTAATAAACTTTAAATATGTTTTTTTCATCCATTCTATTTCCAAAAAATGCATTTGTAATAATATTAGCAATTCTCGACAACGTTTCTGCTACGATTACATAAAAACGAATCATGTTACATCATCTCTAGCCATTCTTGTAAAACATATACAAGCGTCTGCGCTGTTTCGTGACAAGCCACCGGTACAAACCTACATTCCTGGAAGGGTGCGAGATATTTCTAAACAAAGGGCGTCTTTATTATTAATACTTGGAAAGCGCATTTGAACAGATGTCATGTCTGGAATATTCCCTTTTATTCTGGGGTGTTTCAACAATAGAACAGCGGGATATTCGATAGTTTTTCGTCCAGAGGCGTTTCTAAAACTAAACTGGGCTTATTATAAGGTAATATCCTAATGCGGTAGATGTTTCGGTGGCAGCTGTTGACACTTTCTATATTCTAACCTATTTCTTTTTGTGCATATTTTGTAAACATTTCGTTTCATTCGCTTTATTGTGATTGTTTTACGGCGATTCGGCAATAAAAATTACGTTGCACAATGAGATTAATTCATGCGATACAAAATGAAAAAAATATTGTCACTGTTAATTGAAAACGAATGAGAAAAATGGCGAAATTTACTGGGTTGTACGAATTCTTTTCTTCCCGCGTTAATTGTGTGAAGGTTTCTTTTTTGAAAAAAATACCGGTTTAACTTTCGAAAATTGTTATATTTGTTTTATCCAAACAATGTGAGGTTTTGAATATTTTTCTAACTTTTTAGTGTCCAACAGACAAAGAAATTGTACTGTAAACTTTTACCACGTTCTTCTAAGAATAACTCTCACCTGATAAGCATCTAAGAAAATTTACTTAGAAGGACATAATTAGTTAACATTAATATTATACATTCTTGGATGATCACAAATTGATGTATTACGACTTGAAATTATGTACTTAATTAAGTTTTAAATATAGTTAATTTACCGTTAATTTTCTTTCTTAGGTATTTTCATAATTTATAACATTTTATCCAAAGTTCAAAGCTATAAGTCACCAACAATATCGACAATATTTGCGGCACTGATAGGAATGGTAAAATATGTAATTACATTTCTAAGGAACAGGTGCACTAGAAGCGATAATAAAGTATTTTTGTGATATATTTTGTTAATGTGAATGGCACAGATTATTGCAAACGGATGTATTTTAATTAAATATTATCTATTCTAAAATAAATATATTTAAAACTAATTTGTAATGATCTTTATGTTATATTTGAAAAATTGGTTCTTAAATTATATTTTTTATTTGGCTTATAACTGAACTAAAGAAATATTAAAAGATTAAGCAAAGATCATTGTAAACAGAAATTTTGTAACTAAGAAAGTGAAATTTTGTTTCAAGAATTTAAGGATTGTTTGTGTTAAATATTTGACTAATATGCAACATTTTATTCGAACAAATACTACATCTACACTAGGAGTAATGAATAGAGTTGGCACTGGCAGCGTTCAGTCAGCGGTGCATGCCCTTCCAAGAAGTGCATGGGTTTTAGCGGGTAATAAATGCAATTAAACCTTATAAGCAATATTTTCAGTATGCGGATGCATAAAATGGATAAGATCGGTTAAATATATCCAGTATCATGTACGTTTCAATAATTTCATCATTCAACTGTATTCGCTTTGAGAAATAAATGTTCTTGTATGCCGAGAACCATTTATTGATAAAATACTTGTATAATTAAAATAATCTTCGTTTTTCGTATTTGTTTTAATCTTATAAAATATTATTATTTTGATTATAATAATAATAATATTTATTTGCCCTAGAGATTTACAATCTAATTACAAGACAGTGGATATTGCGGAACATATGTATGTTGGTTATTATAAATTTATCAATTATATCCATATGCACACACTAACCATAAAACAATCAAAATAATCCTATATGCTATATGCACCAGCATTACGTGAAAGCAACAACGCTAGCGATGGAAAATGTATGTCAATGATGCTGTTAAGCAGTGTATTATAATAAGAGCACGCTCTATGTAAAGGCGAAATACGCATAATATTTGTCTTCATGCGAGGGTAGCATAACAAATTGTTCGTATCAAGTTTCCAGCTTTGGCCTTAATTTTTTGCAATGACTTTGAGGAGTAAATGTCATTATTAAGAAGAATAAATGAAAACCTCATAGAAGCCTGACCCCGACGTAGTGTCGAACAATCAATACCGAGCAGAATACGAGGTAGTATATATGAAGTAAAAATATTTTAGGAACCTTCTTTGTACTAACTCCAAGGAACGTACTTGGTGTGCATGTACAGGAGACCAAAGCAATGAAACATACTTAAGCTTACAGCACACATAAGAACTATATTAGGATAATATAGCATCCAGTGAATCAAAAATACTCGTACTTCTGATTATAAAACCCAAAGTTTTTAAATTAGAGTTAGTAATATTTTCAATATGAGAAGAAAAGAATAATGGAGAATCAAAGGTAATGCCAAGCTCCACCATATTTTCACGCCGTGGTAATAGGGAGTCATTTAGGTATTAAGAAGGATGTATGGTGCTGAATTTTTTGAAGAACGAAAGCACTCTACATTTAGAAATATTAATATCCAGTTTATTTTTACTGCACCAATTATGTACAATACCTGTCTATGAGTGCAAAAATTTACAATCATCAACCTATGCTACTTGATGGTAAAGATCAAGATCATCGGCAAATAATAACTTGATACTTCCTCTGTTTATCCATATATCTAAAGGTAGAAGAACTCCCCAGATCAAAGACAGGTGAAATAGTACCTTAAGGAACTAATGCTTAAATTTACAAGAGACTGGCATTTCGGAGATCAAAAAGTCTATTTGGATGATAATGGGCTTACTAACAAGGTATTGTAAGCTTATTAAATATATGAACAATTTGAGTTTGATAAAAGAAATCATCTTTACATCTTAGAAAAAATGCGGTTTCTGCAAATGGGAAATGAATATCCTGTAGCAAAAAAAATGTTTTCGAAGTTATTAGATTTTGTTAAAGAAATGATAATAAAGAACTTAGTCTTATGAGTAAAGCTGGGTAGTCATGTCTGCCCAAGAGGGGTGTGTTGTCCGATATGATAGCATACATTCGGTTATATCGAATGTCGGCGGTTTACTAACAGACGATATACATATATACGGGCGATCGTCCTTGTTACACGACGGACTGTCCCTATTGGGTAAATATGACTATCCATGCTTACTAATAATGTCGGCTCAGTAATTTAACCTATTCGTACATGATTTAAGTGGAATTCCTATTTCTAGAAACAGGTTTAGAAATCACTTTGCTGTGAGGCTGCAAATTTCATTTCATAATATAATGTTTTGTTCCTGAATGTTACTATGTTTTATCATCAGCTATTCTAGAAAGCAGGTGCAAATTTGAATGAAATGTAGCAACAATCTAGACAATGCTACTTCTGTGTTGCGATGAACCTGACATGCTTCTATTATGTTTATTCTGTTTTTTTACAGAATTTTTACCATGAGAATGGTAAATCGATACTGAAAAACCCTCATGGAAAGATGAGAAGAAATACTACAGTAAAGTCCAGATAAGACCACAATACAGTACAGTGCAAATATAATCGTTTAAAGTTAAAATGAATATGTGGTTACATCATAAAATTATATTATGCATTATATTGTAATAATTGTTAATGTTTGTAATTCTAAGTTTACATGTTGAACGAAAATAACAGGTCGAATACAATTAATACTATTCAACTCTATCCGCAACATGTAACTGTCTCTGTTGAGAACCATGCTGACCGATATAGTGTGGAGTATTAGCGAGTAAATGCCTGCCCTCTGATTATTAACAAAAACAACAAATATGATCATAGATCCATAAAACATTAACTTAGACAGGGGTTCTTCGGAGCGTCCATTTTATAATTATATATTCATATATATATATATATATATATATATATATATATATATATATATATATACATATTGAACATTCCAGTTTAAGTTGGGAAAAGGATTCGTTCTTTGACAGAATACAACCACACTCCAAACTTTTTCGATTTTCACCATCCTTGCCAAATTTACCTTTCTCAAGATGACCTGTGTGCACTTTTCGAAATATATTTTTTTAAATTAAATGATTAGATAAAAATAATTGAGCAAATTACAATTATATATATATATATAGCGTTTATATTAGCTTTATATATGTATATATATGAGTAATATTAGATCGTCCGCGATGTTGGACAGAAGTTCTCGAAAGAATCGGCGTCTCGACGATTCGATGACATCTCAATCATCTTCTTCAGGAGTTGTTTCGTAGTGAAGCGTTAACCTGAACCTGAATGTATATATATATATATATATATATATATATATATATATATAAATGTATATATATATACATATCTGCATAGTTTTGAGTTAATCTATTAATCTATCTTTGAGTATCTAATCATTTAATTTAAAAAAATATATTTCGAAAAGTGCACACAGGTCATCTTGAGAAAGGTAAATTTGGCAAGGATGGTGAAAATCGAAAAAGTTTGGAGTGTGGTTGTATTCTGTCAAAGAACGAATCCTTTTCCCAACTTAAACTGGAATGTTCAAATTACAAGCAAATATAGCAACAATATGTGATTATTGTTTTGTCTAAGATTGCAAATAAACCTGATAATGTAACCACCAAATTACTTATTTAACATGCTAGATAATTAAAAATTTACTTCAAAATTAACTCAAAACTATGCAGATTAATGGACTCTAAATTTTCAATTCTCGGTTTGTCATTTTTAAAGTTAAGACTTTCTCACTGCGTTAGCGTTATATAAACATGTTTACAGATATGAAAACGGAATTATTTACCATATATTGTACAATCTTTATTTGATGTAGTAATTCTCAAGACAGTATTAACCAAACGACATCGTAGTCGCGAAACGTGTTTTTGATATAAGTCGAATGGAAAAATTCTAAGAAAATGTTTATATAAACATAACTGTAAATTTAAAAATGAGACATGGGATCCCATTTGTTTTACTGAACCGAACAGAAAGTAGTTTTGACTATAAGTCACTGATGGTTCTATATTTATTGATAATACTGTGAATAAATACGGAACTATGTTTGAGACAGAATTGCATAAAAATAAAAAAATATTCGAATACATATTAATTTATATTACATTGATGTGTAAGATTTATGAAAACATTTACAAATTTTAGGTCTCAACCAATAGATTACTATTTACTTTTACAAATTCTTATAAAAAACTTTTTGTTTCCATTTAAATGCTAATTATTTTGCCCTTCATTGGATTTAATTAACAAGCAATGGTTAATCTGAATTAATTGAAACAATACTTAGACCAAGGTATAACATATTATTGTCTCCCAAGTCGTCTTGTTTATTCCTTTTTCCTTGTTTCATTAACTTGCTTTTTATATAATAGTAATCTTACTTTTAAACATTTTCACTTGTTATTGTTACACTATGTCTAAAGGTTTCATTCTCTTCACTGTCTTTTTCGGTGTCTTCTTAGCCGAAGACTTGATGTAATGTATGTTTATGTGGTAATATATAGTAGCCTGTTTTTGGACATATTTCCCGATTTATCCTTCGTCTGTCTCAATCTTGGGTAATTTATACAATCCTGCTTCTAAATACATAACATTGTATCCATAATACTTACAATTGTATATAAACATGAATAAGTGGTTCGCGATGTTAATAAAAATTAACATGTTTGGCTATTCCATAGTATAAGATAAACATTTTCTACTATTCGATCGTTGTACTAATTACAGAAAATTAATAAAAAAAATTGTTGTTCTCATAATGTTGGTGCAGTTAAAGACACGAAACTGTTCTGCACGATAGCTTAATTGGTTAGAGTGGCCATCTAGACGGGGTAGATACTGCAAATAATGTAACGATGGAATAGCAGAAAATATTAATTTTCACTGTATCCACAATTTTGGATGGCGTCTAAGTCAGTTTGTTTGGCACAATCAAAGGAACACATGCTATAAGTTCATACAAGTTTTAGTACTTGTTTGAAGAAAAGCAATTTATTCTCTTTGTGCCTTTATTGTGCCTCTATAACAATTAACCAAGTTTTTCCTAATCCCACGTTTCGCGACTCATCTCAGCATCATGTCAAGATCATCCTTAAATACTGTTTATGTATGATATCTTAGTTACTTTACTTTTACCTCTCTTATGGTTTTCGTGTGCAAAATTTGTTTACTAAATTTAGTTTATTTAATTTTATCCTCCATTTTTTGGTATATATATATACTGAGATTATCAATAGCACATTATTTAATTTACTAGCTACTTCCTAGTTATTTACTTCCATTGTTAGTGGAGTAGTGAAGTAACTATTGCGATATTGTCAATTTCTGAGCTATTCGTAACACGAGATGATTTCAAGGACACATTTTTCTTCAGGCACTTTTGCTTTAATCTTCTTTAATATAGAGATACCTTCTTGTTTTTCTCTGAAGAAGTAGTTTTGTATGTCTGTAGTAGTTATACTCTATACCGCACTTTACAAAACTCTTGTGTAACATTTAAGAAGAGTGTGGGGCCTAACTCTTCATCATAAGCTTTTTCTATTGATTCTGTAATTTGATGACTTTATGACTGAGTCCCAAATAAAAATTTTTTTCTCGATTACTTCGAGCGTTTTTAACAACTTCTCCTAGAGTTTTGATATTAGAGGCAACAGGAAGGTTGGTTTGTAATTAAATAGCTACCAAAAGAACTTATGGACAAGCATCTATGTAGTTTGCAAGCAGTGCATGAATTGTTGATTGTATTATCAATTTTGTGTATATTGTAAATATTGCAGTAGATAATTTTAACTCAATTATGAGACTTAATCACTTAAGGTTGATATACAACCCCTTTCTACATGAATTTTCGTTTTCTGTATACGTATTTTATATGAGTGTGTGTTTTGGCTTTGGACGGTACAGGTCGTGTCTGGTATTTGTTTCGTGCGGGTTTTTGCCGTAGTTTTTCAGGTGCCACTCTATTTAAATATCTGCTGATAATGACAACTTAGTTGTCGAAATACGTATACAAAATACGAAAAATTATATACCAACCTTAAGTGATTAAGTTAATCAACCATAGGCTCCACCAAAATTACCTTCAATTACGAGAATTTTTTAAAAACATTTTAGTGAAGACAAAAATAGAACAGAAGCTTTTAACCGATTTATATAAATAAATAACGTCAACGTTAACAATTTAAAAATGAATCAACCAATTAAAATATTTCTTCTTAATCATTCTATGAGGAGTGTGACCTGAAGGTTACTTAATATATTTCATAAAATGCCTATTTCGTGAAGTCTAGATAATTCTGATAACTTAACTATGAGCGTTGCGGTTACAAACGAGGTTCTTAGAAGTTCAGAGCAGTATTAATCAAATTAGTGGTCATCTGCAGTGTTAAAGACAGAGCTTTACATATACATGCACATGCAGGCACATTATATTCATCAACGAATATATGCAGTCCAGAAACGCACTCACACGTTTCAAATTCATAAATTTCAATTGTCATAAATTGTAAAATTGACCTATGTGGCCCCGTTTCAATTACTGTACAGACGAGAATAGACTCTAAAGGGAAATTGTCGTGGTCTGAAGAAGATTATTCGTGTCTATATTTAAATTCGGTTCACACGTTGGTGTAAGTTTTTCCTTTTAGAGTTGTATTGTAATGAATAATACGTTGACCTTTTGCGAATTGATGCAAAATATTTTTTTCATTACACTGAATAAGAGGAATTCGAACTTATTAAAAAATTAATTGAATTTATCGTTTACAGTCTGTCGCACATCTTTGAAAAAATCGGTTTAAGGAAATAAATATAGCGTTAAATAATATACTTTTTAATGAAAAACATGTTTTTAAGATGGGAGCGAAAAGATATGTCTTTGCAATGTAGCAGACGGCTTTGACCGCTAGTGACATATGTATGTAATCAAAAAATTACGTGCATATGTCAACAGCGGCCAAAGTCGTCTCGTACATTGCAAGGACAACTTTCATTTCAAAAACGTGTTATCATTTCTATCATACGATCTGTTTTTTAAGGACAATAAGTAACAGTAAGCAAATCCTTACCAAAATAACATAATTGATAAAAATGATTTTGAAGACAACCTACAACAAAACAGTATGTAATGGACTTAAATTAGAGAATTTTGAAACAACTAAACGATTAAGAGAAGGAGACATGTTGCCCCACTATGTTATTTAACTTAGTCCTAGGGAAAACAATCAGAAATATCAGTAAATAAAATGATTTGTAGCGGTGATCACTAATATTGAGCATATATCCACTAGTCATAACAAAATCAAAAAAGATTTAGTAAAAATTGTAAAGAGTTGGAATACGAGAGAAACAATAGAGGTTAAGAAAAAATGAGGAAAAAGCAAACAATATGTTGAGAACAACTGATACATGGGAATTGACATGTTTGAGAAAGTAAAAACGTTTATATACTTAATGGTGCAAATCTAAGAAAGAAGACGCGAGAAACAGGAACTGAGCGCGAGAACAGTAAAAGAAAGTGAGAAATATGAAATTCTAAGAACACTAATCCAACAAAATTTGAACACTAAATAAAGATGTGGAGGCTCTTTTAAAAAAACGCTGAGGTTTAGGATGGGGCAAATGCACTTGAGAGATGGAAGAGAAGAACAAATACAGAAATAAAACATAGGTAAAATGAATTCTGTATAACAAGATGTATTAAAAGTCCAAAGATTAAGGTGGCTAGAACATGTATTGAGAATGACCAGAGGTAGAATGGTAAAAATGTTTCGGGAGATTAATAAGTGAAAAAGGAAAAGAGGGAGACCAAGAAAAAGAAGGTATGAAAGCATAAAAGAAAGCCTAAATATTGTAGTATACAAGTCATAGACTGGAAGACGACACGACGGTGAGGAATGGGATAGATTAGAGAGACATTATTAAATATTTTGTGAATTGTTTGTAAAATAAGTTTTGTTTTTGTTTTTTCTTATATGCAGTGTTGTACATCTTAGACTTTTAAGGTCTACAGAGCACTTAAATAAATAACACTGATATGACTTTACTTAACCTAAGTCAAAACGGTTACTGAATAGAATATTAATTTTTTTTGGAAAAAGGATTGTCATTTTAATGTTGGAATTATTCAGGTAAATCACAAGATGTCAAGGTAATTAACATTATAATATACAAACATTTGCCCGTGATATGGTGCAGCCCTACGCTAGATAGTTTAGTCAATAAATCGTCTCATCCAGTATAAAACACTATTACCAGTAATGAAACTTGGGTATACTGTTACGGTTTCGAAAAAAATCAACAGTTTATAGTTTAGATATTTATAATAAAAGTTGTTCTAGAAAAATTCGAAACGAAGGGCAGTCACATTTCTTGGGAATAAAGGATATGCCTTTAGTCTAACGCTTAAGGACCATCATGCTGTTAATGTGCAGTATTTCACTACATTTTTATTGCCTCAAGTTCTCCAAAGTATCCGAGATAATCGTTCAGGAAGTAAGATCATTTTGCATCACAATAAAACATTACAATGCTACTCGAATGATTGTGAATATAAATACTTAAATAATGAAATAATGGATAATTCTCCATGTAATTCAGGTCTGACACTTAAGGATTTTTGTTGTTTTCATGTGTATGAAATAAGTTACAAGGTTTACGTTTTATATAGGCTGAAGAAGCGGTCGCCATATTTAAAAATGATATAAACAATGGAACGCGGCAAATTGAGAAAATATGTTCTGAATATCGATTTTGGCAGCGGTGGTGGAAAATACATTGGAAAATTATAAATGGAAGTGTTTTGTCAAAAAATTGTATCTTGCTTTACTAGACTGAACAGAGAAAGAACAGTTCTCGAAACATAAGTAAATCCAATACAAACTTTCTTTGAAATGAATAAATTTAAGTTATTTAGGGGGAAAGATTGATAATCTACAAATTGAAGGTAATTTTAATGGAGCCTGTGGTTGGTTGATATATAACCCCTTGCCACAATAATTTTCGTTCTTGTGTACGTATTTCGACGTGGTAAACTGAATAGTGACAATTAAGTTGTCATCATCAGCAGATAATTAAACAGTGTCGCACCTAGAAAACTACGGTAAAAATACCCGTACGAAAACAAATTCCGCACGCGATCCGTACCGCTGAAAGTCAAAACGTATAACACGCAGCATACGTTTTGGCTTTCAGCGGTGATCCTAATTATTGGATAATTTGATATACCAGGTTAATATAAATTCATAAAGTTTTCAGTTTCTAGAGTAACAGTGCCTCGAAAAAAATTGCTGTGTTTAATTTAATAGTTTTTAAATTTGAAGATTGTTTTGTTTATTGACAAAAGAAAATCGAAAGTCAAATAGAAACGACGAGCATTTCCCGTATATATCTTTGTTCGAGTTCAACAGAAGAGTTAATGCAATGGAAACTGCTAGAACCATTTGAACCAGTCGACCACAATATATTTGTTCGCCTTTGTTAGTTCGTCATTGTTTAGATTACCGAAAACACCGACTCTTTTTGCCCCACATTGTTACTGGTGATAGAAGAGGGTGTTTCCATATTAACACCAGGAACAGAAAAGAATAGTTTAGCCTAAACAAAACAGCAATTTCCCGACCAAATGGTAGTACTCATCTGCTTAAACTGCTAGTGAAACCAAGATCTATTTTAAATTCTTTCCAGCATTGGCAGATGTAATGTGTGTATAATAATTCTGAATTGTGTATTGTATTATAAAGTGGTTTTAATTTGGAAAAGTACTCTGACATTTCTATAATACTAAACGGTGAAGAAATAGTGGAAACTATAGCATAATTATTAGACAATATCTTACATTTATATTATTTTTCCAGTGCCACCCTTTTTATTTTATATGAATCCCAGGAAAAATGAATTAAAACACATGTCAAGTAAATATTACACAGGTCCATAAATATATTTATATTTACTTTATTCTAAACAAACTAGTGATAAAACATGTTCGACTCCTAAAGAAACAAACGTAACACGTCTCTTCGTAGACTTGTTAGGAGATTTATAGCAAAATACAAACGCCATATGTCACTAATTACTTTGCCTTGATAGCAGTGGAGAAAATACTAAGTGTGTAGTTTTTAAGGAGACATTTTAAATATAGACATCTCTGTTAGTCGGCATATATCGCAAGAAATATATGACTGTAAACAAACCGCTAAGAAAACGTTCCTTGTTTGTATTACTATATAGCACATAAAAGATATACAATGAAATTTTTAAAACGTGTTTATTCAGTTTTGAATTTGTTAATAATTTATTTGGTTTCGATTCTATGAATTTATTTTTTTAATTAAATAACTCGATCTGTGATTCTTTATATGTGGGACGACCTCGCTCTCTCCCATCTAGGTTAAGAATCACAGTATTCTCAGGTTTAGATTCATTAGCAGACATAGGTCATATTAAAAGAAATGGCGTCACATATCATTTCAATTTCTGTGGTAACTAACGAACTACTAACCAGTGAAGAATTCTTGGCAAAAAATTGTTGAAAATCCACCAATGACAAATGTTATTAAAATACCAGTATATTTTTTCATTCTACAAAGATATTGTCAATGAGACAGTATAAGTGTCATCCCAAACTATATATATATATATATATATATATATATATATATATATTACCTTTTTGTCTTAAATTATAAGAAGAATTAATTTTTAAACTGATATTTCGAATTGATAAAAATATTTGTTTCAAAACATAGTGTATATACAAAGGGTACTAGGAAAGTTTTGCAATATGACGCAACAATGAATCGTAGGAAGCTGCTTGTTGCTGCATGTTGAGACATGTTCATACGTGCATAGTAGCCGCCGCGCCATGTCAATGGGCTCAGTTATTCATTAGCAGTGAGAGTGTAAAGTTCTTGCGATGGCATCGTGGTTACGAAATGAGATAAGGACAGTTTTGCGTTATTATTTCGTGCGTGGTTTAAATAAAGAAATGACTCTTGCACTAGGTGATGTTTGTTCACATCGCACAACGATATTCAGGTGGTATAGAGAATTCCAAAGGGAAAATTTAACTATGGAGGATGCTGAGAGGCCGGCAAGGCCACGAACGTCAGTTACGGAGAAAAACGTTGCTACTGTGAGGAAAATGCTTGGCAAGAACAGGTGAGTGATCGACGTGTGACTTGGTGCCAGGAGATGCTAAAAAAGTTTAATAAGGGACAATCTCGGTATGTGAACAACATTGGCACAGGTGACAAGACTTGACTGTACTATTACGATGTGCCGACCAAAGCTCACAACAAAGTTTGGATCTTTGATGATGCATACCCATGTTGTTAGAAAATCCCGATCTGTAAAGAAGAAAATGATATTATATTTTTCAAATCGAGTAGAATTGTGGAACGCGTCGTTTTCGACACTCAGAAGACAATCACGGCTATGCGGTATACTGAACGGTGTCTGCTTAAAGTCATTGGATCTATGAGGAACCTGCGACCAAAGTCAAGAATGGATACCTGGTTCCTCCATCTCGATAATACTCCAGCTCACTTCGTCAAAGCCTGCACCGAATATTTGAGCACGACAGGATTGGAACTTCTCGAACACCCTCCCTATAGCCCAGATCTTGCTCCCTCCATGTGAAAATGACGCTAAAAGGGAGGCGATTTTCCAGTGATGAGGACCTTCTGCAGGCTTGGGACAACGAGTGTGCTTTATTCCCTAGTGAAACTTGGCAGAACTGGTTTAAAGATTGGTTTCAGAGGATGGAGAGGCGTATTGAGTGTAGACGAAATTACTTTGAAAAAATTAAATAAACAAAGCTGTATTGCAAAACTTTCCTAGTACCCTTTGTATATCTTACAGCGAATAAATTAAGTTGAACATTTAATTTACACTTTATGAGTTTATACAACTTTGATAAATTTACATTTAGATCACATACTGCAGAGGAAATGTCCTTTTTTTTTAATATAAAACATTTCGAAAAGTTTAAATCAAATACAAAATTTTATTATTTTTTTGTAATTTTTATTTCTTCCAAACAGAACATATATTATGTGTTGTCTGTGTTATTGAGAATTAATATGCCAAAAAGTTTTCATATTTCTGAAGTTATTTGTCGCAAATAATCAAAACTTATTTCCATATCATGCACGTCGTACCTCGTATAGAGAGTAGCGAAAGCTGCATGTGGCATCGCACGTATGGTGGGGTAAACGTCTCCGTATGCGTGAACGGTTGAATGCAACGTGTATAAAGGTCCGTTCGTTTTCGGATTATTCGTCGCGGAACAAAATTTCGTCATTCCAAGGCGTTTATTTCGACTGTATTCTGACTGCTCGTTTCCCATGCAATTGAAATTAGTAAGCTCTGGCTTTGTGGATGTGTTTTTAAAGAGACATCGTGCTCGCTACGGATTATGGACAGGAAATTTCATTGCCTCTAAATAAATTACAATTTAAGAACCATTAGTCGTCGTTTATTGTCGACGACGCGGTCTCAACATTAAGCGAGCGGTCAGACTCTATCTGCTTTGATTTCATAGTCGTACAAACGTCCATGAAATTTTTCAATACGAATACGAATCTTCAGTCAAAAGGTCAAGTAAATACATATTTATTGACAATTATAAACTGTTTAAAGATTCAATTAATGATATAAATGTATGCGCATGTGATGTTTATTCGCTTGGATTCAAGGATCTTTTATAAGTATTTACGTATTTATATACAGGTTATATAGGACTTTGATACAAAATAATATAAATATACACACATATGTAAATAGACGAACACATCGTTTATTAACATATTAAATGCTATGAGAATGATGTAATAAATTCTTATCTACTATAAAAGCAAATAAAATAAGAAATTTGGAATATTTTATTATCCAACAAAATCTTTCCTTACTAACTTCGTATATTTACCACAACAAACCTGTAATACCTCCAGCCCTTTCAAACAAAATTTTATCTTGATTTACAAACCAGGTTCCTATAGCTTTCACCACCTCTTCAATAGAAGAAAATTTCTGATTCTTTTGTTAAGGAACCTTTCCTTCTGATTAACACATCAATCACAAGGAAAGATTGTTTCCATAAATCATGAAGATTTTCTATACCAACATAGGATATGTAAGTAGAGAAATTGACTTGCAAAATCAAAACACTTTTCGGGTCCTTTTTCCTTTATTTTTCCGGGTTGGGTAATTAATAATATCAAATAATACTTCGCTGTGATTGCTGCTCTGTGATTGTTGCTCTGAAAGTCACTTATGATTAATAAATAATTAATGAATCACGGACTTTTGAGCATGGACCTTGTAGTCAGAGGGCCTCCATTTTATCGGTTTTCGCTTTGCTTGTGGATCGTAGAAAAGTATCCAAGTTTCATCTATGGTAACCATCTTTTCCAAATTGACTACAGATTGAATACAATCTTGCCACCCCTGCTTGCTCTTGATCAACATTCATACATTCGGGGATGAGATGGTACATTACCATGTAAAAAACGCCAGCTACCATTTTCAGCATATTGAGACACGACGAATACGCGCCAGAAACGCTTCATAACACCAAGATAATATTGACTGTTTGACTAGTTGGTACAAACTCTTTATGCACTATGCCCTTCGAACCATAAAAACAAATCAACCTTGTTTTCATCTTTGACTTCTCCAAACGGCTTTTTTTCGGTCTTTCTTTGCTTGGATGTTTCTATTCAGAGCTTTGACGCTTGGTCTCTGAATCATATTGAAAACACTACGTCTCATCGCCAATTACAATAGAATATCTGAAGTTTTCGTCTTTTTTTGGAGGCTTTAATCAACTTTCTACAATGTTGAATTCAGCTAGCTTTTGTGGTGCAAACAGCGCACAGATCTTTCTCAGTTCCAAATACTATGTCAAAATGCGATGAATTGAATCTTTGGAAACATTTAATTTCATACCCACGTATCGCAATGAGGATTTTGGTTCATTTCTGATAAATTTACGCACAAGTTCGATGTTACTTTCCGTAACCGCAGATTTTTTTGCACCGGGATGCTCGTTTCGATGTTAAATCATTTATACTACTCACACACACTAGTACGTGGTAAACACGCACCACCATACCCTTATTTCAGCAAATTAAACGATTCTCTAAACGATTTACCGAGTTTAAAGCAGAACTTGATATTTGCATTTTGTTCAAAATTCATTTTTCGACCAATGCCAAATACACATTGTAGCTTTATGCACAATTTATCTGTTTCTAATGCAGCAAATGTCATGATATTTTAACATAACATTGGTGAAATATCTACTTACCGACACATATTTTTTTAAATAGATGGCGCTACTAAAAATTACTATTTCGAAAAAGTTTCGTTTTCTCTGCGACAGACTGTGTATATATGTCGCTGTACTTACAATGAACAAAGATATAATAATTATTTTAATAAAGAAACAAGATTATTTAATAAGTAAAATGCAATATTCTTTTGATTTTACATTTGGATTCATTATAATAATATATGTTTCACTGTTTATATCACCAACTTTTTCAGTTTTCAAAAATTTTCCACTTCATATTATCTTTTATATTATTTGGTATACTATTAATGCAAGCTCTAATTGATTTAACTTTTAGATTGTTTTGCTGCAAGTGTTTAATGTTGGCAATTAACGAAGTAGCATAGTATTATTTTCTCGCAAATATACCTGTAGTTTTGAAATACTTTACACGTTCTTCTCTATGGCATCTAAATCAGAAGATTACAAACTCGGTACGTGCAACTGTTGACGATGGGTCACTACTTGAGTTTTTTATTCTATTTTCATTGCTTGAAACATTTACGTAATCCAAGGTTTTTAATTTCTGGCTTCATCAAGGTAGCATTGAGAAAGACAGCTTCTTTCGAAACTTTAAAGGATGGAAGTAAAGTCAGCAATAAATAGAACTGTTGTAGACAAATAAATCTAATACTTTTACAGTATTACAGCTGAGAAGGATCTATGATAAGTGTAAAATAACAAACACCTACTGATTTGTTAAGCAACAATGTGTATAATACCTATTAATTACGTATCTAGTAATATTACCTATGTCAAAAAGTATTTTCAGATTTTAATAATAATAATTTTTTAGTTAACAAATTCAGCCAAATTAAAGCTTACGTAGAAGACACCAACACTATGGAGAACGCATTAGAAATCGTCAAACGCCCAAGAAATAAAAGAAATAGGAATCACTTCGCGGTAGGCGCTGAAAAGACGAAAGCTGTACAAAATGGGAAGATACCATTTTGATTACAGACTTCTCTTTTGTAATGATGTTGGATTATCATAAGAATGTTTTTAAGATTATCACTAGTAATACTCTTTCTGAGTATATTTGCGATGAAGAAAAACGTTCAACTGACGGGGAGTAGAACCTTCAACTTATCAAAGATGGAGGGAAAGTATGTCGATGCAGGTAAATGGCTTGAACAATTATAAGTCTGATTCATATTACATTAAAAGTTTCCCTGTTCCTTTTTGGGCAGTGTTTTTGGGCAATGTTTGTGAATTAGTTGGCAATATATTTTTCGTAAAAAAATTTGAATCGTACCCCTTTTCACATCAGTGTTCGTATTCTGTATACGTATTTCGACAACTAAGTTGTCATCATCAACAGATAATTAATCATAGACCTGTGGAATAAATTCGCACTAAAATTTTAGCCATTGATAGCCAAGCACACTAAAAGTTCGTTTCACATAATTTAATATATTTCTTTAGCATTACTACTTATTTTAAAGTACACTCCAGCCTACAAATACGGACTTTTTTACGGTTGTGTTTTTCAGAATTTTATTAAGAACATTGCGAGATACAAAGGTTTGGCTTCGGAAATAATCAATAGATTAACTAGGAAAGTTAACTTAAAATAGAAAATTCTGGAAACCACTTGTTTGTCACCTCAAAACAATCGAGACAAGTAATTTATATTTTTATATTTATGTGTATGCTTACCGTTTCATCCAGTAACGACAAATTTAAACAGAGTTTTTAAAGAATGCATATTTCTGGTTATATTTCAGTCCATGAATTCTGTTAGATCTATTTTAGAAAATGCGAAGGATAAAGTCGAATCAAATCAAAAATCGAGGACTTACGAAATAAAATACATAGATTGTAGTAAATTATACGAGGGAGCGTTTTTATATTCGCGGAATGGGGGACAAGGGGTGGAAATAAAAAAACCAAATTATTTTTCTTTTTCAATATATTCACCTGCAAGACGGATACATTTTTCACATCTTTCAATTAATTTATTTATACCCTCATAAAAAAATGATTTCTCTTTATCTGCAAAATACGCCGAAACTGCCTCCTTGACGGCAGTAAATTTTTTACCCCGCAGCTCTTTTTTCATTTTCGGAAACAGGTAATAGTCACCCGGGGCCAGGTCTGGGCTGTAGGGTGGGTGATTCACAATTTCGAAGCCCACCTTATGCAGGGCAGCTAACGCAACGCGGCTCTTGTGGACGGGGGCGTTGTCGTGCAAAAGCAGAACATCTTTTGTCAATTTTCCCCGTCTTTTCTCTTTAATGGCTTCTTTTAGTCGCTCAAATATTGAAGCGTAATATTCTCCGGTTATAGAAACACCTTTATCTTTATAATCAATCAACAATATTCCTTCCGAGTCCCAAAATACCGTTGCCATGAGTTTCCCAGCTGATTGTGACACTTTAAATTTTTTGGGAGGTGCTGTTCCCTTTTTATGCCACTGCATGGAGTCTTGTTTGGACTCAGGTTCATCATGATGAACCCAAGTTTCGTCTCCAGTAACAATTCCACTCAATACACCATCCTTGTCTTCATTACAGAGGTCCAAAAATGCACGCGAACACTCTACGCGCTGTTGTTTTTGCGGCGGCGTGAGCATACTCGGCACCCATCTTGCGCTGACCTTAGACATGCCGAGATGATCGTGTAGGATTTTAAAAATTGTTGTATCGGATACTCCAACCATTTCTGTGAGTTGTTTCTTCTTTAGTCGAGCATCTCCGAGTACAATTTGTTCAACATTTTGAATAAGTGCTGGCGTGGTCACCTCAATGCTCCTGCCCGGCCTCGGGTCGTCTTCAAGGGATTCCCTTCCTTGTTTAAATAAACTATGCCACTTGTACACCATGGTTTTTCCTGGACAAGAGTCGCCGTAAACCAATGACATCTCATTCATTATGGTCGCGACTGATTTTCCTTGCCTGGTAAGGAACTTTATAATGGCACGATATTCGATTTTTTCCATATTTCACTTTTCACTCCTGATTATGTTACTTGGTTCACGATAGCTCAAAGACTAACTGTCTAATAACAATGAAACTTCGTATTTATACTAATCATGAGTCGCTGCACAGGCCACGCCCCCAATGCGCCTACTCACCCCTCTACAACCCGCTCATTCCGCGAATATAAAAACGCTCCCTCAGAAATCCAGCTTAGCGAAACACGTACTAGAAAATAATCTCTATGTAACCGCGGATTGTCTATATTTAATTAAAATATAAATAATAATATCATGAATTAGATATCTATAAAAATATAATCATTGCTAAATACAAAAACCATGTGTTCAATAGCATGCTCTTGCACCTTTGAATTTCTTGAAAACAACCGTTAAAAAGAGGTTCGTAAGCGTAGGAAAGTGTATGCTTTAGGATAAGAGATAGTTTTAAAGAGACATATTAAGTTATGTGAAGTGAGTTTTCAGTGAGTGTTTGGCTTTCACCGGTTAAAATTTTAGTGTGGATTTATTATGTGCGAGTTTTACCGAGTATCCATGTCCGATACTGCGATGACAACTTAGCTGTCGAAACACGTATACAGAATACGAACATTGATGTGGTAAGAGGTTTCTTGAATAATATATTTTTCCTTCTTTAAGCTCTTTTTTGTTTCCGAAGTTAACAATTATCAAGGTCAGAAGTGTTTTTTTCAAACAAGCGAGAAAATAAAATATTTCATTGTTAAATCTTCCGTATATTATTTACTATTATCTTTTGTATTAGTATAAATTAGTCACTACTGATTGTCTGAGTTTCTTTATCACGGACTTACGCCTGCAAGTAAGCGGCTACTGTAATTATTTTATAATGGGTTCTGTACATGTATGGATAAAATACACGTTCATGCGATTTATTACACCATAAAGAGCACAGCAAAAACAGACAATAGTAACAGGACAAGACAAAATAACAAAGCAACTGGACAAACTACGACTGAATGCACTTGACTACTCCACTCTACTTAATTCAAACAAAAGAAAACAGAACAATTTCAATTTTGCGAAATACATACAAGTTGAACTGGTCTATTGTCTAGATTCGATAACCCAAAATGTCACGATTCCAATGCACGAGTTTCTGTTCGATACGGTGTTTACAGTTAGGTAATTTATGCAAAAACGTTTGACCTCTTTTCTTTGTATCTCTTATGTAACAGCAATAGATTTTCTAATGAATGTAAGATACTTATTCAGAATTGAGATGTAAATTAAGCTACTTATGGCTGATATTATGGTTGACATTCGACTATAATCAATGATCAGGTTTAAAAAATTGTGTCATTTATTTATATGAGCGATTGTGACCGTGATAGATCAGATATTAATCTATTTTTTTATTAAGGGACAGTTATAAATACTCTACATAACTTGTTATTATTAAGTATTGCATATATATAGGTACATATATTAAGAAAATATTTATTTAACATACTTTACAGTTGCAATATGGTAATGGAACTATATAAATTTCATTCGTTGTACGAGGAGAATCTAAATTTAAAATCAAATTTCGCGTCAGATGTCAAATGTAAGAAACAAGCGCGAAAACTGTACATGCTAATAGTGCGTGGAGTGTTAACTTAGTTCAGCAATTTATGTACGTATAAACAAACAACACACGAAATAGATCATAGTAAGTCGTTATATATAGAGAAATTGTTTTTGGAAATAAAGTTTTCTTACTCCTCTCATTGTTCAAATCAACAGATATACATAAAAAGCAGAAGAATAGACAAATCCTTTTTAAAAAGTTGAGACAATTGTCAATTAATGACAACTTCGGAATTTTGCTTTCGCACCATGTAAAATTGTATACCCAGGAAGACAAAAGAAAAAAATAGACAGAATCCTTGGCAAATATTAAGACAATAGTCAATAAGAGAAATGTTCTGAATTTTGCCTTCGTAATATGTAAAATAGTATACACAGGAAAATAAGAGGAAAGAATAGAGAAAATTTTTTTGAAAAAATTGAGAAGATAGTTAATAAATGAAAAGTTCTTGATTTTGTCTTCGTCACGTGTAAAACAGTATACACAGGAAGACAAAAGAAAAGAATAGATCAGTTCTTTTGAAAAAATTGAGACAATCGTCAATAAATGAAAAATTATGAATTTTGCCTTCATAGCATGTAAAACAGTGGGCTTAAACTAGTAGAATACGAAGCTATTATTGTTCACAATCCTCTTACAAGGACAATAGTCCAAATTTCGACACGATTTTTCAAGTTTTTCATTTTCTTAGGATTAAATCAGCAGAGTTAGATAAATCTTGATAGCAGAATAGTTATTAGGATACTGGAAATTTTTGCGTTGAAAAGATTTTTGTCAAAATAAAAGTTTTAGATTTTGTCCGTCGTATTTGGTAAAGTACTAACTCTGAACTACTAGAATACGAATTCTTTACTTTTTATAACAAAATTATAGAAACATTAAAAATTATTTATTTACACATTTAGACATGTTTTTTCTAGTTTTTTTATTTCCTCGAGATTAAGTTTGATAATTTGTGAAAAATACCAATTTTTCATATTTTTGGCATAATCATTCATATTTTAGGGATAATTTAAGTGCGTCTACAAAAGTTCACATTTTGACATGGTTTTTCGAGTTTTCATTCTCCCAAGATTAAGTTAAAATAATCGGAAAAATTTTAACGACAAATTCGTTATTAATACCTTCGGGAATATTAGTACGCCAGCATTCGTTAACATACAACTTTTGAAAAATACCAATTTATGTGTATTTTTTCGAAAAATTTGATAACCAGTTTTTCATTTTCTCAACATTAAACCAAAAGAATTAGATAAATTTCGACATCAAAATCAATATTATTATGTTCAAAACAGTTAGCATGCAAGCATTTGTTAGAGTATGATAATTTGTGAAAAATATCAATTTTTTGCGAGTATGCCCTTTTGAAAGATTTTCGTAAAAAATAAAGTTTCGAATGTACCTTTATACTACGTAAAATATTAGCTCTAAACTAGCAGAAATACGAACTTTCTATTGTTCATGGCATAACCATTCATACTTTAGAGATAATCGAATTACGCCTACAAAAGTCCACATTTTGACATGGTTTTTCGAGTTTTTCATTCCCCCAAGATTAAGTTAAAATAATTAGATAAATTTTAACATCAAAATCGTTATTAATACCTTCGGAAATATTTGCACACCAGCATTTGTTAACATATGATAACATTTAAAAAATAGCAATTTATACCTATTGTTTCGAAAAATTTGATATTTTCGTCAAAATAAAAAGTCACTAATTTAGCTTTCACAGTGCCTAAAATAATAATTCTAAACTATCAGAATACAAACTCGTCACTTTTTATTGAAAATTCATTCAAACTTTAGCGCTACTCTGTTTACACATTGTGAAGGTCCCGTTTTGACATTGTTTTTCGTTTTCTTTACCCCTCAGAGCTAAACCAAAAAGCTTAGTTAAAATTTGATAGTGAAAACCGCTTTTAGTACATTCGAAAATATACGTATATGACCATTTGTTCATGTAAAAATTTTGAAAAATTCCGATTTTTATCCCTTTGAAAAAATTAAGATTTTTACTAGAATTAAAAATTGTGAATTTCGCCTTCCTAGTAAGTAGTTTTAGTAGTTTTGAATTAGCAGATTACAAATTCATTACTTTTTATACCGAAGTTATTCAAAGTTCAGAAATAATCTGTTTACGCATTCAGAAGTTCACATTTTGATATGATTTCTCATGTTTTTTAGTCTGCTGGCAAAAAAATAATATCCTTTTAAAAAATTCGAAACAAAATCATTTAAAGTTTATTCAAATTACACCGTAAATTCCACATTTTAACACAGTTTTTCGATTTTTCTTCTCTTGGGATTAAATTAAAAGAATTAGATAAACATCGGCATCGAAATAATTTTCTGGATCATCACAGTATTTAGTAACTTTTGAAAAATATCGATTTGGGAAGTATAAATATGTATAAACAGTACTGTGCAAAAGAAAGAAGCACCTAATAATATTTTCCAAAACTTATTTACTAAAACCTTTTTACTAATAATTATTGGGTTAATTTAATTTATAATACTTAATACATCTTTCCAAGAACGATTCACTTATTGGTAGAAATATAGTCATTGGAAATTTCTAAGTTTATAACATCATACTTCTGCGTAAGGGTGAGATCGACCGCCTAATAAGAGAATTAAAGTAATAAATTTTATTCCACCACAACACTATGCAATAAAATTTCAAGGGAGAGATACTTATCTATAAGATTTAGATTTTAATTCAGTGGTAGAAACGATACAGAGTGGTTCCACAATAGAATTTATTTAGATTCTTAAAAAACGCGCCTGCGAGTGAAATTTTCATTTTAAGAAAAAATTGTGAGCTGTAAATTGTTATAGTAGATAGAAAATGCCTAGAATAGCATTACTAGACTAAAATAAAATTATTATTTTCCTCAAGGGGGTTATAGTCAACTGAAACTATCAAAGATAGTGAAGAGGCAGTCTAGGTGACAGACCAAAGAGTGAACGTCTAAAAAAGCTCAGTAAAGTAAAAATCGTAAGAAAGTTAGCTCAGAACTAACTCAAGATCTTGCGCGAAGAGCTGATACTTTGGTACATGCTTCAACAGTAAGGCGATACATTGTCAGATCAGGCTTGAGGAAATGCGTGAGAAAACCCTTACTGCGACGAGGTAATAAAGCGAAGCGATTAAAATATGCCAGAGACCACGAAACTTGGGGATATAATGAGCGGCGACAAGTACTGTGGTCTGACGAATCTAAATATCAATTATTTGGAACGAACAGACGTCAGTATGTTAGACGAGGTCCTGGTGAATCGTTACTAGAAGCATGTTTACGCACTACCATAATGCATGGGGGAGTCAATATCCAAGTTTGGGATTGTACTTCGGCAGCAGGTGTAGGGGAAATTGTAACAATAGAGGGTAAATTAACTGGTGAGAAATAAAGAACACTATTAGAAAAACATGCCATACCATCAGGGCAGCGACTTATTGTCAATAATTTCATTCTACAGCAAGATAATGATCCCAAGCATACCTCAAAACTTGTGAAAACTTATTTAACATAACAGGAAGCAAAGTCTTGACTTAAATATTATTGAGCATGTGTGGGATATCTTGCCAGAAAAAAATGTGAAAAGGGACCAAAGAACAAAAATGAACTGTGGAACATACTACAGGAAGAGTAGTACAGTATTCATTAATTCATTAATGGAAAGTCTACCAAGAAGAATGCAGGATACCATAAAAAATAAAGGTGGTCATACAAAATATTGAAAATTTAAGTTGTTTATGTTTAAATATCGATATGTGTATGTTTTTATTCATTAAAAAAAAATTTCAACTTGTGTAAGATTATTATTTATCCTTTTATAATAGTTTCTTGTAAAATTCAAGAAGGTGCTTCTTTCTATTGCACAGTACTGTACACTTGATTTTCTTCTAGAAGGTAAAGATAACAAATCGCTTTAAACTTTTAGTGATAACATGTGATGCAGCTGTGTTATTATCACTCGGATTATAAAATGTATTCTGAATTGTTTATTTATTCACTTAAAACAATTATTTATCTTATTAATTTCTAAACGTGATGTTTACATTCTTGTATTTATCTCTAGTAATGAGAAATACATATGTAAATATTTGCTAGGATATTAGCATTTTAGATATTTAAATAATTAAAATATTTCAATTATCTGGAGAGCACCTACATATGGAAAATTGGAAATAAATATGGTTACAGCTGAAAAGAATTAAAAGTATTTGAAAGTAAAATGCAAGAAATATGTAAATAAATTTTGAAAACAAATATGTAATTAATTTCTAATCGTGACGTTTAAATTACATTCTTACATTTATCTCTAGTAATGAGAAAGGCATATGTAAATATTTGGAAGTATATAAAGATTTTAAATGTTTAAATAAATAAAATAAAATGTGTTCAATTATCTCGAGGGTACGTATATATGGAGAATTGGAAATAAATATAGTCATGGCCGAAAGCAATTAAAAGTATTTGAAAGAAAAATGTAGAAATACGTACATACGTTTGAAAAACAAATACGTAAAATTGTTTTACTTCTAATGAGTCAAATAGTGCAAAGTATTCAGTATTCAATTTTAAATATTTTAAATTGTTATATTTTATTACTTTCTGTATTACACTAACTTACATCCTATGCTATTTAAAAATTCATATACTACATTTATGTGAAATTTTACTGATTATTTTTTCCTTCTTTTAAACAATAATTATTTTTAAATTAAGTGTTGGAGAGAATGTGGTGTGAGTAGATTGAAGATGTCAATCATCTTGAGAATGTATATATCGCGGAGAAGCGTTTGTTAGAGAGATCGGTAATAATTTCCATACAGCGTTCGAGATTTGTAAACGAACTCACCAGATGGCGTGAAATATCCTTGAAGGCTTATTACATTTTTTGTGCATGAAAATTTAAAAAGCTTCTTCTAATAAATGTTTCGTAAGCGAATTTAATAGAATAAGATTTTTTCTAAATTCTAAATGTTAAATATGTGCGTGAATGTACAATCTCTGATCAAAAAATTAAGAAAGCGGTTTATTTGTAATTCTATAATAAAAATATAACTAGTAAATTTCTATGTTCTCCAACTTTTAAATATCAGCATATTATAATAATAAAGAATAATCTCAATCCAGATATATATTATATTTCAAAAAACTGTTATTTTAAATACTTGACCAATCGTCAGAAGATTTCAAAATACCTAATAGGGATGTCTACTTTCATTTGCAGTTAAGTAAAAATATACAAAGAGTACTAGGAAAGTTTTACAATACAGCTTTGTTTATTTAATTTTTTCAAAGCAATTTCCTCTACACGCAATACACCTCACCATCTTTCGAAACCAATCTTTAAACCAGTTCTGCCAAGTTTCATTAGGGAGTAAAGCACGCTCGCCGCAACCCCGCAAAAGGTCCACATCACTGGAAAACCGCCTTCCTTTTAGCTTCGTTTTCACATGCGGGAACAGTGTAAAGTCGCAGGGGGCAAGATATGGTCTATAGAGATGGACTCGAGAAGTTTCAATCCTGTCGTGGTCAAATATTCGTTGCAGGCTTTGGCGCGGTGAGCTGCAATATTATCGCGATGGAGGAACTAGGTGTCCATTCTTGAATTTGGCCACAGGTTCTTCATAGATCCAATGACTTTAGGCAGGCGCTGTTCAGTACCACTTAGCTGTGACTGTCTTCTGTGTATCCAAAACGACGCGTTTCACAATTTCACTCGATTTGAAAAATTCAGGTACCATTTTCTTCTTTACGGATCGGGATTTTCTGAAAACTACGGGTGTGTCCTCATCATCAAAGATCCAAATTTTGTTTTGAGCTTTGGTCGGTACGTTGTAATAGTACAACCAAGTCTCGCCACTTGTCACGATGTTGCTCACATACCGAGATTGTCCCTCACTAAACTTTTTAGCATCTCCCGGCACCAAGTCACACGTCGTGTCATCTGCTCTTCAGTCAGTCGATGCGACACCCAGAGAGAACAAAGTTTCTTCACGTGCAAATGATCACGCAGAATTGAATGAATTGCTGGTGCGTTTAGGCCTGAAGTACCTTCTATCTGTTGGTAGGTCACTCGCCTGCCTCGCTAAGCATTTTTCGTACTGTAGTACCGTTTTCCTCCGTAACTGACGTTCGTGGCTTTTCCGGATTTTCAGCATGCTCCACAGTTAAATTTCCCTTTGGAATTCTCTATAGCACCTGGATATCGTTGTGCGATGTGGACAAAGATACCTAGTGCAAGAGTCATTTCTTCGAAGCACTGTTCTATGTTTAAACCACGCACAAAATTATAACACAAAACTGCCCTTATTTCATTTCGTGACCACGATGCCATCGCAAGCTCTTTACACACTCACTGCTGATGAATAACTGAGCCCATCGACATGGTGCGGCGGCTACTATGCACGTATGAACATGCTGTAGCAAGCAGATTCCTACGATTCATTGTTGCGTCATATTGCAAAACTTTCCTAGTACCCTTTATATTAATAGTAATGATAATAATAATATAATTACAGAGCTTGTATTGATTTATCGTTTTGTATGGAGTAAAAAGTGAAAGAAATCTTCGCCATAATAGTAATAATAAACTTATTTATAATAATACTTCTTCTTCTAGAGATTTAAGCTTTGGAATTGAGAAGCATTAGCAATAGTACCGATTGTGCTGCTAGAAACAGGAATAACAGTAAAACAATTTTCCTATCACAATAGTCAGAAAATTTCTTGTTCAGCAATGGAAAATCTCATAACCTATCTAGTACTCGTCATTCGATCAACGCATTCGCAGCTATGATAACCCCTTAAATGGGCACACAAAACATAATAAAGATAGTATCAGCTAGTATATCAGCCGTGTACACTCTGAGCTGAAACCCATAAGATATGTGGGTTAAGTGAACAGTTTCCCGGGGTTAGACTAGGAAAGAGGGAGCAATCTACGCTATAATAATAATAATAATATATGTGTACATCTTAGTTGCATTTATGTTAAATTGACACATGCCTTAGATATTATGTATAAAGTACAAGCTTTTATAATTTTAAAAATGTAATTATAGTGTTTAGTTGTGGAAGAGTGGTAAATATAGGATGGGAATTCTCTGTAAGTATTGATTTCACTTCTTGTGTATTTTTGACCATGAAATTAATAATTTTTGATTTTGTTTGTCAATTGACGTTACAGATTTACACATATATGTACGTCTATTCCTATGGAAGGATTAAACATCTAAAAAGCGGTTGAAGACTCCATGGGAAGCAACCCACTTTAACCATGATGAACCTCAACAAATTGATGAACTGTCTAAATGTGTTTTACTTGACCAACGAACAACCACTAAAGATGATAAATATGAACAATGTGTTATGTGATACTACTATAAAGCTACAAAATTGGAATCTATAAAGGTTGAACATAGTCCAGAAATTTCAGAAGCTTTTTTTAAACATATAACCAGAATTATCAGAAATATTATTATATCACAAAGGTTGGTTGATCAAGAAAGAGACATAATCATGAGAAAACGACTAACTGATGATGGAATGCAAAGAATAGAACTAGAAACTGTGAGAGAATCAGGAATCGAAAGTCTTAATTGTGGTAATCAAAATCAAGATAATAGCCAGCAAGAATATATTGAAACTCAAACAATTACTGCTCTAAAAATTATCACTTCAGAAAAAATACGAATACACACTAATACTAACATAAAACAACGAATATAGATCAAATACAAACAAATACATTGAAATGGGAAGATATTGATCCAGTAAGCAGAGTATTATTAATTAAAGTAGTATTCGAAGAACATGCCTCAAATATCATTAAGACAGTAAATGCTCAACTAGAAGAATATATACAAGAAGCAAGCACGCTAGAAGAAACTGCAATTATTGATTTAGGCAGGGCACGAAATATATACCAAAATAATAATAATAATAATACATAATATAAAAAGGTCATTTCGTATACTTATAAATAGAAAAAAGAACAATTCATAAGTAACTGTTATAAATAAAAATGATTTCACAAATTGACTGAGAACAAGAAAATATCAACTTAAAGTTTATCGGCATTTACTCAAGTACTAGTGACTGGTGCCTCCATTATAGTTCTAACAGTGTATACGGAAAACGTGGAAAGATGGATGACAAACGCGGTATATGAAGACTAATACGAGACAATCAACGTAGCTGCTCAATTATGTTGTTAATCAAAAAAGGTAAGTAAAACCCCTTGCATAGAAATATTAGTATTCTGTATACGTATTTCGACAACTAAGTCGTCATCATCAGCAGATAAGTAATTATAGTATCGCACCTGAATCCGCGATAAAACTCGCACAGAAACAAATTCGTATCAGACTTTAACCGTGAAGAGCCAAACCCTAACTAATGATTCGTTTCACAATTTAAAATTTATTCTAGTCCTAAAAATAACCACTTACCTTAAAGTACGTTCCTGCATACCCTTCCGAACCTTTCTAATGTTAATATTTGGCATAAACAAAGGTTCGGAAGGGTAAGCGGCCGTGTACTTTAAAATAAGTGATTAGTTTTGAAACTAGAATACATCTCAAATGATGTGAAACGAATCTACAGTGTGTGTTTAGCTTTTGACGGTTAAAGTATGGACTTGTTTCTGTGTGAGTTTTGCCGCGGATCTAGGTGCAATACTGTGGTTAATCATCTGCTGATGATGACAACTTAGTTGTCGTAATACGTATACAGAATACGAACATTATTGTGAAAAGGGACTTTATTTTGCCTTTTTCGATTGATTCAGTTAATCAGTTAATTCACAAAATTTACCTTAACTATTTTGTTAACGATTTACTTTAATAATCTATGCATACTCACTGATGCTATGTTATGTCTGTCTACGAAATATTATAGTCGACATTAAGTTCAGGAAATGCTCTCCCAATTCAATAGATAATTTTCTCTACACTTTCTCAACTATCTCCAGTTGTGTATTGCGCAATAGAACATAACACTACTGAACCATTTTCCAGTTTGGAGCGCATAGATGCGTAATATTAAGTAATGGGAAACCTTTTACCACACATCAAACTATTAATCAACTCTAACATAAGAAAATCATCGGAGACCAGATCTGGATTTTTCGGTAGATGAGTGAACAGTTGAACTCCAGTCCACTTGTGTATGCTTACTTTGGTTCTTCAGTTAACAAGCCGGAATTTACTGATTTGCGAGTTTCCTATATCCAGATGTTCGTGTAAAATATCTGCTAGATATAATGAAAGTCCTAATTGTTCTTGAATTCCTTTATGGGTAATATTCCGATTTTCCTTAAGTAGTTAGTATGTAGCTGGAATATTTTTAGCATTAACAACTACTGCATGTGGTCCAGCTTTTGGTGTATCTTCTAATGTACCCTTTCACGTAGAACTTGGCACCAGTAACTAACTTCAGCTAATGAAACGCTATTGTCACCAAAGCCTGATACTAAATTTCTATGACTATGATGGCATGATATTGTTTTATATGATTGAAACAAAATTGCAACGAAATCGTCAGGAGACTAGACAACTGATACGAACATTTTTGTTTATGTTAAAATTCCTAGCTTAACACATGGATCAATAAGTCCCGAGACTAACAATGAAAACAACATTTTTTTTGCAAAATTTTTTTTTATTCATCAACATAATCACCTTTTAGGGTGATACAATGGTTCCAACGCTTTTCCAATTTTTCAATACCATGTTTATAAAAAAATTTATCTTTCGCTTCAAAATAAGCTTCAGTTTCAGCGATGACCTCCTCATTTGAGCCAAATCTTTTTCCCTGGAGCATTTTTTTAAGATCAGCAAAGAGCCAGTAGTCACTGGGGGCTAAATCTGGCGAATATGGGGGGTGGGGAAGCAGATCAAAACCCAATTCATTCAATTTTGCCATTGTTTTCATCGACTTGTGGCAGGGTGCATTGTCTTGGTGAAAAAGGATTTTTTTTCTCTGCATGTGCGGTCGCTTTTTTGCGATTTCCTCCTTCAAAAGCACCAGTAAGTCAATATAATAATCACTGTTGATCGATTTACCTTTTTCGAGGTAGTCAATGAAAATCACGCCATGTGTATCCCAAAAAACTGACGCCAGGACTGTGCCAGCTGACTGCTGCGTTTTCGGACGTTTCGGACGGCTTTCGCCAGCTGTGCGCCACTCAGATGACTGCCGCTTCGACTCTGGAGTGTAGTGATGTATCCATGTTTCGTCCATGGTCACGTAACGACGCAAGAAATCTTTTTTGTTGCGAGTAAATAGCGATAAACAGCTTTCTGAATCACCGACTCGTTGCTGTTTTTGTTCCATCGAGAGCAATCGCGGCACCCACTTGGAAAAAACCTTTTTCATGCTCAATTTTTCATGAAGGATAGTAAATACACTTCCATATGATATCTGTGTCATCTCAGCAATCTCACGGAGCTTCACTTTACGATCTTTCATTATAATTTTTGTCACTTCACTCACATTTTCCGGTGTAACGGCTTCCACAGGTCTACCCGAGCGTTCCGCGTCATTTGTGTCGGTACGACCACGTTTAAACTCGGCAAACTACCGACAAATCGTTGCTTTTGATGGACAAGAGTCCGGGTAACATTTTTCAATCCATTGTTTTGCTTGCGTGGTGTTTTTACCCATTAAAAAACAATGTTTTATCAGAACACGAAACTCGGTTTTTTCCATTGTTTAAACAAACTACAAAACGACTTTACTCCAACCTCGATAACTCAGCTGTTTCTAGTCCGATCGACTTAAAATTTTGACACGTTTCAAGCAAAGGTTAGTACTCTAGAAAGACGTGGTTACTGGTTTACTACGAGCGCCATCTATGGGTTAGTCTCGGGACTTATTGATCCATGTGTTATTACTACAAACTTTCAGCACATTTTTCATATAAAGATTTAATACAATGTCTATATAAACAAGTACGATTGTAAAATTGTTAAGTACGTAACATATTTATTCAATAGTAAAGTAAAACCTTGTTTCAAATTTATTAAAAAATCCAGTACGTTGGTAATTTTTCGGCCAAAGATTATATATTCTCAAATTTTAATATATACATATGTATTTAACAGTACTTATGCAAAGGAATAATTTGTTAAGAAATTTATTTAAATCAGAAAAGTCATGTAATTTGCATGTTTCTTATAATTTACATAGTATAAATAAACAAATCCTGCGACATATTGCGAACGAGGTCGTGTTATTGCATAAATTTGTAAATACTTATATATTGCTATAATTAATAACTTTTGTAAGGTGTGTTTTAATATGTTTAAAACAACAGTTATGTGCTTTTTTGTAGGTTAATGTAAGTTAAAAAAAATATTACAATAAAATGCAATTTATGTACAGGTTGTTTTTGAAGTAAGTGGGTAGAATATGACAAATGACATGCAGTGATTTTAGTAAGTGTAAATTTTAAATATTATATGCTTATGTTTAGGGCAAGAGTAGACAAAAATAATGAAAAAGGTGTCAAATTAGTTCGGTCTCACCACTTATTGTGATGATTTTATTTATTTGTTCGTAACCAATTGACAAACCTGTTAATTACATTTTCATATAATTTTGGATTTTGTGATAAGTTCCCAAAACACAATTAATTAGATATTTTTCACGGAGAACAAAAAGATATGGTCCATTGTAATAGAGGAAAGACAAAAACTAAAAAAAATATCTTTAGACGCTAGGTAGGTTTATGTCGTCTACTTTTCCTCTGCAAATTCAAATAGTAAATAATGTCTTAAATGAATATTATCGATACGTATCTTTATGAGTGGCTAATATAGCACGTATTGGCGGTTGTATTATGAATTTTGCGTAGTTACCAAGTATATACTGACTATATATAGGTCAGATAATTGCATCCCTATTACAGGAATTTCTTAGAAACATAATAATGATCTGCTAATATCTGTTGTGACCCTTTTACTCTTCGATGTAGGAATAATCTGTTTTACAGGATCACTGAAGGTTGATATATAACCCTTTGCCACAAAAATTTTCGTTTTCTGTGTACGTATTTCGACAACTAAGTTATTTATATATCAACCTTCAATGATCTAGTTAATTAATCACAGGCTGCATTAAAATTACCTCTTTTACAGGAAACAAAAGTCTACGGACTAAATAGAAAAATACATACTGTTATAGTATGTGTTTTACTCGCCAGTGTTTTTTACGTGAATCTTTTAATTTATTGTTAGTTTCCGATTGAGCGTTTTATAAGTAATTAATACCGATAGTCAGTAACATTTTAATATTGCAGAAAATATTTAACACCTATTTGTGTTGTTTTAGGAAGGTGAATTTATAATTGTTGAGTCTAGACAAGAAACTATAAACTTCTTGGCAAAAAATAATCTTATTTTTCAACGTATTTTTCTCAATACACTTTTAATTCCATCAGAAAAGTAAGCTTCATCATATTATTTGAAATATGTGCTAGTTTCAATAATCATGAGAATTACATAGTTGTGACTGACGGAGGCAGGCCATCGGATATCGAAGTAGGTCACCCGTACGTATATCGTTTGCCACGATAATCGAAATGAGTGAATGTATAATATTAAGATGGACATACATGCATAGATAATTCCGTGGTAATTGGCATAATATTAACAATTATGTCAAACGCGAAGAGCTAAAATGCGACCATTGTTCGGTAAATTAAAAGAGTTTATCGGCGGACACACAGACTTAAAACACGGTGGTGTGAAAATAACATGTTTAGTGTGTTATAAATATTTCGTGTGCTGGAGGAAAATGGACTGCTAAAAATATGCCAACACTGTTGAATAGAGAAAAAAAGAGTTTATCATCAATAAATTGCAAAAAAAATTATGTTCTTCATAGTCCGTTTTGCTCCGACATATCGAAGATTTTATCACATACTAAATATATTACCTTCGCGCCATCGTACTTTAAGTCTGTACATGCTTTGTCGGTCGATGATCGCTTTTGAGTTCTTCATACTTTCTACATATTATTACATTATTATATTGCCAATAATTACTTCTTCATTTCTCACCAAATCAAAGTGTCGGAGTGGGTAAAATGTACGTGCAAGAAGTAAATCTGAGGGGCTAAATCTGGTGAATAAACTGGATGTGGAGGCAGTTCAAAATGTAATTCATGAATTTTTGTCGTTGAAATAGTCGGAGTGTGAACACATCCGTTATCCTGAAGAAAAAGCATTTATTTCTTTTTTAGGTGGGGACTTTTTACGTTTTACTATTGCTCAGTTGATCTGAAAAGGATGATTAGTATTTGCTTGTTATCATTTTAACTTTTTGAAGATAAACGATAAGAATTCCATAATAGTCCCATGAGACGGTAACCATAAACTTTCAGGAAGAGCGCACGGTCTTTGCCTTCTTTGGAGCACTTGCGCCAACTTCAGTCCGTTGTTTTAGTCGTTGCTTCACATCGAGAGTATAATAAGATTTTCAGGTTTCATCAACCGTTATTATTCGCCGACAAATATCTTTCAGATCATATTTTACGTTCACTAAATTTCGGGTTGAAATGCGTTCTCGTTCGCGTTTGTGGTTCACAGTCAATAAATGCATCTTGCACATAATTCTTTCATTCAATTCGTTATGCAAAATCGAAATTATTGATCTATATGAAATGTGAAGAGCCTTTGGTACCTCACCTAATTTCATTATCTAGCACCATATTATGTATTTTTTAAATTATTTCTGGAATACATTAGGTGTTCGTTGAGTTGTTCATCAAATATATTGCTCCGGCCACATTTAAAGTCGATATCAATCATGTTGTGGTTGCACTCGATGAAGATTGGTTCCCGTAAACACACTCAAATTCTGCTTACATTCCATCGTTTTTTGTTATTTAAAAATAAGAATTTAATCACTGATGGATATTCCACTTTTTCCGTGCCTAAAGATAATCTAAAAACATTTGACTTTTTACTCAAATAGATCGGAGCGAACGTAAACCCTGACAGGTATGTTTCGAAGAATAGCTAAGTTGAAAAACAAAGATTTTTATTAGTGCTGCTCTCTTTTGTCAGGGTCACTAAATAATGATTTGCGTCCGTGTCATTATAAAAGTCGATAAAGCAGTTAAAAAAGTGTATATTGCTATTCAAAATAAATACACATTTTGTATTTAATTTAAATGAAGAAAATATCTGGCATATATGATAGAAATATAATTATCTCAGGACAGGTTTTAATTTGATGTAAAATTTCATTTGGATGGTCTTATATATACAATAGATATGGATGTCAATAAAACGTTCAATGTTAAAAATTTTTGAAACGATGTCGTATGTACATATATAGACTCAAACGCAAAATTGAATATTAAGAAATTTGTTCCGGAAAGAAACAGAGCATTTAAATACACCCACATGTGGTATTAACATATGTTAAAAAATCCAGCATGATAAATAATTCCATTTGTTATTAGGTCACAGCGACATGATTCAAATAACTACTATGAAAACTTAAGAATCCTAAATTCTTTCATGGGAAGAAAAACACGTAATTATTTAGAAAAATTTTAACAACAATGCTCGGAAGTGATTCATACGAACAATATGGTATAACGTAATGCAAATATAATAATCATTAATGACGTACACACATTTAATTTTAATTAATAAATAAAATAATGAAGAGACAAAATTTCTTTTCGTAACAGTGTTTTTGAATAATGCGATGGTAGTGTGTATTGCATAATTTATTTGCATTACTTTAATATATTTAATTTTAATGAGATGGTAATAATAATAATAATTTATTCAATCAATAAGATTCACTTTCTTGATTTTTGTAACATTTTTTAATCACATAAGTTGCTACAACGGAGACTAACTAACATAAATAATAATGAAATTTACGAGTATTGAATTAGAGAGTTAACACACTTTACATTACGTTGTAATATAAACGATACGAGATTGTTTTATTTATGTATATAATCACCAAAGGCAATAAAGTAAGTTCCTTAATACCAAGTTCCTATTAGACGAGATTTCTTAAGGTAGCAATAGAGTCTATTCCACTCTGGCCTTTCTAAGGTTATTGTGGCTCTCTTGTCTTGTTAGAATACGTTCTCTAGTCTGGTGTTTTAACTAGACTTAGCAACTTTAAAAGCAGTTTTTCCATACAGGTTTCCACTACAGAATATTTATCTCCCATTTGTAGAATTTGCGTTCTTATGAAGTTCTTACATTGACCTACTTTGCTGAACCTACGTGTGATTTCTTCTGTTAAGTTCATATTGTTAATATGTTTGCTGAGCTTACAGTGTCTTGTAAGCATACTCACTATCATCTTAATAGATTTTCTGTTCTTATTCGGAAAGTCCATTGTAAATTAGGGCGATCGTCCCTGAAGAACAGTTTTGCTTGTTTTTAATCACCTATCTCGATTACTGTTTTCATTCCACCTTTCTATGACTGTTTTGTTCTGTTTTTTTGAAATGCCGTAGGAAGACTCCTGCTCTATGAAAACTATTAATAATGTTTATTGAACTAGTTCATCGGATTTTTCGTTACTCGTATATCCTTTGTGGAGGAGAAATCAGAGGAATTAGAAGAAATTTACAGATTCTATCTCCAAAACTTATTAAACGAAAGAGGTGAGAGCAAAGAGAATCAAATACTAGAGGAAAAAAAGACAGTATAAATATATAAATACCGACAAATGTGAAAATATAATCAAAGGTTAAAAAACAAAAGCCCAGTAAAAAACGTTGTGATTTAATTTTGAAAATATGGAAATCTAAAAATGCTTACAAACTGCTTAAAAGCTTTAATACAATCATTACATGTAAAAGAAACTAAATTGCAACTTGGAAGCTACAAAGGCATTACACTACTAGAAGTATACTACACTACACAAGCACTGGCTCAACTACTAAGGAGAAGATAAAATGTGTATTTAGAAGAAGTATAGGGAACATATGGATAATTGGATGGTTACAGATCAAATCTTTGTCATAAAAGAGATTCAGGAATCATAGTATGAAATGGGCACATATCTAAGAATTTTGAAGCAAGGAAAAAATTAAGGTAAGGAAACCCTTCGTCACCTTGTATATTTAGCTTAGTCCTGGAAAAATAATCAGAAATGTCAAAAGCAAAAAAAAAGGTAATTCATAAACATAACATGGAGGAAAGAAATAAGGGTTAAGAATAAATCAAAAGAAAACAAAATATATGGCGATGATGTAAATAGAAGGAAGAAACACGAAGTACTAGAACAGCAAAAGGAAATCAGCTCTTATATGGACTAATAAGAATACAATATGTGTCGAGAAAGACAAAAATTAAAATATATAAGGCTGTTATGATACCGACAGCGTTATACTCCAGCCAAACCTAGTACTAAATAAAGATATGGAGACTGTTTTAGAAAATTGGCACTGAAAAATGCTGAAGTCTTTATATGGAAGAGCAAATACTCCAGAAGGATGGAGGTGGAGAACAAATGGAGAGATAGAACAAATGTTCACTATAATAAGTGTATAAAAGCCCTAACAATAAGAAGGCTAAAGTATGTAGAGAGAGTAACCAGAGGCAGAACGCTAAAGGTGATCCTATTCAGGAGACGAATAAGCAAAAGGAAAGGGGAGAGACCATGAAAAAAATTGTATGAAAGTACCCAGGACGACCTAAAAGGTATACAAGTTATAGACTAGAAGACAAAAGCGATGAATAGGAAAGAATGGCTAGATATTATTAAACGTTTTGTAGTTTCCGTTATAAACTGTGTTTTATTCTTATTTTTCCTATATGCAGTGTTGTGCACCTTGGGCCTTCAAGGCCTGTAGATCACTTAAATAAATAGTTTCCGTGTTCTGGAAACAAGACTACTGTCACCTATTTGCGACAATCGAGCTAATTCAGGGCACGCACACAATTCTACATAAACTTAGATCTCACTTATACTGAACTTAGTGACTTTAACATTGCTTGCTGTCGGAGACAATGGCCATTGTGCCGCTTATCACACCTTCTTTTTCTTCAACACACTGATAAAATGCGATTATTTCCGCTTTAAATACTATAGTATGTTTGCCTAAGATTATCTAGATTATTGTCCTTTCTTTGACTTTGTAAATTCCAATTCTGACTCTTTGTTTTTCGTTTAAAATCCATCTAGAAGTTATTGAAATTATTTGATATACGTTGACGGTTATGGTAGAAGATTATATATATATCAAAACGTGTATTGAACAGAGACTTGAATATCGAAATAATGTAAAATAATTGGTCAATCCAACCCGACATACATTCGGTAAAATAAAAATTTTGTTCTCCGTAAATCTTTCTGATGAGATAAAGATTGGAAGTTGTACGTGTTCAGAATATATTCCAATTGGATTTCAGATGCTTCTGAACTTTTTCTGTATTCGCTTTACAGTGAGATATTGGCGAGTGTATTAAAGATATCAAGCGATGGATTGTCTCAATTGCATATTAAGATATTATTAAAGGTGTTTCCTTGAACAGAATTGAATATTAAATAGCATTTCTGTCCGACCTATTTACAAAAATAATTCCAGAAATAACTCGATTCAATCGTAGTTAAAATTAAATAAAAAGTAGAATAAAAAACATTAATGATGTTTGCATAGCATTGATAATCCCACTGCAAATTTACTTGACGGTAGATAAATAATATAAATTTTGAAAGTAATGGGCCCAGGTTTGTACCCTGTGGTACACTGAAAGAAGGGAAAATAATATTAAATTATAATATATACACATATGATTAATATTAGATTCTCTAACTGTAATATTACTCATACTTACAACCGCGAGAACCTACATATATGCATATAAAACTTCTTCTATAAATACATAGGAATACATTAATTTTGTATGAAAAACCCCATGTAATGTAATTCCGTAAGTAGCAGATCACGGTTTATAGAATCAAATGTATTTGAAAAATCAAAAATTGGGGTAACGTTGTAGATAGATACTGAATATACTGGGATAGTTAGCGTGAATTATCCAACTATAAACCTATGTTGATGTGATGTATGTATTATAGTAAGTGTAAAATAAGCAGTTTTGAAACAAGAATGTCTTGCACTTTTCAGACAGCTAAATTAAATATTGTTTAAAAACCTATCTACATATTATGGATACGATTTTAATCACTTTCGAAGAATACACGTTTATAAGTCTAATCTAAAATAAAAACTAAAATATATTTAAAAGAATTATGAAGAGTATCAAAATGTTTAAACTCTGAATAACTTCAGCAAATAATAATTAGACTAAGAACACTATAATTATGCAGCGGAAACTTCAAAAATATCTGAACATGGCATATGTATCTTCGAAGTTTTACTCTTCTTTTTCAAGAACAAGTACTTTTTCATAGTAAATTCTTTACAATACAGTTACAATACTCGACAGAAGGATCGTTATTGCTAGCCCGGACACCGACTTATTTGAAAGTGGTCTGACATATTCAGGTATAAAATTGAAATTAAGGAAATTAAAAATGTAACGTCATTTCGAAAGAAAATTTTCACAATATCATGTAATCTAGATCTATATAACATCTTACATAAATCAAGCATTAAAGCGATTGTTTGTCTGTTATTACTATTAATATTATTATTATGGCATAGATTTCTTGCACTTCTTCAGCTTAATGCCGGGAAACTTTTCTCTCAACCCACATATTTGGAGGCTTGAACTCGAATTGTACACGGTTGATATTTGACAGTTTAATTATCCATCATGAAACGGTATTTACTACAAGTTTTGTGATATTTTCTATACCCAAAAATGGTTAAAATAGCTGCGATTTTGATCGAATCACAAGTAGTAGTTAGGTTATGAGATTTTCAATTGTCGATTGAGAAATTTTCTGAATATTGGTATTATTTTTATAATGACTGCTATTTGTATGTTCGTGTATGTATGTGGACTTATTTCTATTGCTATTATTGCATGTGACGGAGAAATTTATGTTGTAATACTCGTTTGTGATTTCAGTACAAATGGTAGTATTGCTTCTTGCTTCCAAAGTTCTTTTGGTTCGATTGGAGATGGTGTATGTTTTATTATTTCTAGTATCATGTAATTGCTTTTCAATATTTAATTTTAAATATTTTATTACATATCTTCTGTTGTCATCCTTTATTATTCTTGATATTTGTTGTGCCTACGTGTTCTTTGCTCTTCTATCTGCATGTATGTACATTTTGACCATTATCTAATTTAGTTCAATTAAATTTAATAAGCATTTGCCATTTTAGTTGATCTATTTGTCGATATTCTTTAGGTATTACATTTAGTAACCAATCAAAAACAAATACAATAAGCATATTTCAAGTCTATATAATATCGGAAGACAAAGATCGACCAATGCTGTTGAATTATCTCAGATGTGTATGTACAGTAATTGTGAGTTAAATAGAAGCTAGTGCAGAGCCTATTGTTACCATTATACAATAATTTTATTGCAAGATAGCCAGGGACAAACGGTGTATGGTTAGAAGGTTAGGCTTTTCAATTAAGAACACGTTTATACGCCGAATACTTAATTCGAAATACAATATAAAAATATGAGATTCCAGGATTGTATATGAATATGATTTCTATGTACAGCGTATGTAAAGTGTTTAATAGTATTTCTTTTATTCTTGGAGTTGTAATAAACTAATAAACTATACAATAATAAACACATGTTCTAACGTCATCTGATTCACAGAAAGCAGGGCACTTGCATCAATCTATTACAAAGTCATCAAATACTGAAATTTTGACTAATATAGTTTTGATAGTAATATCGATAAGTATTTCGAATGTTATTTTGTTTATCGTATTAAGTATTCGTTTAATCATACCAAAGATAAATAATTTTTCTCTTTTACTTTATTTTCATGCAATGTATTATATATATATATATATATATATATATATATATATATATATATATATATATATATATATATATATATGTATATTGGAATACTGTAAAAGTCTTAACAGTATATTTTCAAATTTTAGATTGTTATAAGAAGTTGATGGAAAAGAGATAAACATAAGGTCATTAGCACGAAAGCAAAGAGCAGAGTATCTGCAGATATGGATACATACTAAACGAGTGCTTTCGCAGTTGCGTACGGCTCAGTTACTATCAATATTAAAAATAATAAATGTAATTACTTACTATTTCAGTGTTGTTGATGTAAAGTGACGCAATAATTCGCTGTAGTATTGTGTCATTAGTATGCCTTCCAGAGCTGACTCAGTCATACTCCTACGGTGAGGTGAAAATATGTTGGTGTACATATTTGGAAAAGGAGCGTTCTGCGTCTAATGGTGTGATGTTTGGGAATTTAAGAAGAACGTTCCCATCGTATTCGCACTCTTGGTTTTCAGTTAAACCCTTGTCTCTACATACTATAGTTTGAAAATCGGGATTCTTATTTATAACCGCACACAAATTATCGGTTATTAACCTTCCTATACTATCTGTTAGATTTCTTAACGAGACTTTGATGCAATATACTATATTTAGCGCTTCATGTAATGACAGCTTGGTGTTCTCTAATTTGGAAATAGTATCTAAAAGAATTGAATAATTTTTGGAAATTTGCTCTATTTGAGTATGGATTTCGGTATCTGAAACCAGCCGCTGACTTACTGAAATTGCTTGAGCATCTTGCGAATTTAAATTTAAAATACAAGGTTTAATAATTTGCAAAAATTTCTCATAATATAAAACAGCTTTAAGTCACGTTTCCCATCTCGTCAATACCGGCTATGGTGGCTGAGGAATGTCCGGACAAGCCTCTTTAAACTCACGAATGCGTTTTGGAAATTTAATAAAAACTTTTCTGATGGAGACTATAAATTGGTCTGCTTTTGGATAACTGTTTCTAATAAATTTAGCTATACGATGACATGCATGGAGCAAACAGGTTACATGAAGCAACTGAGGATAAAATTGTTTTAGTAACTTTCCAGCTTTAACCATATTCGAATCCCCATTGTAACTAACATTACAAGTTGGATTGCCGATATATTGAACTTCTCAAAGGTATGTTTTATAGTTACTATTATTCTTTCCGTGTTTGTCTTCTGTAATATTCTAGTACGAAAAAGAAAAGCCAAGGAAATCTCACCGTTTTTTAAAGTACACACTAACACATTTAAAATACTATTTTTTCTTGCATCCATTTCATCTGCCATCAGCCACATTTTTTGATCTCTTAACTCTGCTTTTATTTGGTCAGTAAACTTGTTTTTCACCTGAGAAAAATTATACCGTGATTGACCTCTTATTGGTAAGCTCCATGTCGAAACGTATTTCCCCCAAAAGTTTCGAAATTCTTCATTGTCTACAATATTTTGTGGAATATTGCACACATTTAATATTAAAGTAAAGTCATATAGAAATGTATAATATGGTACATTATGTTGCGCATTTACCCGGTGTTGTTTGCTATTAACATGTCTTTTACACACAAAAATACTGTACCATGAAATGTTGATATTGCAAACAATACATTTAATAATAGTGCCAGTGTATTTTGTTGCCGAAAATCAGTTAAAAAATCTGTTAAAACTCGTTGAATATAACAAAAGACGCCGTCGATTCGCCATCATCAATCTAATCCGGCATTCATACACATACCTTACGCATATGAATCTCGACTTCGGATATATTCAACCGCTTTCGAAGTATATCCTCGCCGCCAATGAGTGCCCACTTATTTCTGCAGGCTTAATAATGAACATCTTCCGTCTTGTATTCGTATGAGAACAAATTCTAATGTTAACACCTCGTATACGATGCGTTTCGAGAGATCAACTCTCATCAGGTGAGCTATGGTATTATTAATGAATTTATTCTTGGTGTGTGTAGTTGCACCGTTTTGTGATACAGCATAGAATGAAAAAACATTACTTCTTTATGTCTTTGACGGAGAGTAAATTGGTTAATAACACCATAGTTTACGAATTGATAACTCGCAACGCGTCATTATTAACATAAGAATTTATTCTCATACGATCACGTATAGCGAGTTTGCTAAGTTGAATGTGTTCATCTATTATGCATCCTAATAACGTAACTATCCTTTTGGCAATATACACTTCACTCTTTCGTTCGTTTGGACGAGACAGGGAGATAATGTTTCTTCAATCTTTTATATTTAAAAAATTCGCGATAAAGAACGGACAAATTTTTATCTATTTCGCTAATTACAAAACATTTTGCTTGAAGAAAGTTTACATCTTTAGAAGCTGCAAAAGTAGTTTAAACTTGTTTCTATCTCGATAATAAATCAACTCTCTTTTATGAGGTATTAGAATAATACTAAACCGTTAGAGAGGTTATGGAAATTATGATTAACTGAATAATATTATAATTGTGAAAAATTTAATCTTAGCTATTGAATAGGTTTACGTCCTTCTAGTATTTATGTTTCGAATTGACACTAAAATAGTTCATCAAGAAATATCTCTCAAACATTACTATCGTTGCAACGAATTTTTTGAGATAATCATGGATAAATGTCAGGATGGTGAAAAATTTTTCATTAAACTTTACGTACGAGGGCATGATAACTTTATAATTTCTCAATATTGATGGCGCAAAAACTAATATTTTATTTTTATTTAATTTATTAATATTTTAAGAGGATATTTTAAAAGAAATGCTTAACAACTTTTTAAATACAGTAGACGCTCACGAATTACGATAGAACCACTTTGTTCCCGGGGTAATTCTAATTTTCAAATTGTTCTAATTTCCGAACATTTTTGCAGTTAGCCCAAAATAGCTAAAAATAACAAAGAGGATAAAAAATAATTAATTGTTCAAAAAGGTTTTTTGTTTATTATTTATTTATCATTACTTGTACACAAATAATTTGTAATGTGAGTTTATTTTTTTAGTTTTAAAATATTAGAAAGAACTTTGTCGTTACGGAGGAACAAGAGATTGGACATATGCTTGGTGCTATTTAACTTTGCACCATTGTATCAAGTTGTTGACGCTTTCCATGGCTATAGAAAAAGGTGTTATTGGTATGTCTTCCACAACTCTGTTGTCGCTGCTATCTGAAGCACTATCATCGCTATTAAGTTCGTCTCCAAGTCCGTTTCTAACAACATCTTCATTCCATTCTTCGATTTCGTCTACACCAATGTAATTGTTTGGTGCAATTTCTTCTAAAAGACTTAGGTTCCTTTCGAGAACTTCATTCCATGCATGATCTTTTTGAAGTAATTGTGCTAAGGGCAAATCATCGTCGCTGTCGTATTGATTAGAGTCCCAATTTAAAAATTTGAACCAAGAATACTTTAGTACGCTTTGTGGTAACTCATCTCAAGCTTGGTTCAAAAAAATTATTGCATTGCGAATTGAATGGCCTTTCAAAACTGTAAGAAGTTTACTTCTGTACGTGAACTTTGTTTTCTTTATGGGATTTTGATTCATTGGTTACACGACTGTTGTCACATTTGGCGGAAAGAAATATGCAACTATGTTTCCATTGGTACTATGAAGTTCCTCGATTGGAGAATGAGCAGAGCAATTATCAGTAAGTAAAACGGCCTTCGGAGGCAAATTATTCTCTTCAGAATAATGGATGATCTGTTGAACGAAAAATATAGTAAAAATTCTAAATCTAAAAAACAAGGTTTCTTTTCCTCACCTCTTTAATAAATATTTTGTGAAACCATTCATGAAAGCTCCGCGAAGTCATCCAAGCATTTTTTGAAAAATTGTAATGAAGAGGATTATTAAATCCTTTAAAACACCTTGGCTTTCTTGCATTTCCAATAACTAATGGCTTTAATTTATATGAGTCATCAGAATTTGCCTCGTTCTTTATGTACTTTGTATCCAGGGGCAGATTTTTCATTAGCAGCAACATATCTTATCTGGTAGGCAACGGAAAAATAAACCATTTTCATCGACATTATATATGTGTGTCTACATAAGGCCCATTTCAGCTACTTTGGCTCGAAGTTTATGAATAAATGGAGCCACCGCCTCAACATCACTAGAAAGTATTTCCCCGGAAATTTTCAAGTAACGAATACCGTGCCAATGCTTAAAATTGGTTAACCATCCATCACTTGCCTGGAATTCACGTTCATCTTTATCGGGATATACTTCACCAAAAATCGTCTTGGCTTTCATTTTTAATATAGGTCCAGTTATTGTGCACCATTTTTCGCATTTATTTAAAAACCACTTCTAAAGACGAATTTCCATTTCGGGATATTCAGCGTAAAATTTAGCTTTTGAAACCCGATACGTGTTGGAAACAACATTTAATATAGCATCCTTTTTCGATTTTACATAGCCGATCGCAGACTTTGTTACATTGAAATCTACGGCTAAACGATTCCCTTGGACACCCTGATCAAGCATTCTTAATACGAGGGAGCGTTTTTATATTCGCGGAATGAGCGGGTTGTATAGGGGTGAGTAGGCGCATTGGGAGCGTGGCCTGTGCAGCGACTCATGATTAGTATAAATACGAAGTTTCATTGTTATTAGACAGTTAGTCTTTGAGCTATCGTCAACCAAGTAACATAATCAGGAGTGAAAAGTGAAATATGGAAAAAATCGAATATCGTGCCGTTATAAAGTTCCTTACCAGGCAAGGAAAATCAGTCGCGACCATAATGAATGAGATGTCATTGGTTTACGGCGGCTCTTGTCCAGGAAAAACCATGGTGTACAAGTGGCATAGTTTATTTAAACAAGGAAGGGAATCCCTTGAAGACGACCCGAGGCCGGGCAGGAGCATTGAGGTGACCACGCAGCACTTATCCAAAAAGTTGAACAAATTGTACTCGAAGATGCTCGACTAAAGAAGAAACAACTCGCAGAAATGGTTGGAGTATCCAATACAACAATTTTTAAAATCCTACACGATCATCTCGGCAAAAACAACAGCGCGTAGAGTTTTCGCGTGCATTTTTGGACCTCTGTAATGAAGACAAGGATGGCGTATTGAGTGGAATTGTTACTGGAGACGAAACTTGGGTTCATCATTATGAACCTGAGTCCAAACAAGACTCCATGCAGTGGCATAAAAAGGGCACAGCACCTCCCAAGAAATTTAAAGTGTCACAATCAGCTGGAAAACTCATGACAACGGTATTTTGGGACTCGGAAGGAATATTGTTGATTGATTATAAAGATAAAGGTGTTTCTATAACCGGAGAATATTTCGCTTCAATATTAGAGCGACTAAAAGAAGCCATTAAAGAGAAAAGACGGGGAAAATTGACAAAAGGTGTTCTGCTTTTGCACGACAACGCGCCCGTCCACAAAAGCCGGGTTGCGTTAGCTGTCCTGCATAAGGTGGGCTTCGAAATTGTGAGTCACCCACCTTACAGCCCAGACCTGGCCCCGAGTGATTATTACCTGTTTCCGAAAATGAAAAAAGAGCTGCGGGGTAAAAAATTTACTGCAGATGATGAAGTCAAGGAGGCAGTTTCGGCGTATTTTGCAGATAAAGAGAAATCATTTTTTTATGAGCGTATAAATAAATTAATTGAAAGTTGTGAAAAATGTATCCGTCTTGCAGGTGAATATATTGAAAAAGAAAAATAATTTGGTTTTTTTATTTCCACCCCTTGTCCCCCATTCCGCGAATATAAAAACGCTCCCTCGTATCTTTACTTTCATTTCTAATGACAAAGTGTTTTTTTACGTTTATCTGACATGTTGAATTTCACTCACTTGCACTTTTCAACAGAGCGTCAGTAAAATATGTGTGCACGTGTTAAATATTTACGTTCGAATGATCAAATATTCTTTAAGCACGCGAAGGAAATACCCATCTACATGTACTCGTCTAATTCGGTGATTTCTCTTCATCACAAAGAGGAACGCTTGAGAATTAGAACTTAAAGTTCTAGTTTTAGATCCTTTAGTACATTAAAATCTCAAGTTCTAATTTCCGCAAGATGCGAATTTGTGCGAGTTCTAATTTGTGAGGGTCTACTGTAATATATATCCAGTGACCACTAAGATCTTTTAATCTAAGTGATTTATTTTTATAGCATGTTTTAAAAAAAGATTATGTATAACAATGTTCATCAAATTTAAAAATTGTCGACAATATTTGTTGAAATCAGTGATATCAGTGGAAAAATATACCGTTAGATTACTGTTGAATCTAGGATGGAAGTAATGTTTAAGTCTACTGTTTTTATTTGAGTATTTAAGTACTTAATAATTATTACAGTTTCCTTTTGTTGTTAATTATACATTGTTATTTAGTTTAGTATTAGGTAACATTCTTATGTATATTATATCCTTTTTAATGAAAATTGTAATTGTAAATTTTATCATTTTAGATTGTTTATTTTATTTGTTTTCAAAACACGATCAAATTTTTCACTGTAATATATCAGTACAATTATTTTTGTTTGCTATTTGGTGTTTCGAAATTTTAAAACATAATGTTTGGTGCAGCAAATAGATAGATAAAACTTTCTTGATATTATTCCTATTTACTGAAAATACTTAAACATTTGGAATAACTTAGACGCTGCCTAAATTAATTAGCAAATATTTTTCATAAATGATAATAGAAAGTGTCTAAAGTTCACCTCTGTGATTAGTAGCGAAGATTTGTAATTTTGAGTATCGTTCGACAGGTAAACCCGTTACAATCTGTAATAAATAGAGTCTTGAAACACCATAGGTCATTTGAAAAGACATAACAAAGTATTGTTGAAATCCCTGGAGTGAGCTAAAACGTAATTTCTAGAATTTGGAATTGTTTTTTGTAAATTGGAGATTCTCGACGAAAGCAAGGGTGAAGTCGTCCAACATCTAAAGTACGAAGTGACGATTGACACGTATCACAATTAGAACGTAGAAATCGCGCTTTTAATGTAATCCAGATTTAAAGTCAATTTGCTGCTACCACTAGAAGACTACTATTAATGTAAACAGAAATTGTTTGCATTCGCCTAGTTTATATGCCCGAAAACTGTTGGTTTGCATTGCTTCTAATGCAGAGCATAAAAGAGTCCTTACAGTCAATAAATGAACATGAACGATTGGGATCATAATGAATTATCCAGTAACAAATCTAGATTTGTGTTGCAGTCAGATAATAAGTGTATTACGATTTAGCGTGAACGAATGCGTGATAGTATGGTCCAGGATAAGTAGTGGAGGGCATACCGATCATCATTTGGAAAAGAATGTAATTCTCATTGCCTAAAGCAGGGATGGCGAACCAATGGCACGCGTGCCACAAGTAACACGTTTGAAAATTTTGATGGCACACACAAAAACAAAATTATTTTTTTATAAGTTATCTTTTTTAGTAAAAATGAATCTAGCTTCTGCATGCGTACTGTTGAAATTAACTAAACATGAACCAGATACTAAATCTTTATCATCATGTGTACAGCAACAAAAATCACATTTAAAACAATTGCTTTTAATGTGAATTTTGTTTCTAGCATATTGCTTTTTGTAAAACATTGATTAATAAAAAATTGTTTAAAGAAGAATTGCTTTTATTTGGTTATTTAATTATACTTGCGTATAGTTTCATCACGCTGAAATTTCGAATGCAATTTTATTGTGGCACGTTACCTATTTAAAAAGGAATTTTTATGACTTAATGGCCCTGATATCAAAAAAGGTTCGCCATCCCTGGCCTAGAGGCATCTGGATGCGATTCTACCACACATTTTTCTTTCGTTTGCAGCAGTAGCGGAAGAAGAATTCATTTTTATGGACGATAATGCTTGTTCCCATTGAGCGTTTAGAGAAAATGAAATGACCAGCTAATGCCTCATATGGTATTCCAAGGAACATTCTTCTTAGACTGTCGTGGGAGGATCTGTTGCTCTACGAAATATACCACCAAGAATGCTTCAGATATTACGAATTAATGCCAGAGTGGAATGGGATATGAATTTATAAAAAATGTTCGACGTGCTATTCAAGAATTTATTACCTTTTTTCGCAAATTTAATAATTATTTAAGACTGTATACTCAAATGTTTTAAAATGTTTTTCATATACTGACATACCTATGTTTTACATGTACATATATAACTGTTTTAAGTGCATTATTTATTTTATTTATACTTACTCCTTCTAAATATCCGTATCTTATGATAATAAATGTTTTAAAGTTGCTATTGCTAAGAATGCAACTAGAAAAAATCTATCCACCGACGATAGAAAGAACAAATTGTGCGTTGCTTAATAACATTTAATAACATTTTTTCCACTTTCATGTTAAATTCGCCTTCAATGCGTTTATTATTAACATCGAAAGTTTTAACAGAGGTACAAGATTCTCCTAAAATTATTCACGAACGAATGCATAAGAGGCTCCGTCATATTTAAAAGTGAAATGTTGGTCAGAAAAGCTTCGGCATGAAACCATTGAAGATCCCGATGTTTGCGTTAAAGTTGAAACAATGGCTGTGAAGATCTTCATTTGAAAATCTCTTCCATTGCTGAAGTACTAAAAATAAATGAATCAAGCGTTTTGATACGCACGATTACTTAGGGATGAGTTTCAGCAAGGTGAGTTCCAAGATTATTGACTATTGAATAAAAGCTACTTAGGTTAAAAATGTTTCTAATAATTTGCAATTTTTTCATGCAGATGCTAACTTTTTCTCTAAGATAGTGAGAAGCGATGAGACTTTGGTGCGACACTGGATCCAGAAACTAAACGTGAAGTCTATACAATGGGTTCTCCACCTAAAATGTCGGTAATCGTCAGCTGGAAAGCTCATGGCCACAGACCTTTGGTACAAAGTAGCAATTGTCGTTGTCTACAATTACAGCAGTTATTTAAGATAATACGTTAACCAAATTACGTATGACTATTTACTAAATACGTTTACGTTACAAAAAAGTCCTTCTTTTCCATGATAAAAACATCTCAGAAGACATCATTTTGCAAACGATAGCTGATGCCTATTTTAAAGGCCAACGAAAGTCGTTTGTTTTTCTGATGAAATAAAGTCACTTTTATTTTTAGTCTATAAGATATTAAGTTGAAAATAAAATTTTACGGTAAAACACGCACACAGCCATACCGGACAAAAACAAAGTACATACTACGCAGTTTATACTTGGTTTTTGTGCTGTGTGATTCTGTATGCTTCTGTGCGTATTTTACTACGACACTATGATTTATTATCTGCTGATGATGAGAGCAACTTAGTTGTCGACATACTGTGTACAGAATACGAACATGATGAAAAGGGTTTTTATTTACCTTTTTTTTTTTGATTAACATATGTATTTCGTTTCATTGTTAGATGGAAAACTTTTCTAGTTTCCCTTATATTATTAAATATCTGAATAAAATTATTTTAAACAGTATAGAAAAGGAAATTAATTATTTAATTTACATAATATCTATTAGTAACAAACTATTATGATTTTTCAAATGGAAAATGTAAACAATAAAAATACGAGGTATGGCAATTCAATAACGAGACTGTGCTTCTTCCATCGCACAGCCGTATAGGTCGAGGCTGTAATTGGAATGTCATTGACCTTGATACTTCTCAGCGACAGCCCACAGTTTCGTCTCTCTGTCTGCTTTAGTTTACTTTCGAGCTTTAATTGCAGAGAACGCTGTTACTTAGTAGTGCTGTGATAATGGTTGACATAAAATCGAGCAACGATTTAATCTGACATTCTTTGTCGAATTAAAGAAATCGTCAACAGAATATTCATAAATGTGAAAGGTTGGTGATTTATGTAACGTGGGCGAATTTTTGAATTGCACAAACGGTTTTCTGAAGATCAGGAAGAGGTCGAAGATGATGAACGTCCTGGTCGAGTTATGAGGAGTGCATGAACTGAAGGGAACTTTCAGAAAATTAATGAAATTGTGCGGAAAAACCGATGTCTGAGTATTCGGATGATTGCCGATATGATAAACATTAACGAAGAAACACGAAGTCACATTTTGCATTTTTGCATGATGAATTAAACATAACAAAAGTTTGTGCGAAAATGTTGCCTATCTGTGAAACAGTTTTTAGCGGACAAGCGCATTGCCGTGCTTGATCATCCTCCGTATTCGACAGATCTCTCACCATGTGATTTCTGCCTATTCCAAAAAGTAAAAAGTGCATCAAAGGGAATAGATTTTCAGTCTGCTGAACATGTAAAAGCAAAAAAGGCAGAGATGTTGAAGAGGCTGCCAACTGATGAACTATAGCATTGTTTTGAACAATGGAAGACGCGTATGCAGCGGTGTACAGAGGGGGAGGAGAGTATGTTGAAAGGGGATAAAAGTTAAAAATAAGTATATTTGCGATAAATAACATTTCTCGCACCAGTCTTGTTATTTAATTGCCACACCTCGCAACCCCTAAATTAAGAAATTCGAGCTTCCCATTGGAAACATTTTTCAGACTTAAATTTCAGAAATCTTTCTGTTTCCAAGTCCAAAAAATTATGATCGATTGTGGAATCGGCAATCAAAACCTCTGTTATTATATTTCAATCCTTTCTACTTATCCTTAAAGGCGACATTTTGTGAATAGGTACAGAATACACGTAATTATATCACCTATTCTATCATTGAAATCACTAGGTAAGATACAGGTCACTTCGATCAGTTGGTCAATGTAGTATTTTCCGCACTGAACATATTATTATGTGCACTTGAAATACAATAAAAACACGTATGAAGAATGAATGGTAACATGTAATTTTTCCGTTCATTTTAGTTCAGCATTCGGTGCCTATTACGTTGGTATCACTTTAATGTCAATATATGAGCTAGAATAATTAGATGCGTTAGAGTATGTATGTATGTATGTGTTTAAATGTATATATATATATATATATCGCAGTAGGCCGTGGTGTAGTTATCCAACACAAATAGAGAACGCAAAAGGTAATCGCTTACAGTATTACAGAGGGGCGACTGTTCTTCATGGTGGGGGACCCCTAAAAAGTGTAGAGGCATGAGACAACACTCGGTAGCGAGCTATTCTACGGAGAGTTTCTGTTATATAAAACAACAATAAATCGCGCATGTATTTACGTGTTAGAAAATAATAAAAAGCCGTACGAAAGAATTACGAAGTACTACTCATTAACGTAACTTCTTTCTTAATAATGAAGAAAGCCTTTAAGTTCTATTTGTGCTCGATACCGGTACGTAACTAAGAATTATCCGAAGAAGTCAACATGAAGTGACAGTTATAAAATACCACAACCTAGATTTAATAAAAGCGACAAAATTAACTATTAGAATTTGATAGATAAAAGGGTTGATACATACAAAAGAAGATGTATAAGTTACTGGGGGGTTTCGCGCATTATTTGCGCTACCAGGACATCAAAACCGACTGTGCGATCTTCAGATTGCATAATCTGTTCACATCGGTGCTATTGTTTGGATGCAGTGTCATCATCACAGCTACCCAATTCGTAGGACAACCTATACAATGCCTGGTGGACGGATTGCCCAGACATGTGGTCAACACGTATTGTTGGATTTCGTCGACGTTTACGATGCCGGAAGCGTTCAGGAGACAGGTAAAAAACAGCTGACCTATGACCTGTGTGAACGAAAACTGTACTTTGTGTGTACGACTTTGTTTCACGATTGTAAAGTGGTGGGGTTATGGCGGATGACGTAACAACTACTTTTAATATAACCTATTTCAATTCACGACCATTTTTCGAATAAATAACAGCCATGTTCTGCTTTTTGTTTCAAATCTAAACGTAATAAGGTTGCTTCAAAATTTAATCATTCTTTTTGCATTTTTTTCAATATATTTTATTTGCATTAAATGGATTTAACTGTTCTCTGTATTCTTTAATTAAGTCACGATTCAAGGTCGTATAGAAGGAAATGACGCGTGTGTTAATTGTAATGTATTTTTTATTATATTATTTATTATAAATAATGTTTATATGCTCATAAAGTTGAAATACTTCGAAAACACCTGGGCGATGATGAAGAGATGTTCTTATTTCAGTGATTCCGAAATCATAAAATAAAATTTTATTCTATTCTTCTGAATGTGAAGAAAAAAAAGAACTGGATACTGGGAAGTGGCCGACTACATATCCACGTTAGAAAGTTTCTTTCCGTTATCTTGTCGAGTATGGAATGTGCCGAAATTGTTTTTTATTTAAAATGTAAAAGAAATACGATTAGGTGAATGTTCTTGAATAAAGAGAATATAAATAGTAATATGAATGTCTAGTGTAAAAATAGGTTATACTAACGTGACCACGTGACTTAAAAAGTACAAAAAAGTGAGGTTATTTTTGAAAGCGTCTTACAAGTCCTGAAAACTATCATTAAATTTTCAAGAATGCTCACGACTTGAAGTAATTATTATACTATAGTGAGGTATTTCAACATTACGCAATTTGAGAACAATATGTTCATAGTAATAGTAATTTTTGTGATTTCTTTAATGCCAACAAACAAAATAAGTCTCCGATTTACAACGTACTTATATCAAAGAAATTAAATATAAATTTTCGTAAATTTATCAAGTTATACTTTCTTGTTTTCTTTAATAAATTTTCATCTTTTTTTAGACTTTGTATCTAAGAAAAAATATTTTTAAAGTCAATACCGTGCTTAAAAGTATTAACATATCGTAACATGATTTTATTAGCAAGTAAAGAAGCGCGTTTCTTCAACAAATTTTCATTTTGACATCACCCTGTCTGAATATTATACAAAGTTTCTCAATGTTACTCTAAAAATTATGTGCATAGAGTTTTTTGATGTTACCTCGATAACACAAATGGACTTTCTATATGGTTCAAATTGACTTTACGTAGGTCAATCTAATGGGAATGGTTCTCTCCCGCCATTCTTTTATAGTATTCGCAGTATGCTTAGAATTCTTGTTGTCCAAATTATTACAAGGAATTCTTCTGTTTAAAACTCCGCCACATTTTAGAAAGTGTTTCAAAGAACACACCGTTCCATTTTACTGTTGATTCTGAACATGATTTGTAGAATACGTCACAATAGACACATCATAAAGTTTTCTTTGTAATATACAGGGTATTATATTTTCTGTAGATCCAAGCTATTTATATTTGCTTTTACTCATCCACATAAGCTTCCTGAAAGAAAAGGATTTATCTGTATTTTTGCAAATTTCATTCCCTTTCGGCAGGTTTTCTATTTGGACGTAAAAGGCTTTTCACGGTAATGTATTGGTGCAAGTTGGATTCATTAAAGACTTCACCATATTTACAAAATGCTTTTATTTTACTGAAAATTCCGAATACGGTTCATAAAATATACAACAATAAATACATTATAAAGTTTCGTTTGTTATATACACGGATTGATAACTTCTGTAGATCCAAGTCACTGCTTTTACATATCCACAGACTTCCAGAAAGGAAATGTTTATCTGTATTTTTGTAAATTTTATTACTTTTCAGTGGATTTTCTATTTGGACGCAAACGACTTTTCACTGTAATGTATTCATTCAAGTTGAATTCATTAAAGACATTTTAGAAAATGTTTCAAAGAGCAAACCGTTCCATTTATTGACAATTGTTAACATGGTTCGTAAATTATGCCACAAAACATGATAAAGCTTCCTCTGTTATATACACTTCTGTAGATCTAAGTCTTTTTTACACATCCACAGACTTCCAGAAAGGAAAAGGTTTATCCGTACGTTTGTAAAATTTATTATTCTTCGGCGAACTTTTTATATGATGGAAAGGGCTTTTCACTGTAAAGCATTCATGCAAGTTGGATTCATTAAAGACCTCACCATATTTTAGAAAGTGTTTCAAAGAACGCACCATTCTGACAATTCTGAATATTGTTCGCAGATTACGCCACAATAAACACATCATAAAGTTTCTTTGTCATGTACAAGGTTTTTAACTTCTGTAGACGCAAATCAGTTATACTTTCTTTTATTCATTCACAGACTTCCAGAAAAAACGTTTATCTGTATTTTTGTAAATTCTATTCCTATTTGGTGGGTTTTCTTTTTGACGCAAAGGGGTTTTGTAATGCATTTAAGCATGCCAATTTCATCGAGATGTTATCGAATTGATTCTATGGATATTTAAATATCGACTCATGTTTGGAGCGTTGAAGTTTTTAAAATCGTTACTCGGGAGTAGTCGGTACCCTTCCTATACACGTCAGTATTGAGAAGGAATAAAATCAACATTGCTTCCTTTCTCATGGCAAAGACAAATTGCTAAGAAAGTCACGGAATGCTTTACAAACACTGGTCACAAGTCGACAGTTGGGCATTCTAAATTATTTATCGTTTAAAATAATGTTTTAAATTTAACTTGCTAATAAAATTGTCTTGCTTTTAAATCTTCTAGCTTATGTTTCTTTTTTTTAAAAATTTTTTGAATCTAAAATATTTGAGAAGACGGTCAATTCAATATTCTGGCAAAAAAAATTGAATTGAATATATAAATATAAATTTGAAAAATTGCGCGGTTTTTTTAATAAAAATAAAATATAGATGGCGCACTGAATTTGTCTGGGTATGTGGGCATTTAAAAAGTTTTATGTATGACATTATAAAAATAGTTTCGTACATGGTACAACAACGCGTTTAAATTGTTGAATTATTTTATGAAAATCAGCGTTTTGTGAAAAGAGTTTTTAGAAAATTAGGTGAATTTTATGATTCACATAATCGTATATCTGAAAGCACTATAGGTCGAATTATTAAAAAATTTCAAGAGACCGGTTCCGTGGAAAATCAAAAAAGTGAAAAATACAGTCGTAGTGGCCGTTCACAAGAAAATATTGGTTTGGTTTGTGAGAGTGTTACTGAAGATCCTGAAATGTCCATTAGACGATGTTTATAACAACTTGGACTCAGTGGATCAACAACATGGCGTATTTTACACAAGGATTTAACTCTGAAGGCATATAAGGTTTAAATGACACAAGAACTGAACCATTAGATCATTTAAAATGTCGTTCATTTGTCAATTTTATCAATAAACAACCAGCTGATTTTTCTCAAAAAAGAATGTTTTCCAATGAGGCACATTTTGAACTTGTGGCTATGTTATAAACAAAATTATCGTATCTGGGGTGAGGAAAATCCACGAATTATTCATGAGAAACCTATGCATCCTAAATGACTTACTGTTTGGTGTGTATTATGGTCAGGTGGTGTAATTGGACCTTACTTCTTTGAAAATGCTGCTGGTGAAGTTACATCTGTCAATGGTGATCGATATCGTCGGATGATAACCGAATTTCTGTGGTCTGAATTAATGAATATTGATCTAGAGGATATGTGGTTTCAACAGGATGGCGCTACACCTCACTTTGCACACGAATCAATTGATTTATTGAGAGAAAAATTTCCTGGACGTGTAGTCTCAAGAAACGGTGATGTTAATTGATCACCAAGATCATGTGATTTGACACCGTTAGACTACTTTCTTAGGAGTTATGTGAAAAGTCGCGTTTATAAAAACAATCCACAATCAATTCCTGCTTTGAAAGATGAAATTATGCGTGTCATTGATGAGGTAGAGCCTCAATTATGTCAAAATGTCATTGAAAATTTTAATAAAAGAGTGGAAGTCTGTGGAGCTGCAAGAGGAGGCCATTTAGCAGATATTATTTTTCGCATATAAATGTCAGTCTGATACTTCAATTACCAATAAAAGATTTTTGAAAGTGAATGCAAATTATGTGTTTTATTTATTCTTTAAACAAACCGCGAAATTTGAAACACAGCCTTTATATATACCTAGTCCTACCATAAATACTGATATAAAGGTTTTTAAGTACAAAAAGAAAACTGCAAGTTGGATTTAAATTATTTTTTGATAGTTTATTTTGGCAATAGTAAGCTACAAAATACAATGCAAATTACTCGAAATGGCCGCCATTTGCCTTAATACAACGCCAAATTCTGCAGGGCCACTCATCAATCGTTGCACGGACGATATCCATGGGAAAATTGTCGCCTGCTTCTGTTAACGCTTGCTTCAATGATTCCAGGTTGCGATGGGGTCTTCTACAGACCATGCCCTCTAATATTGACCACAGTTTGTAGTCGAGCGGATTTAGGTCTAGGCTTGCTGACGGCCAATAATTAGTACTAATAAACTCAGGTACATGATTTTCAAGCCATTGCTGAGTTGTTTTGGCCTTGTGAGCGGGCGCAGAGTCTTGTTGGAATATCCATGGTTGGTTTTGGCACATGGTGTAGTTCAGGGGCTCCACTACATTGCTTAAAATGCCTCGTTGATAGTTTTTGGCCGCTGTTTTAACACCTTTTTCACAAAAATGCAAGGACCATCACTGAAGCAGGAAAATGACCTCGCTGAATTCTTGGCACCACTTCACTGGCTTCCTTGGAGGACCTTGCATACACCCTATCATTCTGCATGTTAAAAGTTTTTTCCATGGTAAAAATTTTTCATCAGAAAACAGAATTTTTTTGTAACGCTCTTTGGCGTACAACGATATCAGGTGTCTGCATTTTTTCTTCCTATTATTTTTTAATTCAACGTTACGACGCTGTCCTGTTTATCGTTTGAAAGCTCTAAGTCCTAGGTCTTGTTTAATGATACGGCTCATGGTTCTCGGAGCAATACCCATTTCACGAGCCATGATTTTCTGTTTGCGGACAGGTTGTCGATTGATGCGGGACCTCACAGCATTGATGGCCTGTGGTGTACGAACTATGCGAGACCTGCCAGATCTTTTACGGTCGATTACATTTCCAGTATCAATGAATAACTTAACAGTACGATACACAAACACACGCGTAATATTTAACGGTTTCAATAAATCAAAAATACGGGCTCTTTCTATTCCACACTTATGAAGTGCAATAACCGCAATACGGCTCTATTTATCCGACCATTCCATAATGACGACTCACGCTATAGTGAAATTGTTCGGCACTTTTGTAAAGCATATATCAAATGTCAGAACTGCCAACATAAAATTTTTGTGCTTTCAAGTTATCATCTACAAAAAGGTGCGTTTACACTTGTATCAATACTTATGGCAGGACTAGTTGTAAAATATCTTCCAACAAAATTGTTTTGCAATGGCGGGTCTATTATCAGCTAACTGGTAACGTATACTAGCACAATAGAACACTCATTCGATTCAACCTAGAATTCGTTTTGTCTTAAGTTTGACATCGAATATTATTTTCTTTAATCATTCCATAGATTTTTCTATACAATAGACTGTGCCAATCATTCCAGAATCTTATTGCTATGTTAGTCAAAAATTATTTAGTTCTTTAGCTTATATTTTTTAACTTATTGCTTTGCAGGAAGACTCATTTAAGTGGCATCCTTTGCATTACATTTCCTAGTACACATATATAATTCAATTCGAAATATTCTTAATCCAGTATATGAACTCTTTGTTTAAGTGCGAAAAAACAGCCCAAATTATTATTTTAGAACTGCAATGCTTCATGGTTTTCAGACTTCATTTTAGTTAGGAACATGGCTTTTTAGGTCCTTTGTCATTTGATCTGCGACCACTGGAGTTGTTATATCATTTTTCTTTTGACCATTCTTCACAGACTTAAAGACATTGCTAGATATGTTTTTTATTTAATAATGGAGTACATTGAGCTATTAAAATATAAATCCACGAATTGTTCTCTTACTATTATTTAGGACCAGTTCTTTTCAACTTTAAGGAAGCTGTTTTTCTACCGTGTACCATTAGAAATCATTTCTGGAAATTAATCAAGGCCATGTAACAAAAAAGTGGGTTTGTAATTATTATTAAATACTCTTTTCTAATTTTCACTTTTGCAACGTACATATATGATTTAAATTTATTTAAGTAATTATAATTTTTTTTTAAACTAACATCTTTTACTAGCTTATCCACAAACGTGTATATATATATAAATATATATATATAACAGACAGATACACCTGATAATATTTACTACATTTAAGACATATATATATATATATATATATATATATTGGGTCCGACTTGAAAAAGCTTTGGCGTTTTTTGAAAAACAATTCATTTATTAAAAATGGCGCGTGGACGAATTCATTTAAACCGAATGTGCACCATTATTATCGACAATGTTTCGCCATTTTTTTGGTAGATCCATGATCCCATCGGTGAAAAACTTCTGTGGTTTCTGTATTTAAAAGTGAATCAAGTAGTTTTCACAGGCTTCTTTTGAAACCAACTTAATTCCATTGAGAGAGTTCTGCAGAGATCGAAACAGATGATAGTCAGAGGGTGCTATATCCGGAAAACTGTAAGGTGGGTGCATCAAAACTTCCAACCAAACTCTCTGCAAAGAAAATTTTTGACGGGTCATCAAAGAAGTGTGTGGTCGGGCGTTGTCATGATGGAAGACAACACCTTTCCTATTAATCAATTCGGGCCATTTTCTTTCAATCGCCTGGCGTAATCTCGGCATTGTGCACAGTAGAGTTGCGAATCAATCATCTGACCAGTTGGAAGTACCTGTCCGCATTTAAAACGTTTGAAAATTCCCCTCCTTTAAGTCCCACCATACACACAGCATCACTTTTTTGCTGGCGTCAAAAATGTTGGCTTAGCAAACGTTATTTTGTGACGGAAGAAGTTTAATTTAGATCCCGGATCTTTTACGATTTACGTAAAGATTGATTCAGTCACGAAGGTAAGCCGATTTTTCATCTCCGGTTATGAAACGTTTCAGAAACGGCTCGATTTAGTCCGTTTCAGCAGCGCATCGCAGATGTTAATTCGGTCAACAGGTGTTTTTCACGCTTATGGCATGAGGAATCCATACGTAAGCTTTTTATTCACACGCGCGCTTTGTGTAAATGGTTCAAAACAGGTTTGTGGTCAATGCCTAGCTCCATGCCAATATCGACACTGCTGATATGCTTATCTTGTTGGACATTTTCAAGAATTTCATCAGATTTTTCAGTTGATTGACGAACTAGAGCAGGCGCTGAATCTTTCACATTGAAATTTCCAGAACGAAACCCTGTATAATTCCATTTCCGCGCAACAGATTTGAGGATAAAGTACCTTCACAATGGCAAAAGTTCCCCTTATTGAACAATAAAGTATTTTGTTATTGCAAAAATTTCTCATTATTTTGTCCATTTTCAAGTGCGATTCAAACTTTAATTACTGCACCGATTATTGTGTTAGTAACGTACATTTGCAGACTTTTACAAAAATTATATTTGATACCTACATACATCTTTTTATTCTTTATTTTCGGCAAAATAACAATTCCAGCGCGCTACGAACTTGTTTATACCAATATATATATATATATATATATATATATATATATATATATATATATATCTTAAATGTAGTAAATATTATCAGGTGTATCTGTCTGTTGAACAAAGACTCAAATAATTTTAGTTTTCGATACTTTATATTTCACTGCCAAACCTTTGCAGCTTCCTCAGGAGTGTGCTACAAATGGACACCAACAGTAGTGGCAATTACAATTCAATTATTAATACTTACAAACTAAAACGAGTCATACACTAGCTGATTCAAAACAATTGTATAAATAACTTTCAATTTTAATTTTAAAATACATTGTAAAATAGAACAAAACTCAACTCAGCAAAATTAGTTTAACATATTAGTTTGCTGAGTTGAGTTTTATTCTATTTTGCAATGTATTTTAAAGTTAAAATTGAAAGTTATTTATACAATTATTTTGAATCAGCCAGTGTATGACTCCTTTCAGTTCGTAAGTATTAATAATTGAATTGTAATTGCCACTACTGTTGGTGTCCATTTGTAGCACATTCCTGAGGAAGCTGCAAAGGTTTGGCAGCGAAATATCGAGTATTGTAAACTAAAATTGTTTGAGTCTTTGTTCAACAGACCGATACACCTGATAATAGTTACGTTTAAGATATTAAGAGTACGGTCGATTATACAGTCCTTACTATATTTATATATATATATATATTTATATATATATATATATATATATAAATATGTATATATATATATATATATATGTATATATATATATGTATATATGTATATATGTATATATCTAGAGTTATTAACCAGTTAATATAAATTGTTAAAAGTTGGAATAAAAGTCAATAGTCTTATAATGCGAACTTGATTAAAAACGTTCGAAGTTCATAAATATTCATAGGAGGATGTGACATAATAGGATAACGTGATGTAATAACTTTTTTAAGCGAAATCGTAAGAATTATTATTTTTGTATATTACAGTATTATTCGTTTGCAGAAGCAAGTGATTATTTTTAAATTAACACCGTCTATCTACCTAATCCACAATAGTTTAATTAACAGAGCTATTATTACGTATTTGAACCTTCATAATAGCTGTTTCTATTTAATATGAATCCATCATAATTTTAAATTATTTTAGTTTACCGCTTGTAACATAGACAATACTGTAAGCAATCAAAATAATTAACGATTTGTAAATATTTAGAACCAGTAATCTTGTTTAGTAATAAATGTTTAGTTTCGTCGATATATAATGTATCTATTAATTTATAGTAGATTTTATGACTCGTAAAAGTATATTGAACTAGAATAAATGGACAGAAAAAATGTTTTGTTGTATAAATGGGGAATGGCTCTATTCTTCGACAGGGTTATGTTGGATCAATACGGGAAGGAAAGTGCCGCCGAAGGATTAGCCAATGAGTATATGATCCTGCTCGTAACTAGAGATGGGATATTCTTCCCACGGGCCAGGATCGTAACAAGGCCAGTTACGAACAAACGGGAGATCTTGCGATGCTTGCGTTATTTATATTACTTATGTTTTGTTTTATAAATAACACACATTATTCACAGCTATTGTTACTGGATAAGACGGATAAGGCTGACAAAATATCTGCAGCGTGACGTACGTTTCCACGTTTGCCTCGAAGAGCAAGTACGCCGTGTTGAAAAGATATTCTTATTATTAGAAGATGACTTCTCGGCATCTACGGATGTAATACACATATAATTAAAGTAATCTTTAGAAATAGATAACGGATCTATACATGCATCATCACAAATTTGTCTTAATCTGGTAAAATCGAAATTTTGCTTATAACGTTAGAGAATCTTTCTACAATACACACATTCTTTATGTCACTTGTAGCACATAGCAGTGAGCGTACATCGTGCATAATTTGCATTGACCCCTCTGACGATAACTCAGTGTTTTGAATTTTTTTTTGTTAACTCAAATAAACCGTTATAATTATAATAAATTTGTTTTAAATCGATTTCGAAGAAATAATTTCCAGATTTTTTCTGGCTTAGGTTTGAATCGTTTGAATCTCTTTATTTATAAAAACTTGAATCCGGTGCTCCGCCTGTGGTGTTTATTTGTTGGAAATTCTCACAATAATAGAAAGCCGCTTTCAGCCATATTCCCCAACGTGTGATAATTAGCTCTTGTGGAATACCGAGGCACCGTATGTGGAATTCTCGAATTCATTTGGGAGATTTCAAAAACACTCTTTTGGTATTTAAAATTAATGCATCCACCTCTGGCTAACATTGTCGAGCACTTTGTACTACAAGGTGTAAGCACGAACTTTATACGTCACATGTAAAAGTCTCCCATTCTTGTGTTTATTGAAACGGCCTACACTACACATTATCGCTGCATCATCGCTCACAAACATGAACAGTTGGTTAGTTTACTTGAAATTTGACTTTTTTCTAACGTATCCAGCACTTTTCTAACTCTTTGCTAGCTAATACAATGGGAAATGTCGCTTTAACAGGATCTAGAACACGCATTATAGAAGGAAGCTTTTCGAGGTAGAAAATTACGGACCACCTAAATTGTGCACAGGGCTAAGGAGGAGTATTAGTAGTGACATTTCCACGTAGTTTGATGTCCAGTTGTTGTCCGTACCAGTGTTTAATAATAGTTTTATGTGAGAATTGCTAACACTAGGTCTAGTCAAAATAAGTACAAATTCATTTATATATTCTCACCTTTTATCGTTGACTTCATTGACTTTATCTACAAAATAATATAATGTTCAGACTAGGACACACCTGTCAGGTGTTCCTCCTAATGTCAGGAGGCCACTGCTTCGGAATTATTGACGTTTTCGATAAATAATTGAATTAATAATAATTACTTTGAAGAATGTATTTTATAATCGCTTAAGTAGAAGACCACGTAAACGTTTTGTTTATCGAATATTGATTGGATTAGATTACAGAAATTATCAATAGGAGAGGATACAAACTATAGGTTGAAAATCCCTGGTCTAAGTGGTTTACGTATTGTGAAGGGATAGTATTTGTGAGCAATCGCTTTAAGTATCCCTCTTTTTAATTCTATTGTGATCAAATAAATAATAAAAGCGTTATCTCCTTCCCCCTTAATATAACCTTTTTTGGAACTCATTGGATATCTATAAATGTCTAGAATAAGTTTGACAATCTATTTTTAGCATATACGTACCTCGTCTCATTAATTAAGAAACTTGTCAATAAAATTAGAACATTTTTAGTTGTTCCATATTAACCTTAATTCGGATATCAGAAACGGCAAGGTGGCAGTTCTCACTTTCCATGTTACTTATATGCTATCACCATTTCAGCATCTCACCGTAACTGTAGTGCCTGTAGAGGATTTAATCCGATGAAACTACCCTCCTGTGTCAGATTTTGTCATACTGAAGGCAATCCTCACATGTTATTGAGATGTTGCATTGATAATTATTCAAGATTTTTTTGTTATCTTTTGTTTTCTATAAGATTAATGAAAAATTGTTATCAAAAACGAAACGCCAAACACTAAGTATTAAAACCGGAAAAGTGTGCTGGCTGTCAGCTCGTATTTTATACTCCATCCCCAGAGTACATATGAATTTTAGATATTTAGCTTATTGCGTTCTATGGAGTGGGGCAAGTTGCTATAATACAACGTTCCTAAAATAAAATAAAAAAGAAGTATTAGTTAGAAGTGTCAACACTCATAAAGATTTGCGAATACGAACGCTAAACAAGGAAGTGGTACAATTTGCCAAAAAGCTTCTCAGAATTGTAATTGCGAAGTTTCACAACTGCTTTAAAATGGATAACTAAGTGTGTAGATAAAAAGAGCCAAACATTTTGAATTTGTGATGAAGTGATTCAAAGCAGAATTGAGGTGTAATTACATGCTGACCACCAGTGATTGAAAATAATTAGATAGTTTTAGACTGGGTGTTGTGTATATTACATTGCATTTGATAATGTTATTAATAGAAAATACAAATGATATGTATGCGTTATTAGTCAGGATGTGGTAAACTTATTGTTTAAGTTATTATATAAATATAGACGATCCAAATATGGATCTTTGTGGAACGCCCCTAGTTATCTTATATATTCTTCGTCACTTCACCACATCTAGAGTATAATATTTGTAATGATTAAATTGTTTTTCCTAGAAGTGCAGAAAACGGTTATGTTTCATATAAGTATTATTTCAAACAATTTTTGTCTGTATTTTTGTTGAAATATTAGCGACAATTTGTTAAATATTAAATATTTTAGTAAGTTACTCTGAAAAATTCTTTAATCAAAATGAAAATTAGTTTTTAAATTTTTTAATCAAAATTTCTTTAATTTAGGTGTTTTAATATACTTAGCCAAACTCCACCTGAATGTTTGACAATATTTTACAAAGTATTTGTAGTTCTCTGTCGTGATATATTTGTTTTAATGTTATTACTGTTCTTTCTTTCTAAGTTCATTGTATCATAATAAATTGTAAAAGATAATTTATCTCTGTAACAATAATTTAACATGATTTTAACGCAACATATGTATATAATATGCGTGTCCGCTTAATATACTTAAAATAATTATTGCAATCTTAAACGTTAAGTTTAACCCAACCATCTCATTATAAATCCATTTACAGCAAAGCCACTATTTACTGAACGTTTCAAATTATTAAAATATAGCTTACGCGATCTTTTAAGTGAACATTTCGACAATTTTATAATATCCAATTTTTTTAATGCTTTACTGCCATACCATAATACGTTTTCTATTCATCAAGTTTTGCTGCAATAAGAAAACTGTTTGTGTACCTACAAATGAAATTAATTAAAATTTTGAATTTTTTTTTTTTGCGATGTGTAGACGAAAAAGTTCTTATATTTATTGTTTCAAGATTAATACAGATTTTAAATATTAAAAATTGCAAATTTTAGGTACAAAATTTATTGTTTTTATTATATTGTGTCTGTATAAGACAGACGAATTATTGTCTTTGGAATATTTGTCTGGAAGTTCAAAATGTTTTTGCACTTTAGAACATATAATGTAGCAAAATATCAGAAACAATTGAACATATCACAGGCACGTGTACAAACTTAGCACAAGCAATATATAGCGCGATATGACAATATATGTAAAATAACACGTAGAGATCTTGTTAAAAAATACAAACTAATCAATACAAATGACCCGTGGTACAAATACAAACCACAGACAGTTTTAGAAAATTCGGAAGTTAAATTAGACTGTAGTAGAAACATCCTTACGGATACACATTAGCTAGAACTACATTCGTGGCAAAAAAAGTTGTGTAGAGAACGTTGAAAGAAAAAAAAAATAAAATAATAAAATTCAAGAAATAAAGTATTAAAATTTAAAAATTAAATGAAAATCTCTACAAAAATAACAAAAGATAAAATATTTGAATCGACCGATTGAAAAAGGTTTTGTTTTGTACACTGACTAATTACACTTTTAACCATTTTTTTAAATCTATAAAAAGACGATTCTTTTAAAAAGTCCGGAATATTATTAAATACGCTCAAACCAAGAAATAAAGCTGTTTCAATTTAAATTTTTTAAGAGACTTATGTAATTTCACTACAAAACGTGAATAATATTTTACATAAAAATTTTCTATTTCAAATGTGAAGTTACCTATTATTAAATATTACATTTTATATATAAAAATTCAGACTGTGTATGTTTGTGCTCGCAAAACTCGAAAAGTCGTCGGTCGATTGACTTGAAATTTTGACACCACGTTGCATTCTGATACGCACGTTTTTATAGTAAAAAGTAAAACAAAAAATAGCATTTTATAGGAATGGGAAATGTTCTCCAAACGTGCAAAATCATTGTATTCGATGAGAGTATAATGACTCAGAAGTCATTATTTTGCTAGTCATTGAAAGACTTGCGAAATAATTATGTTCCATTAGTGTTATTATTCGGTGACTTCAGGCAAACGCTTCCAGTTATATCTCACTTTACACCAACTGATGAATTGAATGCTGTCTCGAAATATTCAGCTTTTTGGAACAGAGTCCAAAAATGCATTTAACAACAAATATTATAGAACCTGGAATTCCAGAAAGTCACGATTATTTTGTATGAAAGACCAAAATTCTCCTGCTTCAAAAATAATTGAATTTTCAATCTTCTCGACATATACCTTGTACACTCTATTAGTGTCTTTTCGATCTGAGAAGTATTTAGTTAAATCTTTCAAATATTTACAAAATTTGTTCGTGAAAATTTTATATAAACTAACCAGCTAAACCCGGCCACGTTTCGCTGTGGCTCAGTTTGATATGAAATGAATGGGAAAGTAAATAGAAGTATTCTAGTGAACATAGATTCGCCGAGAAAACACATCGTTCAATTCAATACCCTGCCTTTCGTTGCTGTGGCTATGTGGAATGAAAGAAAAGGAAGAAAGACCAGGTGCTTTACCGACACTAGAGCATGCGGCGTATAATTGCCTATGAGAGAAGCAATAGTTTTCTAAATTCAAACTACACACTTGTAAAGATTGCCCTTGCTCTATTTTTCCACTATTCAAATTAAAGGCGTATTTATACATGTGCATCCTTCTTCGTAATCCGAATCATCTTGAGTATTGTTGTTTATAAAGAGAGTAGAATCTTCATATTTATTTGTATAGTCACATGTTTACTCTAGTTTGCTAGGTGGTGCAGTCTGTTGAAATATAATAAATCGTTACATCATTCCAGTTTCTTGTATTTTTTTGTATAATTTCCAATATTAATTATTATTTAAGACGCTCAACAAAAATATGAAGATATTTAAATACTTAATAGAAAATTAGGTAACAAATGTTTCAGAAACAGGCTTAAATAATGACAATCCTTAACATGCTAACACTGGCTTGAATCGACGCACTATAATCAAAGATTTGGTTATGTATTTTGCAGACAGTTCTCTTTTATTAATCATGTTAAAATAATTACAACTTCAGTTATTACATACGTTACCATATTATACGTTATTGCATTACATACATAATACGTAATTTTCAAACATTCAACCACGACACTACATTCACAACATTATACTGCTCGAGATTTATTGGAATATGCAGCCTTAATTTGATATCCATATTATGAAAAATACATAGAATAAGTCTTGATCTTAAAGTTGAAGGAATATATCCTGCAAGATGTGGTCATACAGCATTGTTCCATATGTTTTATATAACAACTCTATAGTCAAGACACGGGCTAAATAGTTTTTATATAGTCTAGGATACAATAATACAAAGGGTACTAGGAAAGTTTTGCAATACAGCTTTGTTTATTTAATTTTCTCAAAGTAATTTCCTTTACAGTCAATACACCTCTTCATCCTCCGAAACAAATCTTTAAACTAGTCCTGCCAAGTTTTACCAGGGAGTAAAGCACACTGGTTGTCCCAAGCCTGCAGAAGGTCCTCATCACTGGAAAACCGCCTCCCTTTTAACTTCATTTCACATACGGGGACAGTGCAAAGTCGCAGGGAGGAAGATCTGGACTGTAGGTAGGCTGCTCGAGAAGTTTCAATCCTGTCGTGGTCAAATATTCGGTGCAGGCTTTGGTGCGATGAGCTGGCGCATTATCATGATGGAGGAACCAGGCGTCCATTCTTGACATAGATCCAATAACTTTAGGCAGGCATTGTTCAGCATACCACTTAGCTGTAACTGTCTTCTGTGTGTCTAAAACGACGCGTTTCACAATTCCACTCGATTCGGAAAATACAGCTATCATTTTCTTTTTTACAGATCGGAATTTTCTGACAACTACGGGTGTGTCCTCATCATCAAAGACTCAAACTTTGTTTTGGGCTTTGGTCTGTACACCGTAATATTACACCCAAGTCTCGTCACCTGTCACGATGTTGTTCACATACAGGGATTGTTCCTTATTAAACTTTTTTAGCATCTCCCGGCACCAAGTCACACGCCGTGTCATCTACTCTTCAGTCAGTTGATGCGGTACCCAGAGAGAACAAAGTTTATGCAGAATCGAACGAATTGTTGGTGCATTTAGGAGTACCCTCTAATCTGTTGGTAGGTCACTCGCCTGTCCTCGCCAAGCATTTTCCTCACAGTAGTAACGTTTTCTTCCGTAATTGACATTCGTGGCCTTCCCGGCCTCTCAGCATCCTTTACAGTTAAGTTTCCCCTTTGGAATAATCTATACCGCCTGAATATCGTTATGCGATGTGGACAAACATCACCTTGTGCAAGAGTCATTTCTTCGAAGGAGTGGTCTATGTTTAACCCACGCACGAAATTATAGCGCAAAACTGCCGTTATCTTATTTCGTGACCACGATGCCATCGCAAGCACTTTAGACTCTCACTGCTAATAAATATCAGTTATTCACTAGCAGCGCCATGTCGATGGGGCTCAGGCCCATCGACATGGCACGGTGGCAACTATGCACGTATGAACATGTCTCAACATGCAGCAACAAGCAACTTCCTACGATTCATTGTTGCGTCATATTGCAAAACTATCCTAGTACCCTTTGTATAGATTGTACGTACTGATGTGTGTGACTTAAATTATTTAAGTCTCGATGATATTCTTGAAACTGTTGAAGTAAAGTTTATCTATCGTTTTGTAACAATATCGAAATAAGTTTAGTGTGCTTACTAGAATCTGAACCTGTTTAATATGGTGTATTTACTCTTAGACATTATTATCGGTTGGTTTTTTTTTTTAAAAAGAATTTATTTTATTTTGTCGCGCTATTGGTATTTATATTTTTGAAAAATAAATCATTATTATTATCATTAAGGGGACCCACAAGCAGTATATAAAACATTATAAATGTATGTATGCAATTTACTTATGTCGCTTTTATCGTTATAATATCTATTACTTCTATCTTTCTTCTTGTAAATTGGGACGTTTCTTAACATTCACAATTATATTTTTAAGCTGTATACTAATCCAATTAATCGCGAATTGAAACTCTGCCTAAAGTCAGCTTTCACTTAAGTACCCTGTTCACTCCCACATTTCATAATTCTTTTCGAAAGGTTAAACCATTGTTCACTTCTACAATACGTAGTTACCTTTTATCAAATTCATTTGTAATTAGTTTCACACGTATAGCTATTAAATTTCTAATTGTATATTATGTACCATAATCATATCAATTTCATAAACAGTCTCGAATAAGACGACTATTCGACAATCGGCTCCACGAGAAATAAACTTCTCTTATATTTATCTTGAAGCTTGGTAAACAGCGAGAGATGTTTAGAAAATATGAAACTCCTTTGTTTTGATGTTAGAATAAACATTAATGTGCATTGTTTTGTTATAATATAAATGGCGATAATACATTCGATAGAAATATATTTTGAAAATTTTGAATGCAATGAAAGAATTTAGGTTAGAGACGGAGAAGCGTTATGAATAATGTTGAACAAACCTCCGGATTCGCAATAGCGTACAGCTTTGCCGTAAAGGTTGGAGTGGTGCGATTGTAAATAGAATAAGTAACGTATGTAATAAGGTACCGTTTTATTTTAACATGTTGACGTATTCCGATGTAATAAAAATACGGTGGAATATTATATCATCAATATGCCTTCCATCGTTGGTTCAATCAAATGTCTACGACGGGGTGAAATTTATTTATACCCTTCGCAGTTAACAATTCAGTTTCGTAAGGCATTTTCGCGTTATTGGCATGATGCAAGTTATTGGCAATGTCTGCACGCGTTCGTCCCCCACTGATTCTGTCTCTGGTACCCGGAAGATTGTTTGAGGACATTATTAAATTAAGTGACCCTTTAAAATCAATAAAAAGTTAAGATCGAATTTATTTCCGTATAAAAACTTTTCCCGACTTCAATTTGGATTACTTCTGTTTCCAGTATGCAAAATTCAAAATTAGTTTTATCTACCTTGTATGAATAATGCACTAACCAATGTCCAACATTATTTACAAATTTCATCCAATCTACTAAAAAAAAACTCATCTAGAAGTGAATTGGAAGCTGCATTGAAAATTATTGAATAATATTGGACTACTACTACTTCAAGTCCATGGGATTGGTGCCTTTCAGGCGTGCTATATTTAATTACCTATTTGATAAGTAGTCTTGTGTGTGATGTCTCTTTCCATTGTTAACTTATTCATAATTTATGCTAGGGAATTTTTTGTATTACTTTGTTTAATTATAATGACTTTGTTGGGTTACGGTTGTGTGCACGGGCAGAATAATTCAATTAGGCTAGGTTTTTATTAGTTCTTAGTATTAGTTACTTATATTTCTTTATAACTTTAAGGGTTTGGTGTTAGAGCAGGGGATTACTTCTAGTCATCCATCTGAACCACACCTTAGGATTTTCCATTCAGTTGAATGTTTTGTATTTATATTACTTGTATAATTACTTCTTGGGAAATAAAGGCATATTATTATTATATGTTATTCTGAACTAAGAAAGTTTTGATTTAAATGTGATGAGTTACTTCTACATATTATTCCTCTTATTCTGTATTTTCTAACTGTAATTTATTTTTAAAACTGACACTTAAATGCAAAGAAAGCTTTTCGAACAGATTGGAAACGCTTATTAGAAACGCCAAGATAAAGAAGAGGCGGAGATAGGATTGGTGAGAAGAATATCGCTAAAGAATATTTTACAGTATTTTTTCTAAGTATTTATTGAATTATTAAATTGTATTAAAGTCCTTTATTGTTTGAACAAAACAGGTCATGAGCGTTTATTTATTACATAAGTATAAGCTAAACTTTTAAAAAGTTATCGACCACGTATCAAAAGAAACGCTACGAGAATTTTGAGAAATTAGAATATTTTTCAACTTTTCTAAAGAACAATTATAACTTGTTCATTGGACGTATGTTCAACATATTTGAGATTTCACAAAACAAAACTCAAAATACGAAATTTAGCACATAAGAAACTTATGAATTTGAAATATAAGCAAAGGCTCCATTATCTCAAAGGTCAGGCTTTTTATAATGTATTAAAAACAACTGTACCAAATGTTGAAACGTTTTCTGTTGATTGTCAAAAGAATTTAAGTGTACTAAAGTTGCCTTACAAATCCTGATATTTTTCACAACAAACTAATTTTTATAATTTGACATTTGTACCTGGAAATCCCAAGGCAAAGCTCGACTCGACCAATGTTGCTTCACATACTTAGGCAAATATTTACATAAAAGATGTTAACGTTAATGCATCAGCCGTTTATAATACTCTAAATATTTTCATTTTTAAAGACACTACTGAAAATATTGTTTTACTTTGGTGGCCAAAACAAAATAGTATCATGACGGCAATATTATCGTGCTGGTTGTTATGTAGTTCTCCTAAATCTATTAAAATTATTGAAATAAATTTCTCAATAGTGGGACATTCGTTTAGCTTTCAGCATAGTGTTTGGTTATATAGAAAAGGATATAAGCAAAATAACAATCGTAATGACTATCTAACACATTGATATCATTTCCAATTAGAAGAAAGAAGCAAAAATGAGCGTAAAGCTTTTAGGATTGTGGCACATTAAATTTTCAAAAAGAAAGAAATTTATTTTTACCAAAGAGGTAAAGCACAGTAGTGTTTTAGTTCGAGAAGAAACTTAGTATAACAATGTAAGTTAGTTTTAAAGCAAAGTCGCAAAATTGCTGCAGTTTGTCCGTCTAGTTTAGTGTTTGGTTATAGATTAACGGACGACAAAATTCTCATTGCTAGTCTGCTAAAAAAACCTTATGAAAATTTGAAAGACAGAAATGGTATGAACTTTTTGTAAACTGTACTCACAGGAGATTTTGAAGTTTATAATAATGAAGATCAAGAGGATCCTCAGAGCATATTGCCTTCAGATATTGTTTGTACTGCACAAATTGAAGAATTTGCTATTTAACTACTCTCTGTTTAGTTCTTTCAAATTGTTTTTACTGCTGTAGCAAATATACTTACATCGTTAATAAAACGATTAGAAATAAGTATTAATGACTATTGTTTAATCTCCATGCAAAATTCTAGAACCAGGTAATTATTAACATCTGGTTGGAAAATAGCGTAAATACAAAATTAAACTTGTTTTTATGAGTATCATGTATTAAAACGTTTCATTAAAATTAGTTTCAATTAATAAGAAAACAGTTCGTTGCTAATACTCGAAATTACACTGTTTGTAGTTGTGGAATTTTGCAACTAAAAGCCTTCAATTGTGTTGTAATGGCGTCGAAAGCGACAGATTAGTTTTTATGATATTTTCGTATCTATCGAGCGTATATTTATCTTCTTTGGCTGTACCATAAGTTGTTGACGTTATTAATAAATATGGCAAAAATGAAATGTGACTAATAGAAAGATTTAAAGCTAGATATTACCAATTTGTATTATCGGGTGCATATTCAAAAGAATCATGTATTGTACATATGTAGAATTTATTTTTAATTGAAAGCTTTGTATGTATATTTATATAGAAGAGATCTTATGAATCTTAAAGAACTTTATAGTAACTTAATCCTTAGGAAATAAATTGTTTGCACCTCCCTTTATATACATGTATATATGTATATCAACGTGAATTTACAAACGTACATGCATACAATACGTACACTTTACAATCATATATATGTTAGATACGAGGTGGGAGGAAAAGGGAAAGAAAAATAGCGCTTGTAGATTAGACTTTTACAAACATGACCGTTTTGTCAATTTCATACATAATTATAAACGCACAAGAACACAGCATAATTTTGTTAATTTAAAATATTTATGTTTTTATAAATTTTCAATATTCAATAGGAAAAAATGTACGTCAATTAATATACAGCGTGTTTCAAAAAGAATATACGTATTACAAAGTATTATTTTGTCCAAACTACCGATCGCTGCGCCTTGGCTCAGCTATTGGAGAAACGAATACATAGTCTAGTTTATTTAATAGCCGCTAAATGTCAGTTGTCTTCTGTTTTTCTTGATAATCGTCATATGTTTAAAATGGCTACTCCGCAGCAAAAATCATTTTGTGTTCTCGAGTTTGCGAAGTGCAATTCCGTGATTACAGTGCAAAGACGTTTCAGGTTGAGCTTCCAAATTGATCCTCCGAATGGGTGGAACATTCGCAGATGGTATCGACAGTTTGTAGATACAGGATGTATATGTAAATGTTGCACGAATTCAAACTGCTTTCCAACGTAATCCTTCAAAATCAACTCGTCGTGCCAGTCGAGATTTACAAGTGCCTACAATAACAATTTGGCGTGTTTTGGGACGTTGGTTGGTTATGAAGCCGTACAAGTACAGTTGTTACAAGCTTTGCGTCCGAATGACAAACGGAAATGTGTGGCATTTTGCAACGAGATTCATAATGCTATTGACAATGATAACACTTTCGCACAACGCACCGTGTTCAGTGATGAAGCGACTTTCCATGCTAGTAGTCTAGTAAGCAAACACATGTTCGAATTTGGGGCCTACAGAACCCGCATGCAGCCATTGAACATGTACGAAATTTGCCTAAAATCAATGTGTTTTATGCAATATCCCGATTATCTGTTTATGGCCTATCCTTACCGTTAAATTGGTCGTTAAGGAGCTAGCGACTTAGCATGTCTCAGCTGGGCTCCACGTCACCGGATTTAACACCCTGTGACTTCTTCCTGTGGAGTTTCGTTATAGACAACGTTTATGTACCACCACTCCCACAAATCCTGGAAGAGTTGAACAACCGGATCCATACTGCCATAACATCAGTAACGAAGGACATGTTTGCCCGAGTATAGGAGGAATTTGAGTATCGATGTGATATTGTTCGTGTCGCTGATGGAGGACATATTGAACATCTGTAATCTGAACTTGAGAGGTTCGTAAATATGTGTGTAAAGTTTCATATTCGTATGTCTTAAAGTTTAATAAATATATGCATTCGAAATACGTATATTCTTTTTGAAACACCCTGTATTTTTAAAAACTTACTAGTAACTGCTTATGCGTATTTCTTTTATATGCAGCTTCTCTCTTGGGTAATAACATTATTAGCATTGTTATAAGAAATTATTCAAACATAAAAAAAATTTATAGATTTTTAAGTTTTATTCTACTCTGTAAGTGAGGAATTTGATGTGAAGGTAAGTTAGGTTAATTTTAGAACTTTTTAATAATCATACCTCTCAAATTCCTTTCATACTTTCACAATCAGAAGAAAATTATTTATAAAACATAATTTATTTTTAATATACAAGAATAGAATTCTTTCTATTTTTATTTTCGTTTACAATATCCTTTTTTCCTTATAATCAATACATTAATGTATAAAATCATAATAATGTCTACTCATTCTGACTTTCCGTCATGGCACGGAACCAAACCAAACATACTTTTTTAACTATGTTTATACATATACATATATTACACTTGCAACAAAAACACAGAAGACACGAAGAACGAATGAGATGGTTTCCAGCTATTGCTTTAATGATAGGTTTAGAGACGTTGGATTTTTTTCTGTTGTGTCTTCTTCGTCTTTCGTTTTTCCATCTTTTCTTACTTTAAGTGGGTTTTGTACAAGTTCACGTGTATCTAGTACAAAAATATAATCTTAGCGCAAGGTAAACGGTATATATTTTTAACTCGCTTTTTTTGTCTCGACAGATCGGCAAAGAAGTACCACATCCAGGCATAAGCAATGACTTCAATGATGAGGGCGCTCAGAAATATTACACTTATTACCAATGGGTCTGTTTCGTGCTATTCTTTCAGGTAAGTTAAATTAATTATCGAACCTTTCACGTACTGTTATCTTGAATTCTATTATACCTATGTGGTTATTAAGTCTGATTTATTAATTTTTGTATGGTGACTTCTAATGCTAATACGATCAAAAATTATATGCTGCCGTTACAAGATTTGAAGCAGGTATAATAATAATAGTTTATTATTGAGTTCAGCGATAGCCTTTTACTAAAGAAACGAAAGAAAAAGCAACAAAATAAACAATTTACTGCAACAAAAACGAAACTAAATAAAATAAACTTTACCAAATAAAGTAAAATATGATTGAAATAGTCAAATGATAGTAATAGAAGAGATCAAAGGTACACTATAAAAATACATTATCCAGTCTTCGCTCAGCACTCCTACACGTCACAGTCGTAGGAAATGTCATCAATTTAGTTTAAATTTATTTATTTTAGTTCTGGTTGTTACACAAGTGGAATTGTGTCCATTAGCTAGTTATGGCACATGAAATTGTAATTTAGATAATAAATATTCACAATCAACTTTGTTATGAAGTAGACTACGCAAGAACCAGGAACAGTAACCATCTCAATGAGGTCCCAACGGACTAAAACCATGTCTTCGGAGTAATTCTACGTGATTTAGTCAAGTAGGGGGAAAAACTACATCAATTTTAAATGACAGAAATTTTATACTTCCGTTGAATTCTCTCAAGAAACTGTTTCCGATATGGGATACTATGTAAGGCATGAGTGTTTTATTTTGCCAATTATAAAGGAAAATACAAAGACTTTATAACATTCGTAAAGTAATGAAGAATTCTAATAACAATATGTTTGTTAAAAGTAAACGCTATATCAAATTGATCTCCCAGATCGCTAATAGTATATCACTTAAAGTTGATATATAACTCTTTTCCACATTGATTTTCCTATTCTGTGTACGTATTTCGACAACTAAGTTGTTATCATCAATCGGATAATTAAACAGTGTCGCACCTGGAAAACTAAGGCAAAAACCCGCACGAAACAAATTCCGGAAACGATCTGTGCCGTCGAAAGCCATACATAGGCTCTCAAGTTTTTCGAGCAAATTTTTGTATTCATTCACTAACCACTTCCCTGAGACCAATTGGCAAATTCCGCGAAATTTGCTTCATACGGGTTTTTGCCGTAGTTTTCCAGGTGTGACACTGTTTAATTATATGCTGATGATGGCAACTTAGTTGTCGAAATACGTATATAGAATACGAAAATTTATGCGGAAAGGGGTTATATATCAACATTAAGTGATAAAGTTAATCAACCACAGGTTCCGTCAAAATTATTGACAACCGCTAATAGTATCTTTAATGTATATATAATATTATTTATTTTATATTGCGACGATATAGGAAAAAGAGAACGATAACAAACAACGCAGCAGCATTTAGACACGTTCCATTTAATTTGAAAGTAATACACCAATCAACACATATATTCAGGTTTTGTTGTAAGTCTGCAGCATCACCGGCACTATTAACTTTAGAATATAGTTTTATATCACCGTCACAAGCCAATATAGGGCAAGCTAAAGAACAAAATAAATCGTCAATGTAAAGGGTAAATAGAAGCACACCCAAGTTGAAGCCCCGAAGAACACAAAAGTAGTAATGATTTCCTCAGAATTAAAACCATTGTAAAACACTACATCTGCTGTTATTAAAATAGGATTTGATTAGGTTTAGAAAAAGGGGAGAAAAACCAAAAGAGTTTACATAGTAAGATATCGCGACTCAAAGTATCGAATATGGAGAAAGAATCCGTATATATAACATCCACTTGACCTCGCTTTTCCAAGATTTCACAAGTGTATTGTGAAAAAAAGTAATATTAGAAACAATTGATCTACCTGGTACAAAACTGTGTGATTCAAGAGTTAAGAAAGAAAATACATTTTCATAAATACCAGAATATGTAATTAATTCGAAAACTTTAGAGCAAAATTAGATGAAAATATATTGGAATATCGTAGTGCTTTGAGTCGGCTCATCTTTTCTGCTCCATGATCGTTTGTACACAACATTATTGTAAACAATCCATTTTCATCTCCAGTTGTGATTGTCTTCAGAAATGTACCATTATTTTCACAACTTAGGAGTAAATTACAGATATTAATGTGACGGAGCAAATATCTTTCTTTGAGGACATGTGAAATTAAAATATCCAGCTTTGGTATGAATCCAAGTCATCTCACATGATCATGAGCAGTCGATGTAGACAAATTCAATCTTGTAGAAATTTCTTGTATTGTTATTCGTCAGTTTAATCCAATATCTACTTACTTAATCTTATACCCTTTAGGGTATAAGAGTCAAGGACTGCATTCTTATAGCCAACTGCTCTCTTCTATTGTACATACTTTCTTCCAATTCCTATCCAACGCTGTATTTGTTGCCTCCCTTGAGAAAAATCTTTAGCACTTAAAGTTTTAGTCACATCATTCCATGTTATTTTCGGGAGATCATGTGATCTTCTTCCCGCTTAACCCAATTTTTCACACTTTTTAACAATTCTGTTGTCAGGTATACGTTTCATGTGTGACCAAATCAACGCAATTGATTATTTTTTTAAGTGGTTTCACTGCTAAGAGACTTCTGATCTTTTTGTCTCTAATACAATCTTTACGTGTCACTCCCTCTATTCTTCTGAGAATCCCCGTCTTTATTGCCCACATCTGATTTTTCATACGTCAAAAGGGAAACTATTACTGTCTTAAAAACTTGCATTTTTCTCTTTTGCAATTTTTGTTTTTTTTTCAAAAAATAACTCTCTCCAACGCGTAATAAGTCTTTGAAGTACTACTTACACGACTTTTCATTTCATATTCTAACCTCTCAATTGGTATCGATTCAATCATTACGTTTATTTTGACCTCGTCAACTTCAACTGGTCTACATGAACAAGGTGCAACTTTGATATCAAAAGTACCAAAATGAAATTTTGCAAATCAGTTTAAGCACTGGCGTTTCATTAAGAAACTAAAAACTAAACTACGAACTAAAAAACGAAACTACTTTCCGACCGACTTATAAACTTCTTGCCCGAAGAATGGTCGCAGTTAATGTTGATAATAATAAAATAGTATAATATAATTAATTTTCGTTTCAGGAAAAATTAAAATATATATAAATTTCATTATTTACGTCTTGCGGTAGCAAACTATATGAGAGAATTGATTAATCAAATAGCAATAAAAATTGTATATTTATTTTGAAAGATATTTTTAAGATTTGAAAAATTGATTTCATGAACTAAATTTGTCAAAAAATATTTTCAAAAAGTATAATTTTTAAATTTATATTCAACTTCCATTTTCACTTTTTTCGTTTCAGGGTTTGGCTTGTTACGCTCCCAATGTTATATGGAGCGTAAGCGAAGGAAAATTGATGAAAACGCTTGTGATGGGTTTAAATCTCGGCATTTGCGAACAAGCTGAAAAGGATGGAAAGAAAAAGGTTATTTTGGAATACCTGATGACGCATATTAAAGTAAGTTTTTATTGATTTTTTGATTACACAAATGTGAGAAAAAATTATGAATAATCTGTAAAGAAATACTTTGAGACATTTTGAATTCAAAGAATTTACTTTTTTGGGATTTGTATGCCTTGGGAATTTTTCTCTTCGGGAGTGGAAATATGATAGCAAAAAGTAATTCGTCTCCTATTACAAAATACTTTTAAACCACATTTTCAGACAGTTGCCAAAATTAATTAGAAGGTCCTCTTACTGCGATCGATAAAATGTCTAGATAGTCATATGATATGAGGTGAAAGATTGGATCGGACATATAAGACGTTAGTTCCTTTTATTTCATTGGAATTCTCTTATTCTATTCGTTAGTTTCGAAATGCTAGGAGAACTATTCCTATGTCTTATCTTTCCTTTCTAGTTCATTCCTTTTTTCCTCTTAACCATTTTCTCATTAACTGATTTCTATTAATCTCGATTTTATGCTATCTTTACCATTAAGTGACCGTTTCACACTTGATGGATCATGCTTTCCATTCTGTTTTAAGCCACATGTCTAATCCAGTTTGCCCTTTAGATTTGTTGCCTTTTCCAGAACGCCTACAACTTTCTACTTTGTTGGATCTACATGTTTGTTTGTCTGTCAATCGGTGTTATCTACATGTGTAATCTATCTTCTCAATATTTCAATGGGTAGTAGATAGTCGGTGTAGTTGTGCTTTTATAGTTCAAGTTTCTCTTACCTTTTCCTTCATCTTCGAATTTACGCTCATTGATCATTGTCTTGATGTCGTTTAGCAACTGGTTACTTCCCTTGTGGGATAAGGGTCTCCGTTATAACTTATATTTTTTTAAGTAGTATCATTTGTCTGAACTGCATGGCCAGGCCAGTACCACTATAAATTTTCTACATTATTCATTCCATGAGTTTGGTTGTTTTGAGGAATCTATGTGTTTATCTTTACACCAATGTAATTTCAAGAATCATCCTTTCCATGGCTACTTGAGTCATATAATCGCTATGAGTTTGTGTGTTTATAAGTTTCTGCGTTATAAGTTGACTAGCAAAACGCGTTGAAAGAATATTCTTATTTTGATTTAGATGTGCTGTAGTAGTTAATTTTGTTGTAGTCTAATTATTCGCTTATTCATTTGGTGACTATTTCGGTCGAGACAGCATGTTTTTATTCTTGTCATCTGTGCAAGTCTATTGTGTTAACATTCTTATTTTAAAATGTTTCGACTTATTTAAGATACTTCCCTACAAAATAATTCAAAATATTTAAATAAGTATTTTGCAAACAAAACATGCGAAGATTATAATCTCTTATCAAATACGCACGCTAGCACCTACGTTACACATAATACTATACACACAATCATGGTTTATGAATGAGTCTGGTTATTTAATAGCGTAAATTTGATAATATAATTTTTCCGACTTCATTCATTAAAGTATTCGCAATAAATAACGTATTTGCTCCACATGACTCACACATGTTACGGAATTCCTATTGTACCAGAACTTTAAGCAATGAAATATAAGTAGTTAAATATATGCATTTGCATTGACCAATTAATTGACGTGATTTTCTAATTGTTCCGTTATAACTCCAACTAATGGTGCATTAATATTTGAATCATCAATCCGAACTTTCACAACCGAATATTACTTCATCGATGACCTTTAAAAATAGTGAAAATTCTTTGAATAGCTTTACAGAAATTAAATGACAACATTTATTCGTTCCTAGTATTTATGTCCATTAGATGCAATTTAGAAGTTGTAAAGAAGTAATATTTTCTGCAAACCAGTTACGTATCTATGACAATTGTAATGACCTTAAAAAATCAGTTGTACATACAGTCAACAACAAATTGACGGTGTGGATCGCGTACGGAGTCAGGTCAACAACAAAAGATTTATGAATAAATTTTAAATTTTAATTATATTTATTTAACAAATTGCAAAATCATATGTAATTTTAGTAGATTAAAACGTTTAATATAAAAATTTCGAAAACACATTGAACTATTAGAGAAAAACAGGAATTAAAATGTATAATAAATTCTAAAAATAAAACGACCTTCTAATAACATTTTAATACTTTGTTTGGTCTCAGGGTAAATTTTCTGCTAGGAAAAGCTTTCTATCTAAAATATTGTCCTTTGTTTTCCTTATTTATATTTGGACTTTTTGGTCTGAAAGTCTCGACAAGTTTTCAATTGGCTTTAAATCCGGTGATTGACGAAGCCGTTCCAACTCTATACTTATTTCTGCAAAAAATTTTTTATTTACCTTAGCAGTATATGTGAGGTCATTGGAAAAGAATTTCATCATCTAAACCCATTTTGATCGCACCTTCCTCTAAAGTTGAATTAATTAGTTCTATGAAACACGCCCCGCATTCATAATTCCTTCAATCAGAACATAATTTTCTACGCTATGCTACGAAAAACAGTCTCATATTATTACCGTTCCACCATCGAATTTCATGGTTTTAATGATATATTTATCTTGGTAGGCAGTAAATGGTTTTTTTCATACTTTTTCTTGCTTTCTTGCCAAAAAATTGAAATTTGTTTTCATCACTCTGTACAACTTTTTTGTTAAACGAAATTAGTTTATCTATTATAAATTTTTAGATTTAGTTTCTTATTTTCGTCAACTATATTAATGTACGATTTCCAATAAGGTGTACAGGCGTTAAAATGAATAGATCTTAATTTACGCGCAATAGTTTACTCGCTCGTTTACTCTCTGTTTAACTGCGAAGATTTTTTCATTTCTCCACTGGAAACTGCAGGTCGTACAATTAAAGAATCTTATCTCCGAGTAGTTCGTCTTTTTCGTTCTTTAACCTTCAAATTGCCTATTGTGTCTGTTGCAATAAATTTTCGCCATATTTTTTAAACCGCACATTTTGAAACTCCGTCCTTCATTGCAATTCACGTACACTCACGCCTTTTCTTCTATCTTCAATAAGAATACGCAACTAAATAGAAATTTTTTATCTTTTATCTTTTATCTTTGCGTCACTGACATGATACAACCTATCGACAGCGTCTGTACGCGTCGGTCTTCCACCGGTGCCTGTCGTTGATTATTCGGAGGATTACCCAAGCTTATTTATGTTCAACCAATAACAACAAAAAATAATGAAGATTGTATTGCATTTTTGCCATTCATTGTATCAGGTAGAGAACGTGCATTAATTTTCTAAATTCACAATTAATCAAAATCAATAAATTGATATTTAATCCAACAATTTTAATTATCTCTTTTTGTATATACTTTGCTTTTTATATTATCCTATTTGAACTGGGTTTAACCTGCCGAGTAATAAATTGTATTATTATTATTACTATCACTATTATTAATAATGAACCTAATATAGTAAAAAGAATATTTTTTTTCTGAAAACATTTTCAATTGCGGTCAAAAATTAAATTCTGTACAATGTAGCTTGAGGTGAAGTAGCTATATAAATTTAATTCATTTTTCACAATTGTTCTCCATTGATGCCTGTCTCGTCAAAGCACCCTAATTTGCAACAATGTAGCCTATCTATGACCATAAGCCACCACTTGTCTTATAATTGTCTCACAAACTCTAATTTAAATAGAAGTTGAGATCACTTTTGTCTTAGAATTTTAGTTCTGCTTTTTGTCTGCTATTGTTTCTCTTTCTTATCTTATACACTCAGTTTACTTTTACGCTTGAAATAACCAGTTTTAAAAACGTATTTCGTGTCTAGATATACGTTATTTATTTATCTTTTTAAAGGGTCGAGAGCTTCACTGATTCAACTTATCTTTGATATCTGGTAGTAAAAAGAATTAATTTAGTGTTAGGTTAGAACTACAATGTGAATAACTCGTCAATATATTATTTTGCTCGCTTGAATAGTCCGCTATTTAAACTGCAGTATGAGGACGAGTTCTGTGATGATTCAGTACGACTTTCCTATGTCCAATGATCAAAGAATTGAAAGAATCCATATTCTTTCAATTCTTTGTTACTATTCAGAATTCAAGCATACTATAGAGTGTATAGTAGTGTAGGTAATGCTAAAAAAAAATTGCGATATACTGAATAAAATCACAAGAATTTTCCGCAGAAATCTATCTATAACGGTCTTTCTTTTCAGCAGATCTAATTTTTGTTTATCTTTAAACCATTTTAACCTAAACGAGAGAATCCTAGAGTCTAATAGGGGAATATCATCTGCGTTTTTAACTGGTGTTAAGTTGTAAGGTATATATCTACCAAGTTGAACTAACGCAGATTTCTTCACTTCACCAAGCTGTAATATAATCCACGTTGTCTACATGTTACGTAAAATCGTAAGGTTTTTTTCATTAGTAACCGTTTTTGAGTATCCTATACGAAGGTAATTCTTAGATTAATTCGATATTAAACACGTTTTTCGGTTTATAAAGACATTTTTGACGATTTCGTGCTTGAAATTATAGATAATTATTACTTGCAAATGTTCGTTATTAAATTTAAGTTCGAATAACTATAACTATAAAAGGTTATATTTGCTCCATTTTAGTGTCTTATTTTATCAAATTTGCAAAAGACGAAATGAAGATGTCACGATGATATTTGCATTAATAAATCACCGCCAATTATTTAGGATCAAACCTAAGAGAATAACCCTTGTTATACTATATGCCCTTGAAGTAAAATTGCATCAAATTAAAAAAAAGTAAATGTAAACAACAGAAGTGTAACTAACAACAAAATATTTCTTAAGAAGATTAGACTAGTTACTCACGAAGAAGGGCAATGATGTTTAAATATAATACCAGATATCGAAGCCTCATACCTATGAAGATGACAACAAGTATATAAATCCAAGCAATAAAGGGAAATTTCCTGGGATGAGGAAGTTATATTTGCAAGAAAAGAAACAAGAAATATACAAAGAAAGATGAAATAAGGAAAAATGTAAGAAAATAATGTCGTATTTAAAATAAATGCTGTTATTGCGGTGTTAGTACCAATTTGATAATAAGGTTGATATATCTGAAGATTACAAGTACTGATATTTCTGAGATGTGAATTGTTTGCATTAAATGTTCTATGTCATTGATTATTACTTAAGTCGTTGTTTTTCCCCAACAGGTAAAAGTAACAGAAAAGAATTCTAATCTCTTAATGTTTTCCATTTTTTATTATTATCGTCCGAGAGAAGATCTACAATCTAAACAGTGGCGGCATAATTGTTCTTATTTACCAAAGGCGGCGCTGACTGTTCCATCTGCTGAAAAAGTAATGGCCTTCATTTTTTAGGATGTAAAAGACATTTTTCTCATTGGTTTGATTCCAAAAGACTAAACCATAGGCGCATATTACGTGAGCCTTTTAGACAAATTAAAGAAAAAAAATTAATCGGCAGTATTCTGGTTTAACCAAGAAAAAATCATTTTCCACAAAAGAAATACATGGTTATATACGAGTGCTATTGCTAGGGAAAAAATTAATGAATTAGGCCTCAATTTGTTGCTGCACTAGCCGGATTTAGCACAATCGGACTATCGTCATTCAAGTCAAAATTTGCAACAGACGACCAATTTAAAACTGCTGTGGATGTTTATTTTTATCACGGCATAGAGTCTTTGATTCATCACTGGTCCAAGTGCATCAGGATTTCGGGGGATTATGTTGGGAAATAAACGCAATTTAAAACCGTAAAGTTTTTTTAAATTTTCATTCCATATTTTTTTCAACCTATCCTCATACTATAATAGTCATTATTAATCTCAACGATTAGATTTTTTATGCTTAACTTGCTCATAAACATATTTAAAAAGTCATCATAAAAATATAAAATGTTTTTATTTCTTTTTTTTTTACAGAGACACAATTCCTACGTAATAAGATACTGGGTGTGTGAAGCGCTTTGCCTCATCAACATCATCGTTCAACTCTATCTCATGAATAAATTCTTTGATGGCGAATTCCTTTCCTATGGCTGGAAACTCATGGATTACTCAGAAGTCCCACAGGAAGAACGCGTCGATCCCATGGTGTACGTTTTTCCTAGAGTTACGAAGTGCACTTTCCACAAATATGGTCCTTCTGGAAGCATACAAAAGCACGACAGCATGTGCATTTTACCTCTAAACATCGTCAACGAGAAAACATACATATTCATCTGGTTTTGGTTTATGATCTTAGCGACGCTTTTGACGATCTTGGTCATTTATAGAATACTGATTTTGGCCTTCCCTAAGTTGAGGCCGAGGATTTTGCACGCTAAAAATAGGGGAATACCCTTGGAGATATGTCAAGCTGTAACGCGAAAGGTCGATCTGGGCGATTGGTGGATATTACTGATGCTTGGATCGAATATGGATCCGTTGATATATAGGGAAATTATATCAGAATTAGCGAAAAAAATCGATACGGATGCTAGCAATCATTAGAGAAATCAGACTATTATTACGAATGTGTAAATATATGAATCAAGGAGATTATGTAATCGAGGGCTATGATGAAGTTTTTTAAATGAAATATACATCCACATTCTGAAATTATAATAATAAAAGTATTAAAGTTATTCCAAGTATTGTGCAAAATTTGAATCATTAGTAGCAAAAAGAGAGAACTTTAAATCGACGATTTTCCAGTGTCAAATAAGACTGTTTACTTTTCGGTACGACCTGTTTACAATACAATATCTTTGTTTAATGATACCTTTCTGTGATTTACACTCGGCAAAATGTGCTGCCAATAATTGAGAATTTTTGTCGTACGAAAAAAAGACTATTTTTTTATATAATCAAAAATTCTTCATTTTTACGAAGAGAAAAATAGGAGAAAGAATATTTATAGTTTTAATTATGACATATCCTAAATGTACACGCTATTTCGATAACGTTATTATGTACTCTGTTCGTAAGCAATATGAAGAGCAAACAAGACTTTGTTTTCGAAATAGCGTGTTCTATTAGTTTTATTTTTAATTTTATATGTATGTTTCAATGAATAAAGAGTTCAATAAATATATTATTATAAATAAGTATCTCTCTCTCTCTCTCTCTCTCTCCCTCTCCCCCCTCTGCCCCCTCTCTCTATCTAAAAAGATCCTATATCAAGCACATAAAAGCATTTTCGTAGAAAAAATTCCTGATAAATTGTGGATGAGATTAAAAGGTTCGTTTCGACATCTGGTACGCTTTTGCGCGGTTTGATTTGTGTTAAAATCTCTTTGTAGTTACATATTAATTCTGGTCATAAAAATAAATTAGATAGAAACAAGTAGATTATTATTGCAATAATATAAATATTGGGTTCTTAGAAAAGTCATGAAGTATTTTTTCAGTGTTTATTTATCAATATAAAAAACCTAATAATTATAAAAGCGTTCATTTTCTACTTCCGTATGCGGTTAGCTCTCTTACTATTGAAGATGCAGGATCACCTATATTAGCAAAGTTACTCGGAAATTTAAAGAGTTATTGATAACATTTTCGAGTGTCATTCTAACATATTTTCGTACCGCTGACGATGAAGCAAAACTAAAAATGGTATCTCGTAGATATTTTTACGTTGAATTTAATAATCTCAATTAAAGAATTCATGGTACTCTTTGACTTTTAAGATATAACATAAACTTACGTTTTTTTAAATAGCAATTATAGTTGGCTATGACTTCGATAAAATGCTTATTTTTCCCCCGATTTTACAGATATATGTATATTAGCATAGTTTTTTTTTAGATTATAGCTTAAATAATTCAAGTTATATTATTAATTGGGAAAATAACGCCCATCTAGGTTTGGAAATGTTAATACTGAACAAATAAATGAGAAGAGAAGATAACTGATTTCAAATATAGTAAAACAGAATGACATATTTATTAAGAGAAAGAAGGTAAAGGTTACAAACTGTAACGAAACTGTAAAAGTTTTTAAAAATATATAAAAACTCATTCGTCGTTTATTTTCTTTAAAAATTTTTAGTTAACGTGATTTTTAGTAAATGCTCAATATGACCACCACTATTCCGTGTGAACATTTTACATATTCTCATCATTTCGGAGTAAACTTATCGCAAAGTCTAAGGGTAGATATTTCTTGTGGCTGTTGTAATATTCATTTTTAACTCCGCAACGTTATTGGGTTTGCTTATATATACTTCATTCTACAAGCCGTTCCATAAGGAAAAATCTAGTGGCGTAATATCTGCTGATTTTGCCGATTCGAGGACAGTAGTTGTATTATCAATTTACTTAAGAAAACGTTCTGAAAGATACAAATGGTTTGAAAATTATGAGCAGATTCATCATCACCGTAGTGACGATTCATCTAACATATCTTCCATCTCGTTACGTAGAAGCGTAAATGCCGTACTTCATTTACATTTTCATAAAAAATATTTTCATACCAAAAATGCTACGCCACATGCTTTCAGAAAAGATACGTTAATGGTGCGTTTTCACAGTAAGGTGAGGCTTATTTTGAGACCAACAAATATGATATCTTCTATCTCGCTATAAAGAAAGCATAAATATCGTTCTTTATTCAAATTGTTGTCATAAAAATATGGTCCCAATATTTTCACGTCAACAATGTTACACCACACGTTTACGGAAAATATGTAAAGTGAGGATTACCTTGAGACGAACAAACATTATTATGTCTACTAAATACTCTATTGTTGATCAATTTTGTTCCGTCTGTATGAAGAAATGTATATGAAAATTGCGAATTATTTGTTCTTCCAAAAAATGTGGAATAGATGTGAGTTTGTAATTTACAAAAGTTAAAACTCTTTCTTCATCTTTTCGTTTGAATTTATTTTTCGATCGATATGATTTTGGAAACGATTCACACTTTTGTTTACTGCTTTATAAAATAGTGTTTGGTCTGGCTGCTTCTTTTCCAAATAGCGTTGATAATACGTTTCGCTAGTGTCAGTACTATTCAGCAGCGGTTTTAACGGTTGCGAGGCTCCGAGCGGCAGATCTATGCGAGACTCTGGACGACAAATCTTTAACAGGCCCTTGCCCTTTGTGTAAAATACGAAAAATATAAAGTACTTCTGTATATCATAATGGTACTTAAGCTTTTTTTATCTAAACTCTTTTCCGGGTTGGTGCACGAGGCTCCGGGTGGCTGCCAAGCACCCTCTCCCCCAAGATCGCCACTGATACTATTTCTGTTGATATACCTTGTCTCAGAATAAGAGTGATTCAAATATCCCGCTAAAGTGCGGAACACATAGTTTAAGAATGTAACTTACCATAAAAATAAAACATACACAGTTGCGAATGGAGTAGTTTGTCAACAATATTAATCTTTTTCTTTATTATATAAAAATAAATGAAAAGAAATTCATTTTAATGGAAGTATGATTGTACAACGTTACTTTTGGGGTTAATATGTACAACCTATCCAAAATTAAGATTAAATATTATTAATATAAAACAATGCAAAAATGTAATTAAACGTTGACAGGTTATGGAAAATGGCGGATATTTGGCATTCATTTATCAATATTAAACTTGCCTGTTCAAGAACCAATGAGATATGTACTATGTACTATTTTGGCGCAATATTTGAGTCACTCCTTCTTATTCTGAGACAAGGTATAGCATAATAATATAAAAGCAAATCATTTTCTTCTTCATTTATATATATTTTTGCACCAATATTTTACAGTGGAAAACACATAACTGCAGTATAGTAAACTGATGTGAATTCAATTTATTTGACAACTGTAGCTGTTTAATTCCAATGTTCATTAGTTAAAGCCTACTTGCTCATTATTTCCTCAATTATCAGGTTGTTACATATGAAATGTCCGATTTTGTAAGGAACAAAAAAAGTCTAAATTTAAAAAAATATAAATATTTATTCTGCAAAATAGTCTCCATTTACATCAATAGTTTGTTGCCAACGCCCTGGAAGCTGAAAAATTCCCTTTGAAAAGAAATCTAGGTTTTGACGGCTCACATATTGCTCAAACACTGCTATTACAGACTCCCAGTCAGGGAAGTCCCAATTTTTTAAGTGATTGTCTAAACTTCGGAAAAAATGAAAATCAGTTGGCGAAAGGTCAGGTGAATAAGGTGGGTGAGGGAGAATTTCGTAACCAAATTCCGAAAGTTTTTGGATTGTCTGTCGTGCAACATGAGGTCATGCATTATCCTGAAGAAGTATGGGTCGATGTCTATTGACTAGTGAGGGCTGCAAGCGGCTCAATTTTCCATGCATAGTTTCAAGTTCGGCACAATAGGACGCTGCCGTGTTGGTTTCACCAGGTTGCAAAAATGAATAGTGAATAATACCCTTACTGGTCTACCATACAGTCACCATAATCTTTCGCGGGTGAAGTGATGCTCTTGGTGCTTCACCTCGATCTAACCATTGTCCTGACCGTCTCCGATTATCATAAAGTATCCACTTTTCGTCACACGTTACCACTCAACGAAGAAACGGTTCAACTTTCTGTCGATTAGCCAAAGAGGTAGCCACCTCTAATCGACGGAGCTTATTGGCTTCCGTTCGGTCGAGTTTCTTCACTTTGCCAATCGAAGAAAGGTGACGACTAATGGTGGCAATGGACACTTGAAGTGTTTCTGCAAGGCTACGTATTGTTATCGACGGATTACTTTCAACTTCTACACGCAGCTCGTTGTCATTAACGGTGCTACACGCATATCCGCGAGGCTCATTTTCCAAATCAAAATTTCCCTCGCTGAATTTTTTAAACCATCGCCGTAATGTGTGTTCATTACACGTGGTTTCACCGAACGTTTGATTAATTTCTCGCGTTGCTGCAGCTGCATTTAATCCCTTTTTAAATTGAAAGAGGTAAATTGCCCGAATATCTCTTGCCGACAGCATTTCCATAGGCGAGACAAGGACAGGTGTATTAATCTTTCCAAGAAATGGAACAGGTACACACTTCAAAATAAATACCCTTTTCTACAAATACAATAATAATTTTCACCAAAAACATACACGTCTTCACACAGGTGCGATTCAGTTCAGACTAAAGGAAAAAACGGACATTACATTTGTAACAACCCGATAGTAATAGTAATTGAATTATTTCCGTTACGCATTTTAACAACTACGATTGCCATTTAAGAAAAAGTTAAGCTTGAAAACCAAGTATGTCATGAATTTTTAATTGAGATCGTTAAATTCTAAGTAAAAATATCTAACAGATACCATTTTTGTTTTTGTTTTATTTTCCGTGGTTTACGAATAATACGAAAATTTTAGAAATTTCCATTTTTTTTAATATTTGAAAAAGCTGACAACAAATAACAAATCTAAATATGCAGTAACGTAATTTGCAGTATGACTATTATATTGATTATAATCTCTGATCTTTTCGTTTGAAATAAAATTTTCACTTCATACTTCCAGTTACAAAATGATACAATATGCAATACGTAATGTTATTATTATATATTTATTGTAATTGATAGTAATTTAATAATTTCCGAAATATAAAATTTTATCGCTGCTTGATTAAGTACACATGCGTGTAGTTTTCTGTTTTGGTAAAATGAAATAATTTAATTCGTTTGTTATCGAAAACTTGATATTAATCTTTACAAGTATAAACGTAAACGACATTATTTTTATAAGAATTAGGTGAACTGAGGTCAACTATAATTATAATACTATACTAAATTGCTTTTTAAAAGTTTACCGCCAGATTTATATATTTATATACACATAACGAGAACAAAAAGAACGACAGAAAATACCCTAATTATATGGTATATTTATCGCTCCATTATAAATTATAAATATGGTTATCTCATTTTGTAAAGAAACTTTTAACATTATTCACTTAAAATATCATTTATTTAAATAATAATGTCAATCTAGCACACGCTAATCTATGCGTAATTTGTGTATACACAAATAGTGAAGAAGTAAATGGTATACAAACATTATTGTTTCCAATCATTTACTTATTATATATAATTTCCAGACCTATATATGTTAAAGAAATAAGGTAATTCAGTAAATAAAGTTTATTTTTAAGCTACATAAACATGAACATATGTCTTTGTAAAGTTGATTAATTTGACCTATAAGAAAGGTCAATTGGCTTCAAACACAGCAAAAGTGATATTACAATTTTTGTTACTGTTAATATCAGGAGAGCATCAATACTAGTTTCCATCTCATTGAAATTAAAATTGTCCGATAGTAATGCAGTCGCCATCTGCAAGCTAATTACAAAACTATTAATTGTTGGTGTCTAATCTGAGCAAATGGATAATTGAACCATACAATCTCTAGATGGCACTAGTAGAATAAGAGATTATTTTAGATACCTTTATTTTATAATAATGATTACAACAATCAGCAATTGGCTAATAAATATAATTTTGTCGTCCTTTTTGTATATACGTTACATTATTTTTTAGTATTTACATAATATTAAATTTAAATATTATTGTAATGAGCATAAAATTTATATTAAAGCCATGATTTTTTTACAGTTTTTGCAGTCATACAGGGTTAGGCAAATGTATGCAACTATTCGAATATCTTTGATACGGCTATTTGGATTTTATCAAAACTTTCCATATTTAAGTAAATGCAAATAGGGAATTCGATGAACATATTTGTATCCGAATCAGACTTGATTAAGTGATGTTAACTTTTTTATTTCAGCTGAAACATTCTGTACACTTTTGAGAACTTCAATAGAGCTCTGCATTAGGAATTTTGTAATAATAAGCTTTTGCACTATTTTGTTTATCAATGACACATATGAAGGTCTGAGAAACACCTGTTTACGACGTGTTTTGAGTATGGATTATCCTACCTATTGTTAGGATGAGAGAGCAATCGGTACGATAATCCACAGAGAATGATTCGTTAGTAACATTGCAGTTTACCCGAAGAGAGTTTGATACACGAAACGCATCGTAAACAGAGTGTTATTAACACTTGCATTATTTTCAGACACTTAGCTAATGGCATATGCCATATTTAAAGTGTTTTATCTATATAGGTATAAAGATATTGTTTTTTCAATGACCGAAATGTTTAATTAAATCTAATAAGGCGAATTTGATTGAAAACCAAAGAAAATGAACACGAAAAATATAAACAAAAATAAAATCAGTTAACAAAGATTTCGAAATGATAACCGTTCACTTGCAAGAATGTGAACAAGTTCTTGAATAACATTTGATTACAATGTTTTCTCACTTTCTCTAGTATTCTCCGTTGAAACTCGTCTAAATGATCTACACCTTATTTAGTGCGAGGGATGTAAGTAGTTGAAGTTTGTGATAATTTTTCTAATACTATCGTAATATCTTGAGTAACAAGTTTTAGTTGCGACCTTTGGTCGCCTTAATTGTCAGCTTGATTGTATCAATATTGTTGCACTAACAGTGTCGTGCAAAATATGCGAAATTGTGTTGCAGAACGGTCTTTGAGTGGTGTAAATCCTTCCAGAATTACCGTGGATGCGTGTCGAGTTTGTCGCATGCTGCTTATCGAGCGTATACTATGAATCTTAGGAGCATCCAAAAAGTTGATCAACTGATCCGGAGTAATAGGCGAATATCTGTGTAAAATTGAAATTAAAATTACTAGAATTGTAAGTGTTGGTAGTGTTCACACTGTTCATGATAAGTTTCAATTTAATAACGTTATCACCAGTTGGGTTCCAAAATAATTTTCCACCAAAGAACAGTGAAAACGACTTCGGGTTTGTAGAGAATTGCGGATTCGGTACGAGTATAAAGGCGATGATCTTAAGTCACGTATCTAATAACTGATGAGGCCTGAGTACATCGTTATATCCTAGAAAGAATGCTCCCTTAGAATGTTAGCATGAAATGGCATTACTCCAAGCTCACCTCCATCCAAAAAATTCAAAACAAACAGCTGCCGACAAAATGACTGTATTCTTGGGCGTTACTGAACGAATTTGCGTCGATTTTCTCGGAGAAAAAAAAAACGATTAACTCAGCTTATTTTTGTAAGCTTCTTGTAAATCTTAAGTTAACCATTACAAAAAAAAAGACGCGGTCTGTTAAGCATGGGCATTATTCCCCTAACATATAACACTCGCCCATCTAAAGAACTATACAATGGCTAAATTGGTTTGGGAAGTACTGCCTCACCCTCACATAATTTGGACTTGATCCCGAGTGACTACCATGTCTTTGAGCTACACAAAGTTTTTAGAAGGCAAGCCAAGAAAGAATTTCTTCCGATAGAAATTCAAAAGCTACTAGAGCGAAGAGTGTATTTTGAATTGGGGTTTTTATTTAAATAAATAATGTACATATAATATTAATTTGTAATTTATATCGATCAGAGAAAAATAAAATACAATACCAATTTGAATCACTCTCATACTAGTATTATTGAATTTAGTCATAAAAGAAAAGGGCATTTGATCACCGGCAAAATATGTACCAATTCGATCCTTCTTCATTTAATATTTACCATGTTAACATGTTATTAATGTTAACTGTTGTACTTATTTCTGGTGGATTTTTTTCAACTGTTTAAAATAATGTAATCCCATCAAAACTAACTTATCATCCGAGTGCATATAGAGAAGATACCAGAGCAGTGAGCTGCATGGATAATGCATCTTAAATTGATCGCACGTGGAACGTATGTCTGTACTCAATAATAATATTAATAAAGTCTTCTTTCAATGGGTCCGTTCGAACGCTAAGGAACGAAACAGACATTCTTCGTCAAGCAAAGTAATTCCGCTTTTATTAAAAATATCCAGAGTGCCGCATACTATACTAGTCGGGGATATAAATGATGGGGGAAGAATATAGAAGATAGTCGAACTCGATCGTAAAATTTATAAATAAACTCACTGTATTGGGCTTATATTACGTATGTATGTATGTTATTCAATTTTATGGGTCAATGTCACGTAAGTTTTGTAATAATATTGACCAGGTTACGTTATTATATTCTTGAGTGAAACGCACGAGAAAAATATAGTCTTGTATCTGAGCCGAATATTATGAAAATTTTTTTATCTAATTTAAAATGAAGTTTATGAGGCAAAATTAAAACAGAAACGTGAGGGTTTATTTTACATTTTTCATCAACATTTCATTCATTCTGAAATCATATCCATGTCTGAATAAAATTACTGGAATATATATGTTGACGTTCGAATTTTTTCTTCTCGACAAATTGGAATAAATTTACGTTATTATTATTATGTATAGTACATGTATTAGTTTTGAAAGTAAGTACTGTAACAAGATAAAATAGAGAGATGTGCATAATGCGTGGAAAAATATGGACTTCTTCAGAGCTCAGTAACTATAGAAATAACCAATAACAACCAAAAGGAACAACTATAAGCCGAGTGTGATGACATAAAAAACGATAAACTAAAATACTAGAAGACAATTATAGAGCCACATAACAGACTAGAAAACTAATAGAAACTAATAGATTGGGACGTACAGAATATTATATAAAACATTCTCTAACAATGAATTAGTCTTTAGTATATTCAAAACCGATTACTCCGCAAACACGATTTCGATCAAATATTCTCCACGAATAAAAAGACAACACATCTCTTAAGAAATTCGAAAGAAAAAAAATTCCTTCAAAATCAGAGAAGGCATAAAATACCGTGTGTTAACTGCCATAACACTAACAACTGAACAGAAGATCCTAAGCATAGACAAACATATAAACACCGTAATGAAAAGAGGAAATTGTCGCCGCCGGTGTAACTTGCTGTTTCTATAATGCAATTTATGGCGTATTAAAGGACTCCAAGATATACTGCTTGGTGGCCTAATTGGTAAGGCAGCCGTCTAGCAAACGGCAGATAGAAGTTTTTCAAGTCCTTCTACGGCGCAGAAATTTTTAATTAAATTCTGTGATTTTAATCAACGATGGCATAGCAGAAAATAATAATTTTCACAAATAACCCTGTATATTTTGAGAATTTCAATGATATTTGAAAGTTTAGTAATAATAAGGAAGATAAACATGATATTAAAATATCAGATTCAAGTAAATATCACTCCCGTTATTGAACAAAAGAGTACTATTTTGTTCAATAACGGGAGAGATATTTACTTGAATCTGATATTTTAATATCATGTTTATCTTCAGTAGGCAATGGATTAAAATTCATTACTTGATTTAACCTGTTACAATTAACTTTGTAGATGTCCAAATACTAAGAACAGGCTAATTAACCGAAAAAGAACATATTTAAATTTCGATGATTGAAACTCTTGAAAAAATATAAAATTTATTTAAATGTTTGAATGAATATCAACATATCATATCATATCATGAACTGTCGTTGGTAAAATTTTGAGAAAGTATAACTTGAAACGTTAGAAATTAACCGAAAAGTGGATGATTAAAAGTCACAACCAATAAAATTATTGCTCAAGACATTGCAATAGTATTAGAAGAATTAGTAAAAACTTCCACTACATTTCTGTCACTAAACTATGATATAAGTTGCTGATGAGTAGCGAAAATATAGAAGTATGAAAAATATCCCCCATATAAACTACATTTAATACAAGAAGTATTGGACGCAGATTATGATAATGGATTTGATGTGAATCCCTCACTGGATGCAAGAAGCCCATACACAACATCTATCGAAATTAAAATTCGGGTTGTTATTTTCGGAACCGTATTATTGGTTAATTTTCCATTCATAGTACACTAACTGGGCTAAAATATTTAGATCTTTTATCTGATTAAGTTGTTCCTAGTATTCAGAAATATAGGGAATTACCTGTATGTGTTTGGTTCTAATAAGACGGAGAACCCTCTCATTATGGGCATATTGTTTAAAGTTTTTTCGAACGTAACCGTTCGAAATCAGTAGATTAGACATAGAGGATTTATTGAATGGACTGCACATTTCACATACATATATTTGCTAGATTTTTTTCTTTCGCGTCATGTAGAATCTGTGGTTTATATTAGACGATCGCATAATCTGTACTAGGGAGTTGTACACATCATTATAGAAACTTCGTCCACTTATTTTAATTTTGTTAATATTTTTCTTTTTGTTTCTTCTTAGTTTTCAATAAAATCTTCTTTTTTAGATTTATTTCAATTTTTCTGTCGTTGTCGAACAAAGGCGTGACAAGCCTTATTATTACAGAACCCTCAAACCATTGAAATTCTCAAAAATATGTTTTATTTGACATCATTTCCGGCGGAACTGGAAATTTGACTCTATTATAAATATTCTCATGGAATCTACTATCTGAATTTACTTGAATGTGGAAAAATTTTATTAAAATCTAGGTAGACATAGGGAATAGGTTCATGAGGGGCACACGAAAACGCTGAATAGGGTAAAAAAGTAATTGTAAGATATATATATATATATATATATATATATATATATATATATATATATATATATATATATATATATATATATATATATATATATATATATATATATATGTATGTATGTATATATACGATATATTTTAAAAGACCGTATCTTTTACCAGGGTAGCCATTTATATTTCGGGAACTGGCAACAATGTTAGTGTTGCCTCCGATCTGATGTTTGCATCGTAAAGTTTGTCATTTTTGATAACATATTTACCCGGACAGTTTTATTGTCTGGTCGCTATTTCTATTGTTGACAGTAACTTGAAAATTTTATGTCAGCGAAAAAATGGAATTAACACGCGAACATTTTCGTGCAATAATTTTTCATAACTTTCGGCGTGGATTATTTGAACAAGTATGCATCGACGAGCTGAAATCTTTATATGGTGTTGAAGCACCATCGAAAACTACAATTGATCGTTGGTATAGTGAATTCAAACTTGGACGGCGTTCTCTGGACGATGACGTGAAGGTCGTCCCACAAATATTTTGACGGAAAAAATTAATGTAGTGTTTGAATTGATAATGTAAGACTGTCATTTGACATACCGTGAGATTGAGGCATCTCTAGGTATTAGTAACACCAGCGTGCATAAGATCCTGCTAGAACATTTAGCCCTTAAGAAGCTATGTTCACGTTGGGTACCACATAATTTGACAACCGCTCAAAAAAGGACTCGCATCGATTGGTGTCAAGAAATGCACAAAAAATACAATGGCGGTGCTTCAAAGAACATTTATAAAGTCGTCACAGATGATGAATCTTGGATCTATACGTATGAGCCTGATAGTAAACAGTAGTCGACTGTCTGGGTATTCCAAGTCGAGAGCCAAAATCAACAGAAGTTGTTTGCGCCCGATGCATACCAAAACAAATGTTTTTGTCGGAAAAACCGGTCACGTTGCAACCGTGCCTTTAGATAGTTGTAGAACGGTCAATTCCGAATGGTACACAACTCTTTGTTTGCCGAAAGTTTTTGAAGAAATAAGAAAAACAAACCGAAAACGACAGATCATTCGCCACCATGACAATGGGAGCTCTCACAGGTCGGTTCAAACATTGAATATTTGACCGGGCAAAATATTGAGTTGATAAGTCATCCGCCGTATAGCTCTGATCTAGTAGCCTGTGATTTTTTTTTGTTGCAAGGCAGCTGATGCATTCAAAACTCATATTTTGGAGTTACCGCCTTCACAGTGGCAGCAATGCTTTTCGGATTGGTTTAAACGAATGCAAAAGTGCATTGATTTTCAAAGAAAATATTTTGAAAAGCAATAAAACTATTTTCGATAATAAAAAATTTTTTTTGTTTGCTATTCCCGAAATAAAAACGGCTACCCTCGTAAACAAATTTGTTAGATGAAATGTGATCTCCGTGGCCAATAAGGAAGTGAGTAAATGAAGGGCAGAAAGAAATAATTAAAAGCATGGAATAATTAAAATAATTATAGCAAAATTTCATAAACAGGGTCTTCAAATGATATGCCGCACGATTTAATTTATGTAACCGTTATAATAGATAGGTAAAGCAGATTCTTATAGCACGTATATAGCAAGTACCTTTTTGATAAGTAGCAAATATTGTATTCTATAGAATAAAAGAAGTCTCAAAGGTAACATTGGATGGAAACTAAGTAAATTAAGAGATACTTAACATTAGAAAAGGTAATTTTGGCAAGAGGATTATTCCTTTGAATACTATATTCTGGAAACACCCACGTATTAAACTGGATAAAGAAATTTCTCGTTGGTGATATCCATGTCGTCTCAAAAGTTGATTTACAATCTGTTAATAATTTTGGTAAATTTTTAAATTTTTTCTGTAAAATGTATTTTAAAACGTGATAAAAATTCTTCAGTATAAATTGAAAAATTAAATAAAAATAAAAAATATAATATTTTTAAGAAAATTTGCCTAAAAAATTGGCAATAAAAATAATACTAAGATTCTGTACTAGAAAATGGAAATACGATGAATGTGTGACTTTTTGTCGAGAAAAATTCTAAAAGAGGTACATAAGGCGTTTCTTATTTCATAGACACGTTGTATGTATATTCTGACCTATCCACTGATGACATCACAACTCCAATTTTTTTGAACAAATGGAAAATCTAAACTTAAGATCTAGCTACACGACGTTTATATTTATTCATAGAAATCCAGTAAGGAATCTTTGTATGTCTGATTGAACGTTAAGAAATGAACTCGCGTGAACTTAATGGCATCAGGAGCAACAGCAGGAACAGCAACAGTATAGCATAACCGTCAATTCATTAAGAACAGTACAGATCGACGTTTTGGATAAACAAATTTAGTTTCTTGGCTCTGACTTCATATTACACACACACACGCACACATATACACAAACGAATCCACACGCAATCAATTTATATGTATGTATATACATGTATATACACATATATATTTTTTACACTGCTTTCTAATTGTATATTTTTACAAGGAGAATTTATGAAGAGCTCTATAATGCAATATCACAATATATGCCCCCCATAATGTTTGTCTTCCTGTTCGACTGGCTAATTTTTGTGGCACCATTGGCATAAATATATAGGCAAGGAGGGAGTGCCAGTAATGAAACAAAATAATAAAAATAATCTGATTTTTGCACCATTACCTCATCGCATCGGTGGCGACTGCTTTACTCGAACCTCCAGAAGTAGACACATCTTATAGATTTAGTGTAGTATATTGGTGTCTCGGATGATTCTTCCGTTGTGAATGTGAAATTTAGTTGCATTGAAAAAAATGACATCTTCCTTTATAATAACAGAATAAATTGTATGGGTGTCTGATTATAAAAAATAGTGTTAGTGTTGGTTAAAAATGAATACTTTGTAAGTTTGTGTTATTTGAAATATCGTATAACTTAACATAACCCACTGTCCCTCCGTTTCGCACTCAAAATTAAGGAGAAAAATGTTCAAAATGAATTTTAAGGCATTTACGGAACATATTGTTATAATTTATTTAATTTTTTATTTAAATTATATAAAAATTATTTAATCAGTTCTGAATATAGGATTAGGCTCTTTCGAATCGTTTTAACATGTGTGATATAATTTCCTCAAAATTTCTGTGAATATTGCTAAACTCTTTCAGATTTTCTTGAAAATTACTTCTCAATAAAACAAGGTAAAATAAACAATTTTAGCAGACTTCTTTTCATTTTCTGAGATAGCTTTTAAAGTCTAGATAAGTAGCATTACAAAACATTGAATTTGTAGTTATTAATAAATATCTTTTGCCAATAAGTAAATGAGGACTTATTTCCTCCCCAAACCAGTATTTTTCCAAGTGCGATGAAAAATATTTTAATTTCTCCTTTTGTGTTATTTCTTTTTCATTTAGCAGTACAGGTTGTTAATTTTCCTTGTGAATTGTGAATCTTATATACACACATCAATATTTTTTGTTTCTAATCTTTAGATTTTTTAAATTATTTTTCGAGGTTCTGGTGATCCTTTAAGATTCTTACTTATGCTGTCATTGTAATAAATTGGTGGATGTAAATTGCTAGATTTGGGGAATAAAAATTAAAATTAACTTCCCTTTGCTAAAGTACAATTTTACCAAAGACCAAGAGGGGCATAATCATAAACATTTTGAGCTGAGGAAAATTTCGTCGAATTTTTTTAGCCTCTTTCTCATTAAGAAAAGCTATCTCAATTAAGAAGGCATCCATATAATTAAAGAAATATTAATTCATTGAAGATAAATTTGGTGGATATGATAGGTGAGAATTTTGCAATTCGTCATTAAGTCTTGAAACTATTTTTCGTGATGTTATGAGTTTTGAGTTATTGTGTAACGGAATAAGTGCTCACCTTTGTGAAATCTAATTGCTGCGTTTCTAGTTCATTGGAAATTGACTGAATATGTTAGCATAATTTATTTTCTGATATACATATTACTATCTTCGAGTAGAAATGAATATTCAATCATAGCACCGGTTGTTAAACATTAGTCAAAGACTCCAGGATATCTTCATTCTAAATACTTTATTCTTTAGGGCTTCATGCTTATCTAATCTAATATCCATTTTCCATCACATGACATTAGTTTCTTTAAAAGGTTTGCGATTGTTTCTTATTAAATGTATAGAATACACTTTTGATCACTTCTCTTCTTTTCTATGAGCAAATGTGTGTGTTATCTGTTTATGTGTAGTTTTATTAACTTTTAACTGTGTTTATGGCATGAAGATGCTCTATAACTCTAGTCCGACGGCGGACCAGTAATTAGTGGCCTTGACGAAAGAGGGTAGCATTAATAAAGGTTCCATACACTTTATTTGTTGTTCAACTTCATAATCCTTCAAAATATAGCAGTCAAAATTTGCGTTCATTTGGATCGTAGAAACGTTTGCTATTTAAGTAGAAAGTGAACTTTTTGAAGTAAAGTTTTTAGTCTTGTTTTGAACATGGAAAAAGTGGAGTACCAATCAGTGATCTAATTATTATTTTTTAAAAACGAAATAAACGATGAAATTAAAGATGAGCTGGAGTGTTTACAGGGACCAATTTCCATCGATTGCGACCCTAAAAGAATGGATATTTGAGTGCAAAAGTGTCCGTGCCAGTATACATGGCACTAAGGGTGGGCAAATAAGTATGACCGGTAGTGTATTTGATGAATGCAGTGAACACCCAAATGATGTGCGTACTTAAAAAATGATTGAGAAAGGCTCTACATATTTCATATGGATCAGTGGTTTCGATTTTGCATTACGAATTAAATACAAAAAAAATTGTGTACAAGATGGGGACGCATTTTTGACAAACGCGAATTAGAACGCAAGCTCCAATTAAGACATATTCCGAAAGGTTTTGGGCACGGAATAATAACGGTCGATGAAGCTTATATACAGCATTATTCACTCTAAATGAAGCAACAGTTGAAATAAGTTCTCCGGAAAAAATATCGTGCATTTGATAGGAAAGACTGCAAAGGGACTGCAGTTGAATTTTTCTTGTCGATTATCTTCCAAAATGTACAACAAAAATAGACAAAAATTGTGCATTCGAGAGTTTTGTCTTTAGGATCTTGCACACGTTCATTCTACGCCTCTTTTGATGACAAAAATTTATCCAGCTTGTTTACTAGATTACATGAAAACAACGCAAAATTCGAACAGTTTGATAAAGTTTACTTTTTTGAAGAAATGAAAAAAAAATTGATTATTGCTGGAATAAATGTAGTGAGTTATAAATTGAATACGTTGAAAAGTAATTTTTGTTTACAAAAACTTTGAATTCTAGTCTAGGGTCACTAAATACTCTACTCTAGTATACATTTAAGACAGACTTTTTTGCCATAAATAAAATAAGGAAAAATACGGCATACCATGTGTATGGTCCCAATATCTGTAAATGTTCTTGGTTCTAGATATAAGTAAGATGTGCGTAGAAGGAAAATGTGAGTCCAAATATATTTTCTTCATGGATTCTATGGGTTCACATGTTTATTTCTATATTTTATTTTAAATATTTTTTGTTTATTCAAAAATAATTAGTTACTTTACATACATTTCGTATTGATGATGATTAATTGATAGCCTCGAATTAGGGAATTTGGAGTTCCATGCAGTTTCATTGATGCAATATTATCAACATATATAAAAATTCTAAAATAGCATTTTATGATTTTCCTCTATAAAGTTTATAGTGAAAGAAATCATCTCCTATCTTACCATCACGCGATCTTTTATATAATGTCATACATAATTAGGCATAATAAAAAAATTGTACCTAAGAAAATTACAGAGGAAGTGCTTTAATAAAGTTTTCTAAATGACATAGAAGAAGTTTCCGTTGACAGTGGTCACTTTTAATGTTACTTTTAAATATGAAATTTAAAGCTATTCTATTAATATAATTTTAACATTGAAAGTCTTTTTAATTTTAATAGCATTTTATGGAAAACGATTAAAGGGAAGACTTACTACTAATAAGCATCATTTATATCTATCTCGTAATGAGATTAATAAAAAGAACGCTGTAATTACATTTCGTAAATTAATTATTTTTTTAGTGATCCGTATTAGATTAATACAGTGGAATAAGTACTTCGAATATAATAACTCAATTTTCTTTGTTTTCAAACACGCCTTCTTTTTTATCTTATTAAGTTAAAGACAGAGGAAATCGATTGGGGTCTTACTTAAACGGGATAGCTTACAAGTGTCAGGGCTAAAAACTTTAGTACTTACCAGACGAGTAATATAAGATGTGGCCTGTAATATTTCAAGAGCGCACTTAGAGATTTTTTATAAATTGTAACGTAAGTAAAATGTTTTATATATTATTGATATTCTGGAGTAGTTTTAGTTTAATATTAGATTTTTAGCAGCTCAAATTCTATTCTAATATCGTTTTATAAGCTATTTCTTAGAGATTCCTAGCTGGTACATACGTAGGTAGCTACACATTTCCTGACTCTGCTTTCACCAAAGTTAATTTTACATAGTGACTGTATTACTGCATTCTTACGGTAACGGGGGCAAGTAAGAAATTCAAATTTTGATTAAATTTTGCAAGGTTGTAACGAGTTCTATTTTGAGGACTTACTTTGTAGTTCTTCATTTAACTTACTTATATCAAAGTTGATAAATATATTTATACAATGTAATTTTGTTGTCGAATTTTTTTTGGTTAATAATTTATTTCTTCATAAAATAGTAGATTTTTAATATCACTGTTATTTGCTAATTGGCCTGTACCTGTACCTAGATTTGAATGTCATCCATTATTGTGTGAGGAAAAATAATATTTTCTGCAATTATTTTGCAATTATTTTTTCTTCGTCGTAATTTCGAAGAAGCTCTATATTTTTGCAATGATTTCTTTTCTTTGTCGTAATTTCGAAGGAGCTTGATCTCATTAATATTATTTTTTGGTTATTCTTTTTCTAGTAATTTTATTCCAGAATTCTGTCAGCTTTTGCCAGTACGTTCTACTGTCTTATTCCAAGGATCGAATAACATTGCCCATGAATGCACAATCTTTGTCCAATCCTTCTTGTGCTATAATAACATAGGCTTACAAAAAATTCCTTTTTAAAAATTGTCTTAACTTTAGTCACTTTTTTGTGTCTTCAAGTGCTGTACTCAAAAACGAAAACTATTTTTTTCTATCACGTACACTTACAAGAAAGATATATTTGAGGAATAGTAAGCCATAAAATATACACTCTATAATTTTTTGCATTAAAAAATTATGGAGTGTATATTTTATTTTACATTTTATTAAAATCATAAGTAACCAAAAATTTTTGATAAAAACAACACAAAATTAGTAAAATTGAAAAATCTCCTTGTTTAATAGTCCTTATAGTATAGTTTTCGCTTCCCATCGAAACTTCGTTTTGAGCTTCTCTGCGTCCATAATCTCACTCAGCGTAAAATATTATATATAGAGTTTTCAGACACTGTAGTCGATATTGTGTCCATGTTAGTTGATAAAGACCATTCGGAGCGCTCTCGGTCTTTAACTTCAACCTTGCCGTTCTTAACCCGGACATAGCAATTTTGTACGTCACCATCGGCAACTGCAGATCTCTGTAGACATTGCATATTTTTGGGCTGATTCAGCCGCGTTTTTTCCTTTTGGGAAATAAGGTAGAATAATACGCCGAAAATGCTTATTTTCTTTCTCCATTTTCACTCTACACAACTAGAGTAGCTAAATTAAAGAAATTATACTAAAATGTGAACATAAGTCGATGCTACAACTAGGTTATCAGAATATTCTACTCATCCAACGATTCGATTCCTACGACGCGTCAACGTGAGCCGATAAAATACTTAACAATCCAATATCTACATTATCGTAATATTATTAATAATAGTAAATTATATATATATATAAAACGTTGGTTTAAATATATTATTTACTATTAATAATTATATATATATATATATATATATACAGTGTGTATCAGCCAAATGGAATAAATTAGATAATAATTAAATGGAAGGGTGTTCGAAAAAACGCTCGGACACTTCGATTGGGACTTTTAGTTGTGTATTTTTTTAAATAAAAAGTTTATATACAGGGTGTGTCATATAAAAGTGGTCAATACCAACTTCCTTATTTTAAATGTAACACCCTGTCAAACATTAAATTTTTGGATTCTTTAGAAAATTCCAGACATATTTCATGTACATTGTCCTATACCTATCTTCGCCTGTTTCAGAAATATTAAATGTTTTCAGATTAATAATTTTGTTTACAATTAAAATAAGATTTTCACATAATAGTTTGTTTACCGAAATGTTAAGTGAAAATCTTTAAATGTACTTGTACTTCGTTTTAAAATACCTTGCCTTAGCAAAGTGTTGTCAGTGTCATAACCGTTTGAATTTCGTTAACTACATTTCAGGAAAATGGTTCATTTAACAGAAATGCACAAAATAACAATTCTGCAGATGATTGGTTATGGAGATAACACACGGACACAAATGGAAGTTGCTCACTTATTTCATGAGAAATTTCCAAATTTGCCGCCCATATCCCAAGGATCAATTAGTAAAATAGAAAAGCAGTTTCGCAAGTTTGGACATGTAAGGCAAATAAAAAAAGCAGCTACGAATGCAGTAAGTAATAATACCAAACTGGATATTGTGCTTGAGTTTGAAGAAAACCCGCACACTTCTAGTAGACAAGCAGCGTCAATGTTCTATGTTTGCCATTCATCAATTACACCTGAGATGAGCAACGTTAGAAAAAATTTTTATTTAAGATTAGGATGTTGTCAAGACGTTTGCAGCGAACACTTTGAACATCTCCTACAGTGACATTAATGTTTTTCTTGTTATTTTTTACATTATCAAAAATTTTTCAAATTAATCTGATAGGATATTGTACATGAAATATGTCTAGAATTTTCTAAAGAATCCAAAAATTTAATATTTGACAGGGTGTTCTATTTAAAATAAGAAAGTTGGTATTGACCACTTTTACATGACACACCCTGTATATAAACTTTTTATTTAAAAAAATACGCAACTAAAAATCCCAATCGACGTGTCCGGCCGTTTTTTCGAACACCCTTCCATTTAATTATTATCGAATTTATTCCATTTGGCTGATACACACTGTATATATATATATATAATATTACAGGACTACAGGCTTAGTGGCTCTTGGCTTAGGGTTTTTTCACCTTGTTACTTTTTTAATATCTTTCTTTCTTTCTTCACTTCTTCCAACCTCTTGTTTCCGAGACATTCTCTTCTCCTCTTACTTTTTTCTCTTCCTAACAAAAACTTTCTTAACCCATCCATTTTCAGCCATCATTGTCTGTATCGTTTCACTATTTGCTCTTTAACTACTTGCGAAACTCTAGGTTAGGAGAGGATTACTTTAATTTTTCATATACTTTCTTCTAAATTCTCTATGTTCCACCATAAATGTGAATTAGATAAAACATGACCGAAGCAAACGAAAAATCTTAAAAATATTGTTTCATATTTTATTTATTCTTGATATTGGTATCTTAAAGATTTGGAAGATATTTTTGGAACTAGCTCACCAATAAATATAACGTATTATTCTATCTGATTAATCAAAATAACTACCGCCTAATAAACCAATGAGTACGACGACCATTTTGCTGAATTTCAAAGCTTGTTAGGTAAGTTAGGTAAGGTAGTTATACGCACTTGGTGGGTATGATTACTAGCTATAATGCTTAGTAATGAGAGACAATTATGTCCATCTCACTTATATCATTTTGTTTGCAATCAAATACAACGTGTGCATATTTTAGGTATGCATTTTTGCAAACACAAATACTCTTTGTACATCTGTGGATATACTCAAGTTAACTGGTTTTTATCTTAATTTGGAATAATTTGAAATAATCTTTAGTTATATATTATGCGTAGGATCAATGATTGTTCAGGTCATGATCCTTTCATTACAGAATTAGGTTATTGTCAAACTAAATGTAAATACATCAAATAAAAGTAGTACTATAACTTAACTATTTTATATATGTATATACAATCATGTGTACGAAAATAGCAGTCCTTAATTAATTCTTATAAATAACAGTTCCGGTAAAGTACCGAATATGAGGGGGATTACTTAGTTTTCTAGTCATGCCCTATTATTTGCTTATGCATTAAAATAGTAACACCATAGCTAACGACACTAAACGCAGACGTATAAAATTCTGTCTGTTGCGGAATAATTCAATAATTTTTTAATCATCCATTTCTGTTGCAATATGGGCCGAGCAAAACATTGTTCGTCAGAAAAAAGAGCATTTATACTCGATCTATGTGATTTAAGTGAAAAAAAATCGCGGTGGAAAAACGAGGCCCTAAAGAAGACAGAAACATTATAACTTTTTCAAAGAAGATACCGTTCATAAGTTCAACTGCAATTAAAAGTGACACTCAAGTGGTTACACTTTGTGTAAGCACTTGTGCGTGAAAGAAAGCTTAGGATGGTACCATGTTTTTCGTGGTATGGCGTAGATCCTCTACACAAGATAGAAGGCATAATAAGTGCTGATGTCTATGTCAACATATTATAAGCTGTGCTACCGCCATATGCAGGGGGAGAAATGCCACTTAGATGGTTGTATTGTAGGATAACGATCCGAAACATGTTTCTCGTAAAGCGAAAACATGGTTTCGAAATAATAACGTTCGCGTTTTGGGCTGACCGGCACAATCGCCAGAATTAAACCTCATTGAAAATTTATGGGTGGAGTTGTAAAAGAATATATCTGCTGCTAAGTCGCAAAATATTAATAATTTGTGGCGAATATGCCAAGCTGAATGGCAATCAATTTTAGCAGAGACATGTAGGCAACTGGTGAACTCGTTGCACCATAGATGTCAAGAAGTGATAAACAATAAAGATTAAGCATCGAAATATTAAGTATGTATTTCAATCTAAGTAAAAATGGCATATGGTTAGTGTTTAGGCATGACTTTCTATTTTGATGCACAATTATTTTGTTTATCCTAGAATATGAACAGTAACTTTTTTTGGTGTTAGGAATCCTATTTATTTATTGTTATAGTTATGTAACATGTTGGAATAAAGAGTTCAATAAAAATGAATTTCTTTTATTTAACGTACAGATTGATATTTCGGTAAATTTAAGACCACTGCTATTTTCGTGCACATGACTGAATATGCATTATGATTTATTACAAAATATAAATGTTTTCCATCTTTTGGAATAGAAATGAAAATATTAAGAACATACAAAAAACGTTTTCAAGCTTTTCAATCGCTGGTTTGCTACAAATGTTCAGAAAGACAAGAAGAGTATGGTTAAAAGTTCGGAAACAACCGTATTAAATAATTGTCTGCATATTTAATGACTATTTCTAATTTTTATCACTTCAAATAAATTTAATAGTTTGCATGTATCAATAGGACATACCTTTATACAACTAAAGATCATTTTTATACTTGTTCTACTACTATAACTTAACATTTTCGTATTTGAAGAAAACGAATGTTACAGACTTATTTTTCTTTACAGCCCAATCTGAATAAGAATTAGTAGCAATTCGGAAGCAAACAAGCGTTTAGTCAGATGTATACTGGAAAAGATGATCCTTTCACTCGTGCTGTTTCCTTAATAGGAAAAGTGGGGGTTGATAGGATACATACTTTCCAAAACAGCATCAAGAAACCGTCCAGGAGAAGTCTTGAAGATTTTAAACAATCTAGTCGCCTAAAGAATACGTCGCCGCCTGACTCCGTACCTGGCATGGATATACTAAGAGGAGTTTATACATTTACGCAGGTACAATTTTTTATTTAGGCAAGAAGAGAGATAGTGTTTTCTACAGTACATTTACATTTCTTGTGTATGTATTTGTAGAATGTACTAGAAAATTATTTTTTCCCAAGATATAATTTTTAAGAATTTAATTTGTCGTTGCAATAGTATTCAATAGAGAGCGTGAATTTTTATTAAAATTCGGTAGATATTTGCATTGTTGTATGACCGACTATCAACAAAAACGTTTCGATATTTCTTGAGGTTGGTATTACAATTTTCATTACAAATCTCAGCCGTGTTGCTTTAGTTTTTATTTGGAAATCTTATAGTTGCCTGAGGTGAAAAATTACCTCAGGTAACGATGAAATTGTTGAAAGTTAGAAAAAGAACAAGTTCGATCATTTAATTTATTTTAGTTCGAGTTAGGCTTGTTATGACGAGGAATAGAACTTTCTTTAGGAGATGGCAGTAGCTAATCTGTCGAAAACTTGAGATGAGAGAAACCCACCCAATTTTTTTCAAAAATTTCCTTCTAAGTTTTACCTCCTTTGCTTCTTTGATGTCATCTCCCCAACTTACTTTTGGTTTTCGTTTTCTTCTTTTTTTTCTGCGACATCAACTTTATTACTTCTCATATTCCAATTATATATAATTTCATCTCCAATGTCTTTTTCGATGTTTGCATATCTTCTAATGCCCTTATTTCTGATTCTGATTTGTATAGTCAACCTTTTTCTAATCTTCGTATTTGATTTTAAGCATTCCCGGTTATCGAACTCTTTTATGTGCATTTAGGTCTGCTTCTTCGTTTCATCTTCTTATTTTTCGATTCGCCATAATGAAAATTAATCCAATATCGCTCATTCTTTGCAAATAACCGCATCCGTTTAATTGTCTTTGTTTTATGAGCTCCAATATCTAATGCTTACTTAATTTATCTTTTATTTTTTGGTCTATTAATTTATCTTTTTTCGTTACCTCTCATATATGTATCAGATTCACATATTTGGCCTACATAGTAGTGTATTTTACTTTTTGTCTAGTCAATGTGGATATTTCATATCTGTAAATAGTGGACTACATATTTGACAGTAAATAAAATTTAAAATTTTTGGATTATAATAGACTTAGATTAATTCTTATATGAATATGGACGTCTATTTCTTCAAATGGATGCTTGATCAAGCTTTGTTGCTTTTCTCCTGTCGCTGTAACTTCTATTTCGTTTTTGTTTATCAATCTGATGAAATGTTTTCTGATTTATTATATCCTGAACTTTTTTCTGAAAATCCACAAAATAATGCTTTTGTATCCTTATGTGGTAAATATGGAATTATCAAAAAAAAAACCTTTTAAAAATAAAAAAGTATCATCACGATCTTCTCGAGTGAAGAAATAACTTGAAATTTTCGTAGAGGCTCTGAGTTCTTGTACTGTCACTTAAAATTGTTGCAAATTGTACTAGAATATTTTCTAAGTAGCTATCCACCCACGCAGTTTTCGATCACCCACAAACGTTCTGGACATAAAAATTAGTATACTTAGACAATACTAGATCATCGAAATTGAAATATGATAGTACAAATGATTGAAAGAAAAGCTCTGCTATTAATATTGAAGACATTTCTATACATAAAAATAGGTTTAGGGACTGTTGTTGTTTTTCCATTTGTTTGGTTAAATTCTTCAGAATTTATCTCAAAATTTTTCACTTTGAACTTGCAAGTCCAAGACTGCCGAAACAATTCAATTGTGTCAAAGCTTCAGTCGCTTAATTTTTAAATGATTATTAAATTATGATTCATTTGTTTTATCCTATTCGTAAGACTTAAAAGAAAATTGTGAGATTAGGTTACACTTCCATTCATTCTTCATGAACATCTGTCTAAATCTGTCAGCTTTATTCTACTGTCATTCTTTAAAAGTTAAATAATTACCTAAATAGCTCATAAATCCTATTTGACTTTGTATTTTCAACAATTTTAGCATAAAACGGATTAAAGGTAAAGCATCTGAACAAAGTTTAAAACGACTTTAACTATGAGATGTCCTAGTTAGATATACATATATGCATATATGTATATAACATGGTTAATTAATCATTGTTTCATCTCCGAGCTATAAAACACGTTCTGTATAGTAAAGCGTAGTTTCAAAGCTAATGGTGTTAGTCAACTTTGGCAAAAGTTTTCAATGTTATGTATGTAATTATTTAATTAATTAAATAGTTCTTGGCGTTTATGTTATCTAGTTTCATAAATAAAAGTAAATTAGAAAAAAAAATCGTTTAGAATCTCTCACAAAAAAATTAACTGAAAACTACATATACATATGTGGCCATAGAAATAAAAATACGAAACACTAGGAAGACTGCCATAAATAACACACTTTCACAATTACCGGTGTCATTAGTTGAACAAAACTCGGTGACATTTTACAGCGGGTTCGCTCAAAAGATGAATTTATATCCATTAGCTTATAATAAGCTGAATATACGGCGTATTTAGTTGAAAGTGGTTTGCTGGATTTTATCACGTTTCCACGAAACATTAAGTGAATAGATAGCGCACGCTGGATTAGATAATTTTCTTATTATTTTTTCTCTTAGTCAGATTCTTCGTTGGCAGCTGTCCAAGAGCAAAACAAAATCATAAATATATTTTAATTGATACAATGCGCCTTGAAAAGGCGTCCGTCTTTCTTTATTGTTGTTTTAGTTTATTTTTGCACGTTTGAAAACTAATCCAATATTAAAATGAAATTTTATCTAAGGACGGAGTAGGTGCGTAAAAATAGTAAAAAGACAGAGACTGTTTATATAAGAATGTTAGCATAATTTGGAAAGGACACATATAACCTTTCTCAAATTATTTTAAGAAAAGCAGGTGTTGATGTTGATGTTAATAATAATTATACCAATAATATGATTTTTGTAACGCAATAGAAAGAATTTAAAAAGAACAATATTAAGACCGATATGTATAGTATTTACTATGCTGAACAATCAATAAATGGAAGTAACGAAAGTTCATGAAAAGAAATCTATATACGAGGGTAATTTGAGAATTGTGTAGTGCTAGTCGTAATTGATATACCTGCAATTTGAATTTAAAAATTTTATAAGTTAAATATCTATCGGTAGTGCCCATTGGTCTATCTCATTTGCTTTTGTAATACAAGTGCAAGGTAGTGTGATGATTATTAACTATACTGGTGTGCATTAATACTAATTTGCAATGCACAACTTCTATTAAGTGTAGGAGTTATTCAGTGGCCATAGCGTTTCTTAAATGACATGAGAATGGAGTTCCACTTTATCTTTCAGAGTAAACCCTTTTATTTCGTCTATAACTATTGGTATAGTCATGTCTCTATGAAGATAATCATATCCATGACGTATCCCAGGACTTTACCTTGAAAGACTTGTATCTTGTCGATAATATTCATGGCTGCATACACCTAAAATTATTATACTATAAGTCTAAACTGGATTTAGGATTTGTTCATAAAGCAATAGTTGTTGTGTATTAATAAATTGGTTTCTCTTTAGAGGTACCAGCGCATTTTTCTTAATTTAATTCTTATTCTATTTCAATTACGCCTCTAAATTAATCTCTCGGTATTTGGGCGGGTTGAAACGCGGAATAACATTATTATTTACACTGATTTTTGTTTGATTATTTTGCCGAGAGTTAGAGTCAATATGTACTCATTCATATTTATTTATCCCGTTTTTGCCCATCGATTTATTTTATGGCAGGTTTCTTGGACTATTTCGAAGTTTATTTCTAATTTCCTCCAACTAAAATTTCAGTAACATCTGCAAATAATTCTTTTTTGACACTTTGTTGCTAGATTTAACATAGCAGTACACTTCTTTGGGACATCTATTTTAAATTTTTTAATAATTAACGGATATTTGCGCTTATTGCTGCTTCTCACATCCCAAACGATTGATTTTTGTTTACTCAGTCTTCTTCATGCAATCCTTTCTTTCCCATTTCCACTGTTAATGTTATTTATCCATTTCTTTTGTGATCTTCCTCGTTTATTTCTATATTATCTATACATTCCTTTTTATTTCTTCCTTCATTCTGCGTAAGTGTTCGTATCATTTTGGTTGTCTCCATTTATTCTATCCATAATAGTATCTTAGACTTCCACTCTACTTCTGATAACTTAATTTCTGACGTGATTATATAGTGCTACGCCACATCTTCTCCAAAGACATTTCAGCTGAGAGTAGCTTCTGATTCATATTTTTATTTAACCCATACCACCGACCCATATGTCATAACTGGCTCTATTATAGTATAAAATATATTCCTCTTTATTGTTTTGGTAAATTTTAATTCTTCAGCATTTGTTATCATATCTTCTTTTCTGCTAATTTTTTTCACCATATCTTTGTCATCTCTTCCCTCTTCATAGAATGTAATACCTAGATGTTCATACTGTTTAACATTTTTATTATTCCATCCCTATATATTCTCCTATAAGCATATCTTTTCTGTATTTACTTCCAAACTCCACTTATTCTGTTCTGTAGTAATAACCTATGGCTGCCCATTGTGCGCCTCATTATGAACATTAGTACGGCCATTTTTAAATGCTCTCATAGTGTTTTCTTTATATACTTCACTAATCTGCAGATGAATCTTGATCGCTTTCACGCCATTTTGCATGCAAAAAACGAATCACGGCGTATATTTTACAATTGGCGAGATTTTCAATTGCTTGAGGCACGCAAATAAATGTAAACACGAACGAATGGTCCTGTACTGGCGTCTGTAACTAACCAATAGATGTAAATACTCAGCGCGCATGCGCGGAACGACGACCACAGCATTATAGTGATATTTTAAAAACAGTATTCACTCAAAAACATTCGTATTAGGGAAAATTGTTGGTAGATATAGTGTTGCGAAATTATCATATAAGAACATTTTTCTAACTACAGACAGTTATTTCCTTTTTCGTATAATAGCATTTGACTTGTTTATTATTGTTTATCTTTTGTTTCTTTTACTTTCAAGATTATACATGAAGACTATTCCATGAGTATTTCAGAAGAATACTCTATAAGTACGTGGGTAAGGTGAAAAGTTCTCGGCCTGACACAGAAACGGCGTTACAATTAACAGAAATTTATGTTTCCTGCGTGGCTGCATGCGCCTTTAGTTCATATGAAAACTTTCAACTTGTTCTCTCAAGTAGTTTGTTTGCAAGAATTTTTATAGTAGACGTCGTGCGTGTTATTTTTTTAAATGGATAAACTTGAATATCGTGCTGTAATAAAATTCTTTGTTTTGGATGGTTTAACCCCTATGGAAATTCATCCGAAGTTGACAAAAGTGTACGGGGACTCTGCTCCTTCGATGTCAACCATTAAAAAGTTGGCAGCTGAAATTAAACGTGGTCGTATGTCCCTCGAAGATGACCCACGCGAAGGACGGCCAAAAACCGCAACCACACCAGAAATCATCGAAAAAGTACATGATATTGTGTTGGACGACAGGCGAGTGAAAGTGAGTGCGATAGCTGAGGCTGTGGGGATATCGGAAAAAAGGGTGCGAAACATTTTGCATAAAGAATTAGAGATGAGAAAGCTCTGCGCAAGATGGTTGTCACATTTGCTGAATGTCGATCAGAAGCAAATGCGCAAACGATTTTCGGAGCATTCTTTCGACCGATTTAACAAGAATCCGACCCATTTTATGGGGCGATTTGTCACCATGGATGAGACATGGGTCCACCACTACACGCCAGAAACGAAACAGCAGTCGAAGCAGTGGGTGGAAGCCGGTGGTTCAACGCCAAAGAAAGCGAAGTCGATCGCATCGGCCGGAAAAGTCATGGCCAGCGTGTTTCGGGATACAAAAGGAATCTTGTTAATTGATTACCTTGAAAAAGGCAGAACAATTACAGGCGCATATTACTCTAACCTTCTTGACCAGCTGGATGCCAAAATTCGCGAGAAGAGGCCTGGTTTGAAGAAGAAAAAAATCATTTTTCATCAGGACAACGCACCCGCACACAAGGGTGCGTTGACGATGGGAAAATTGCGGGATTTGGGGTACGATTTGCTCGGCCATCCTCCTTATTCTCCTAATTTGGCACCCTCAGACTTCCATCCCAAATTTGAAAAAATTTGTTTCTGAAAAGCGATTCACATCCAACGAAGAAGTTGAAAGGACTATAGAAGAATATTTTGACAGCCTTCCAGACTCTCACTTCCGGGAAGGAATATTGATGTTAGAAAAACGTTGGACCAAGTGTATTGAACTCAAGGGAGATTATGTAGAAAAATAAAATAATTTTTTAAATTTAAATCACAATCTTTCATTGTGAGGCCGAGAACTTTTCACCTTGCCCACGTATATAATTTTTCCAACTGATAAAATCGTTTTTGTTTACTTAATTCGTTAGAAGAAAATTACTTTCTTCCTTTACATGAAAAATATGTATAGGGGTTAATCAATAATTCACACCAATTTCGAAAATAGCAAAAATTATTAATAAATAACAATAAAAATTATTTTGTCTAAACCTAGAGTATGTTGTTAACGACTAAAGAATATCTAAATATCCATTTTAAAAGCATCTGAATTTCTGGAGATGATAAGGGCTTTAACTGTACTTTTAATCTATTAAAAAAATATATTGCAGATATTTGAACAAATAAAAATTTTTTGAAGTAAGTTTTGTGAGTATGACGAATGTTGTAGAATGTCATAGTAAAAAAAAAGATGCTGTATTATTGTAGAATTGCTACTTCTAATTCTCTTGTTCATGCAGTTCGAAGACCAATTAACATTTTCATATTATAAATCTTTGGTTTTCTTACAAATATGTCACAATTCTGCACACTCTTCTTGCACGAAAGAAAAACAATGTTTCATATGTAACAATCTAATTAACATCTACACTTTTTAGTTGTTTATATGTTTATATTGTATCACTAATATTTCGAAAAATAAGGAAGATAAATCTTGAGCTCAACAGATCATAATAAAGCAGAGATTGTGAATACGATTGCTAGAGCAATTTGGAAATAAAATTTTTATTGTCGCTATCGTAAAAATCAAGTTTATTTATAGTCAGTTTATTATATGTTTAGTAAATACACTGTTTTAAAATTACTTGGACGAATTAACGCAGTATAAAATTAGAAAAAGTCTAATTTCATTGAAAATATCTCTTTAAAATGTTTTATGAAATTTGTGAACAAAAAGGTCTATTTGATTAATACGAATATAAATGTAGATATTTAGCTTGATTAACCCATTAAATAATGTAAAAGACCCGGACTTTTTCAAAATTATTATAAGAAGAACTACAACAGAAAGGAAATCTACCTGGCCATGATAAAACAGCTAATGGTATATTGCCTAATAACATGCAATAGTGACAACTTTTTTCTGCTTTTGCATCAAATTTGACTTCAATTTGTTCATTATTTTGCGTTTTACAAAACAATTTAGAATATACCAACGTCAACAAATTTTTGACAAAGGAATAGAATTCTCCTAAAACGAATTGTTGAAGTAAATACATGAGTCGTCGCTCCGTCATATTTTAAAGTAAAATATCAGTTGAAGTAGCCAAAGTGGGGTAAAGATACCTCAATCAATCCTGGTGTTTGCATGAAAGTTGAAATAATGATTCTCGAAGATCGTCGTTTGGAATTTTCTACCGTTCCAGCGTTTTATAATTCTACACGATAAACAAGGTACGCGTAAAGATTCAGTAAAATTGTTGAACATCGAACAAAAACCTTTAGGAAAGAAATTTCTCAAAACAATTTGTCATTTTTGGATTCAGATGCTGATCTTTTCTATAAGGTAATGATAGGCGATGAGATTTTGGTATATCACTAGGATTCAGAAACAAAATTCGAAGCTGGAAAGTTCACGGCCACTGTATTTTAAGATTAAACAGTAGTTATTTTTGTTGAATATATTGTAAAGAGGACCACGATAATAGCGGTTGCCTATGGTAATACGTTAACATAATTACGTACCAAGAGGTGTTTGATCAATACTTTACCACGCTGTAGCGTTGCAATTTGGTGAGGGTGTGTAAAGGGTAGATTAAAATATGAACGGCGTAAGAGTGTGGGACTTGATCTACCCCGTAATTGAAGAAGGGAAAAATAAAGCTCGTGTGGGAAGGATTACATCCCCGAAGCAGACTTGTTCTCCATCGGTGTCGTATAGGAGATTGACCAAAAACGTCTAGGTTTGCGTCACGAAGAAGTTTTCGAGCTTCATGGTAATGCGTGAGTTCATATCGCAATCAATGTTCAACCATTCCTTTGCAAATGTAACTTTCTTGTGCTGGACCAACCACCATATAGTCTGGATTTGGCTACAGAAATAATTTTTTTGTAATAAAATAAGATCGCTGCGAGACAGGCTCGCATATGTACGCTGATAGTAACATAGATTACATTAAAAAATAAAATTGTTGAAAAAATCGTATAACTTTTATTTTATTTGGGTAGAAAGCTTTTATAATTTCATTAGTATTATAAACATTAAGTATAACAGATTAGTTTATAAAAGGACGTTATCTTATTAATAGCATAGTTCTCGCCAAGATTTTCAAAACTTAAAATTTAATAGCTATTAGAACAATGCTTATGAAAAGTCTATTTTTGGTTTCTTGCAGGAATATTGGCAAATAACGTACTCGTATTATCATAAGTCTTTGTCTAGGGAAATACCTTCCAATATTGTTGAAAACTTATTTTTTTATATTTTTCTTTTATGTTTTTCAATATTCTCGAATTCTTGGGTGTTCAATGATTAATGCGTAGTCATTCTGGGAATTTTATACTTGTGATGATGTCTTCTTTTACACATTTTGTTAGTTTTTCACGTGCTATTTTTCTACATCTTTATTTCAGTAGCTGATAAAATTTTTCTCTTTTTGGAGATTATTCATGATGGCCTAGAAAGCACTGAAGCAAATTTTTTAGCTTATTGTGCACTCTTTTATTGTTTCCTACTCAATCAAATCTAATACGTTTTTTGTATTAGTCTAAACAAAGTCAGAACAGGTGGATTACTGTTTATTATCGAGTTCACTTTAAGTTGTTCATAAATAGCTATCTCTTCTGGTTCAATAGTACACATTGTTGCAAGATGTTTTCGATTGTTTCTAGTGCCTTATCCTACAATCCGAGAGTAAAGTTCCCATTATAGTTGCCATTTTTTTAAAGAATTATTTTATAGAAGCATGACGTACGAAATTACTTATTATTTTCAGGTAATTTCCTTTTAAGAAAAGTAATTTACTAGTCTCATTTTGAACTGTGGGATCTGACTTTGCCCGCGTGGGCTTCTATTCTCTCTCTTCCCTAAGTTTGACCTATAAATCCTACCAAATTACATGAAGTCCTACGTATATCCTACCCTATTGAGGGAGCTAACGAGGAATCACTTCCATTATACTTTCTCAAGAGAACCACATGAAGAAAAGATTGGTCGCGAATATCCATTAATGAATAAAGAAGGCTTTAGATTTTGCTTTATTCTTCTAATATATACTGTCATGCTTTCTATTAGTGTCGGGACTGTGCAGTTAGATACTTCCAGTCCAGATTTTGGTTCAATATATAGAGACTGATTCTTTTCTAGCCAGTTCATCAGCCTTTTCATTCCCTATAATTCCTCAGTATTCCAGCATATAGTAAATTTACTATATTTCCATATTTTTTAATAAAAAGCTGATACTCCTGTTTTGAAAGTTTACAGCTGTTGTTTACATACTTTAAATTTCAGATTTACATTTACGTTGCTTGTTTTTTCAGCTCCAATGTACTTAAACCGCGTCATCTGTTCCACAATGTTTCTTTCTACCACTAGCTAATATCTATTTGGTTCTTTCCCAATTACTATCGCTTTAATTTCTTGGGAAGGGACTTTTATATATTATTTTTCTTTTATGTAAAATTGGTGTGTCCGTGAGTCATCTACATTATTGGTAACATATAATATTCAAATTGTTGTGGCCATGTACTGTGTGCGTGTGGCTATGTACATATATCCCTTTCCCATATACTTTTAAAGTCTCTTAATGATCTTATTAGTTTATCCTTAAACACGTGGTAGAATATAGAATTTAGTTCTTTTGCATAATTCCTTTGTTGATAAGTATTACCGATTTAAGTCAATAGAGGGCGGTTGCTTTTCTTGCGCAGGTAGTATTTGAGCTGGGTTGTATTTTAAATGTAATAAAGAATTAAAATTTATTTTCGGCTGAAAATATGTTACATAAAGATTGTTTAGTGCGTGATAAATCTAGTTAGAAATGTAAAAACATTCACTGCTAATTGTTTGTCTATATAAATTTTATTCATTATAAATGTTATATACTGTAAATGCTCCAATATTGGAAGACAATAAAATTAATCGAAATGCTTACGAATTTCAAAAAGCAGAAACCGATTGTGAATCATATGTTAGTATTAGAAAAGTATATGATCTTTATTGAACAATTGCTTTTTCGACCTGATATATTTTCAGTAGATTGTATAAAATTCGTCCGAACAGATGAGCAAAGTTCTGTCTTGAAATCTCGAGGTGTGTTTTACGAAAATAGCAAAGACAACCATTTAAATTTTTATAACAAAGGTATTTGTGAACCAGTCATTTTTTTTCCTGTATAGCCTTTCGAAATTTATGCTTGTTGTGCTTTCGTAAATAATTGACTAAAACGAAAATATCCTTTAAGTATGCCACTAATCTCCATAAAACATACCCTGTTTTACATATCTGTCGGCTATTAGTTTTTTAAAAAAGTGTCAAACATTAAGAAGTATGGCCATAGAGTATATTTAAAGAAACGTATAAAAATGGTGGTTTCTTAATTCATTCATTCTTTTTTTCTTCTAGATAAATCACGTCACAATTGATTCGCTGGTGTTTCGATTGCATAGCAACGCGACAGTAATTCTTCTAGTTACGTTTTCAATAGCAGTAACTACGAGACAATACGTGGGAAATCCAATTGAATGCGTTCATGCTAGGTAATATTGAAACTAATTTTGTATTTTATTCGCTTTTTAGTGACACTATTAATTCCAGCATAGTAAAGTAGATACCTTATTTCCATTATACTCACTCTTAGAAACGCTGATTTTATATAATTTTGATATACAAAATTCAACGAGTTTGCAAGTTTGATGCTTAGTAAATTATTACTTCCTCATCGATGTGATTTTATATTGCAGAATAACAATATTAATATTATGAAATTATTAATAAATTGCAAGAAATATTAGTGAATTATAGTTATAAAAATTTAAAATATAAGACGAAGAATTTTCAAAAAAATAATAAACTCTAATCACTTTATTAAACTAAATAATAATAATCCATGGCTTTACATTCCTCAATAGTTAAGCACGCCAATTATAGATGGCTTTGGCAGACCATGAGTTATTACTATGCCCGCGCTCGTGGTGCGGCATAAGATATTTGTCTGTCAAGAGTCGTTTAAATGGAGAAATAAAATCATGAAAAAGCTTCTCGTCAGGTCGTCGGACTCAAATTCGAGACTTTCTGCGTGAAAAGCCAGTAACTTGCTAGTGAACTATTAGAGGGTCTAAACTTAGAGAGCAATTGTAGTCAAATCAATCTAAGACATAACTGAACCATCTATTGTATATGTGTTCTCGAATTCCATGCTAACAGAAAGTACAGTAATAAATAGATGAAATTTGTCCTGGAAAAGTGCAAAATAAGTTGCATTATAAAATTACAGAGTATCATAAACATCTGTGTTGCATATAGACAAAGGCGAAAAAGCACAAAAACAAGAATGAGATGATACAGAAATGTTTATATTGACTACAATTACTAAAAAACACAGTTATTAGCAAGAAATATATTCAGGGTAAACAACTGTTTGGTCATATATGTCACTACGGGATCATTAATTGGAAAGATACAGAGTTTAAAAGTAGAGTATAAGCCAGAAAATACGAAATGCGTCAACTTTGTAGTTGAAAGCTTTCATACCCCTTCGAATCAAGAAGAAAGATCAAAGTTATACCATTACTCAGAGGCTCACAGTTAGTATGTGACTATGAGAACTTATGGTATAAGGGCAAAGTGTCAAGAGTTACATAGGGAAGTTACAGTTAACGTTTTTTTGAGGGCACCAGGTGAGACCTTCTTGTATTTAACCTTACCTATTTAAACGGTGCTCTGCTTGTACGAGGGAGCGTTTTTATATTCGCGGAATGAGCGGGTTGTAGAGGGGTGAGTAGGCGCATTGGGGGCGTGGCCTGTGCAGCGACTCATGATTAGTATAAATACGAAGTTTCATTGTTATTAGACAGTTAGTCTTTGAGCTATCGTCAACCAAGTAACATAATCAGGAGTGAAAAGTGAAATATGGAAAAAATCGAATATCGTGCCGTTATAAAGTTCCTTACCAGGCAAGGAAAATCAGTCGCGACCATAATGAATGAGATGTCATTGGTTTACGGCGACTCTTGTCCAGGAAAAACCATGGTGTACAAGTGGCATAGTTTATTTAAACAAGGAAGGGAATCCCTTGAAGACGATCCGAGGCCGGGCAGGAGCATTGAGGTGACCACGCCAGCACTTATCCAAAAATTTGAACCAATTGTGCTCGAAGATGCTCGACTAAAGAAGAAACAACTGGCAGGAATGGTTGGAGTATCCGATACAACAATGCAAGTTGTGGATTTTGGACATCGCAACTGTGCTGTTATGCGAGGGAGCGTTGTCTTGGTGAAACAGAATCTTTTTCTTTGCCATTCCTGGCCGTTTAGCACTAATCTCAACATTTAATTTTTGTAGAAGTTTTGCATAACATTGTCCGTTTATTGTCGCACCTTTCTGAAGGTAATCAATAATCAAAATGCCCTTTGAGTCCCGAAAAATTGATGCCATTACCTTGTTTGCCGATAAAGTATTTTTCGCTTTCTTTGGAGGTGCAGAACCACGATCTAACCATTGTTTCGACTGTTGTTTAGTTTCGGGTGTACTATAGTGTATCCAAGTTTCAACGCAAGTAACAAATCGCCTACAAAAATCAACCGGATTCCGCTTACAAAGGTCCAAACACTCATTGGAAATGCGCGAACGAGTGAACTTTTGATCAGTAGTAAGCAATCGCGGCACCCATCTTGCCGAAAGCTTGGAAAGTCACAATTCTTTCGTTAAATTGTGGTGTACGCGTTCTGTTGAAATGTTTATCATGTCTGCTATCTCTCTCACTTTGAGTCGTCGATCTTGCGTAATAATGTTATGGATTTTTATAATAATTCCCTTAGAAGTCACGATTTTGGGTGCTCCAGAGAGCGCTTCATCAACACAGCTTGTTCTACCACGTTTAAATTAATTTACCCATCTACTTATTGTGGCGGATGATGGAGCAGATTCACCTAATGTTTCCCGTAACCCATTTTTATTTCGGTAGCTTTCATACCCTTAATTACGAAGTATTTAATGGCCGCACGATACTTTGCTTTTTCCATTTTAACAAAACGACGTGTTGCTTCTTTTTCAATCAGCTGTAAAAAATAAACTAATCAACCGATTTATCTAAATATCGGAATGAAACATATAAATATTCAACCTAAATTACAGTGCATTTGTTTTACCAATTAGAGCGCCACCTATGTGTCATTCTCACTACTTGTCAAACTATCCTCGTATGAATATTCGCCACGGAGTTAAATGGCTACAATACATTTATTTATAATTTTGCCTAGTTTTTTTCGTGACATTTGCTTTTTTGCTTATCGATTTACTGTCATTTAACCGACATCCTAATCAACTGAGCTAGCGAAAAATTCGCGTATGCACTCAGAGAGTTAGGTCCTAAGGAGTACTAAAGATAACTTTCTTAGAGCACATAAGTGCTACATATTACACGCTAACTTTCTGCCAATACATGTGCGCTATCCAGTGGCGGCTCGTGAGTATTTGACATGGTGAGGCAGATAGAATAATAAATATTCAAAATTGTTTACAATTGATTAATAAACTCTATATACCTACTACATATAAAAACAGTTATATATATATATATATATATATAGGGCTTCCAGTACAAACAGGGCTGCCAGACGTGAACTGAGCCCTATATCGCGCCCCATTCGATTTTTAAGGGAAAACGAAGTTTCAAAGCAAACCCTTGTGAAACGAAAATAAATATTCTAAAAAATCAAACAAATTCTAAAAACATTAATCGAAAATAAGAACTCAATCTTCTAGGATTTAAAAATAAAAAATAAATACATTCCTATTATAATATAAAATTTAATAATATAACAAATATATACATATATACATATGTATATATATAAATCAACAACAATCCAATAACAAAATTTCAAAATTACATGCAAAATGAAAATATTTTAAAATACAGAAAATTTCCTTTATTGGCATTGCACGTAGAACTACATTTAATAGATTTTACTTCTTGTATAGCAAAGGTATCCTCCGGTTTTTTGTGTTAGCAAAATAATCAATTACATCATTATAAAATCGTTCATCCCTCGTCATCGTTTTAACCAATTCCTTTTCGATTGCAATTAGTGCACAGTTACTAAATCTTTGTTGTCCAATTGTATTTCTAACATACGATTTTATACGTTTCAATGTAGAAAAACTTCGCTCAACGGACGCGGAAGTTACCGATATGGTAACTACTATACTTAGCAATTTAAAAAGTTCTGGCATACAGATGGCTAACTTTTGTTCGTGCATAAATCTTAACATTTCACATGGTGTTTTAGAATTACCAAGGAGTTGCATGTCACTATAAATAACAGCTAATTCATTTTTTAATTGAATTTGATCAAAAAATTTATATTGTTCAAACAAATTATTTAAGAGCCTCTGAGGAAATGCCTTCGAATATTCTTCAAATTTACTTTCTGTTAATAAATCAAAAAAAGCAAGTTTTTCTAAATCAATAAATCTAATTTCAATTTGACTAATAAACGTATCTAGAATTTCGAAAAATAATTTTCTATAATTTTGTTTAGTATCTGGAACGTCATCAATTCTACGCCTTTTATGTGCAACAGATTCGTCAGACATCGAATTTTCGTATACAATACTGAAATATGTATCACACTCCCGAAATTCTCTAAACTTATCAAGCAAAAAACGTAATTATTATTATTATTATTGAAATTTCTGTTAGACTTACCGTGTATTGTAAGAGATTTTGATAAACCAGGGTTTGGTCTTGGAAGGTTTTTGACATATAATTGATCTTCTACCGATAGAACAACGAACGTATTTCTTATTAAAAAATCTACAATGTCTTGTGTATTTCTTACATTTTCTAAATCCATATTCACAATTTTTAAATCACTGAAAATATCACTAAACAAATATTAAAATATTTAACCTATCTTTGTTATTCCCCCAAGCTGTAATTTGCGATTCGGGCCGAGAATGTCAGCCTCGAGTATATTCGGTAGTTCGGCGATTGTGATTCGATGAGAGGCTCAGTTCAAATTGGCTTCAGACTAAATAATACATACATACATACATTGATATCTAAAGAATATCTACTTGAAACAATAAAAATACTCCTGTTAAAACTTAAAACATATTATTTGCGTGGAGGAAATATTGAGAAACTGTACAAGAAGAATGTAAACCTTTAGACATCTTTATATCATTAAATAAATACTTAATTTATCCTATTAATAATACTTTCTATATTATTAAAAAATTCAAAAATCTCACAATAAAGTTAGAAAAATCTATTAACTTTTTGAATATTTTTTCTTCTTTGTTATCTTAAATATGTAGCTAATACTTTACTGTAATTTCCATAGAAATTGAGAATTTTTTTGACTGCTGTAGTGCGTTATAAATTTTCAATGAGAGGCAATGAGTGGCCGGGCCTCAAATATTCGTGTTTAGTAGGGATATACATAGATCAAGCATGAAGTTGGTCGGGGCAAGTATACGCGCTCGTACATTCGCACGGAATTAAAATGAAATGATAAATTTGTACTTTGCTTGTAATGCCGGTTTATTTAAAACTATTTTCTTAGTTTATAAGATAAATTCTGAATAAAAGATGATAATTAATTTATAAAGAATTTTAAAAGTATACATATTATTCTTGTTATAATTCCAAGATTTAGATGGTGAGGCACTGCCTCACCTGCCTCACCTGACCAGCCGCCACTGGCGCTATCTGTTATGATACTTCTAGACAAGTAATAGAATTCTGATTTCAATTTAGTCAAACAAAATATATGAATATTTTATGATTTTACCTAGAGCTTTCCTAATATTAAAACAAAAGTTTAATAACAAACAAACGACACAGACGTTTTACGTACATTCTCTTGTTTATGGGAAGCTTATATAAAAACCTTCTACGAGTTCCAAACCTGCCAAAGCGTGTGTGTAAGTGATTTTACCAAGCTAGCACACCAAAAGCCGTACACGAACGGAAACAGCGAGCATATTTTTTAACGACAAATATATTAAGTGGAGATCCGTGCTTCTGTGTTTATGGGAACGATTTGTTTATTTGCACGTGCCGATCTATAATCTACCTATAGCCGTTGAATTCGTATTGGTTTCAGATGTGTACATGCATGTTTACGTATGTGTGTGAGAGCGTTTGTGTATGTGCCCATGGCATGGCAATAGACAGACATCCCGATGATTCATATTATAACATTTATTGTTTAGTAGAAATGAATCAGTTGCTTACATTTAATTGGTTTTGTGTACATATATGTGTTATGTTATGCTAATATATATACATACGGCATAGCTACTACCTGTGTTTATCCAAACATACACAAAAAAAGTTAATAAACATTGCTAATTACTCCGAAATAAAATGTATTCCACACATTATATACGTTCGCCAATTTATTTTTTGTATTTGTTTATTTTGCCTTGTTGGGCACACGTGCGTGTAATTGTGTATGTTTAAAAAATAAATATTCATCTCGTGTGTCCGTGTAGGTTAATATTAACAATTTGTCAAGGAAATCCTAATAATAAAACTACATTCGTTACCGCTAATGTAACCTTCTTTTAGGTTTTGCTAGGGGTCAATGAAATAGCTGATATTTCGACATTTATACTGTCAGACTTTTAGTGTATCTTGCAGTAGATTTGGAAGACGCTAGTAGTACGGGTAGCGAAACGACAATCGCATGCTGAATCCCGCTTTATTATCAACGGCGAGCCTGCAATAATATTAAATTATAGACCATATTTAATATATTTTGCGTAATTATACTTATTATAGAAAGAAATAAGTAAAAGTTGCCTGCGTAGGTTACCTAAGTGTGAACTTGTATGGGTGATGAAATAGATATGATAAAATAGCTTCTAGAACAATAACAAATAACAGCGGTAAAATATAAGGAATATAACAATATCGGAATCGTAGAAAAGACAAACAAACGTGACACATGTATGTATAATACACATGTTTTGCACACGTTTGCATCTATTTTTTGAACTTAGGTGGTTCCAACAATGTTTTATATATCCTTATGAGAAAAAAATCATACAGTGAGATCTGAGAATCTCCCACATCAAGCATAGAAAAGCAAGACTTCCTTTGACCATTCCACCACTGGAGTACTTTGTCATTCAAAAATTCTTGAACCATTGGGTCAGTGTTCTATCCTGATGAAAAATGAATCTTGCCTGTCCAAGATTTCGCATAAACGCAACACAAATTCTATCTACTTGTTCCTGAAATTCACAATTGATCCGAACTTTCCTCTTTACTCAGACACCCCCTCTTTGTAAACTATCGGAACCACCATCTCATGTTCTTCGGAGAGGACGGTACAATATCCGGTAACCTTCAAAAAGCACACTGCACTACAAAAACGGAATGCTCGAACACAGAAACCTTTTTCTGCCTTAGGAATAAACAAAGTAAAACTCTAGTTTAACCTGGTTACTTCTGAGGATGCTTCTAGGCGAAATATACATGGAAAAATGTATTTAAATATAATCAATCACTAGACATTTGCAAATTGAAACTATTAATTACTGAAAATGCTCCATTGCAATATTTAAAATATTTTTTCAACTTCACACTCTAGTAAAAATCGATCCCACTCTTCAACATTAAAAAGCACGCATTACTTTTTTATACCTACTATTTTCACCACAGGTTCCAAGTCCAAATCTAATGACAAACCAAAACATATTAATTTCGAATGACTTTTTTCAAATATATGTCCTTTTTTCTGCTAAAGATAAATTTCTTAAGGGTTCCCGTACATTTGAGTAAAAAAGCTTGTATACAAAAGTCCATTTTATATTCTTAACTACATTCGTGAAATTACCTTCTTGAATGATTTTCTCGATTTACCATCTTCAATTTTCTGAGAACGATCATGAACGCTTCATGTTAATTCACAATACTGACAATAATTCTATAACTCTACCTATCCTCATTCACAGACATAATTATCTTTTTGAACTTCCTTGGGCTCTGTCGATTCTAGAACCTTCTCATTGACCTTGACCATTCCAATATACATTGTAATCACGGTCCATGAAAGGGGTCGAGAATTGTCGGAGTCTCTCTACTAATATATATGTAACTTTCGTCTTTGACTGGACCGTTTTAAAGAATATAACAGTTATTTTGTCATTGTCAATTGGTAATTTATTTCTTGAGCTTATAGTTCAATCTGTCTAGTAGCAGTTGTAATATTCTGCATATTTGCATTACATTTTCAAGAAGATAAAAAATTAGTATCATCTGCTTACCATACTGTGATTTTATTACTTCTATTTACAAGAGAGTCTAGGTCATTAACAAATATTATAAACAAAGAAATGCTAATAATAGAACCTTGAACATCTAACTTCATTTGCAAAGCACAGGGTACTGAACAGTTATTTATAATTTAGTGAGATTGTCCGGTTAAATGAGATGAAAACAAATAAAAAGTACTTCTACTAATTTCGTATCTAAATAATATATCTATTAGTGGATGGCGACGCTTGGTATCAAACGTTTTATTTAAGTCTACATATGAAGAGACCCGTAACACAATTCTTGTTATGAGTTAATTTTTATTAGTAAATTCACATAAAGCGGTATTGATGCTAAAGATCCTTTTGAAAACTGTACTAAAAAGGTAAAAATATAACAGATGATATAAGAAAAGACAATGAAATTTATTCCCTGAAAGCTTCGAAATTTCCTCTAAATCTTTGAGAGTTCCCACTTCTGTTTAAAATTGCCATCCTTTAACGTATTTTCTTGTTGATATAGAGTGCAGTTGTAGGGGACCATATCAAGATTATATGGAAGGCCTGTGATATTTTAGTTGGCACTCGTCATTTATCTACTTGTTACTTTCTCTGCTCTCTTATGTTGTGGTCGTCTTCCATCAGTCTTCTTTTTCTTTTCGAATAGATGCTTTTAATACGCACAAATCGCTCCTCTGTTTCTTCACCTTAAGAATCTTACTTCCCCATGCAATTCAAAAAGGTCTCTAGTTATGAAAGAGGTGAAGCTACGAAACTACCAGAAATTAATTATTTACTAATTAATATTATTTATCAGCAGAAAAAAGTTATCAATTCCACATAAATTCGTTTAATCAGGACTCTGGATATGAGTCGATTCATTTTTCAGGTCACCAAAAGTATGCAAGATCCACATTCGCTCCATAACTTTGATCTGTTGGTTCAAGGTCCTTATATTATTCGAAAAGTGCAGATTTGTAAACTACAAAGAGGGGGAGTCAAAAGCTTTTTTTATCTATTCTAGATGTTTATTAACGCGAGCGGAAAATGGAATATCATTTGTCACCGAAAAAATGTGTAAATCCACCAATTTTCATTTAAATCAAGACCTTAGATCTGAGGTAGTACCTTCCTCTGCTCATCAATGACACACAGAAACCTCACCTACTCCATAACTTTGATTTATCGCCTGAAAAAAGCAGCACAAGTTTGTAAACTACGGAGAAGAAATACACTTCAATAACCAATACATCTTCGAAATGCTTATTAATCTAAGTGATTATCAGTAGAAGACTTACAAGTCCATAAAGCCTTTATTCAAATATGAGGCGGCTAGAACTTCTCATTTTTAGTTTTTAGATTAGTCAAACTATTCAAAGAAACACATTTACATACAATTGAGATGTCATACTTTCTCTAATAACCGGCTATACGTATATCCTTTCGAAATGTTTATCAACTTAAATAGAAATTGGAATACTATTGCATTTAGGCAAGGAAAAAGACTGCTGGCTAGAGAGGCTTTCTATTCGGTTTGCTAAGCTCAAAATTACGGATAAATAATGAATATCTCTATAACTTGGTAAGACAGTAATAAAGTTAAATAGAAGATGACAGCTTCATTTCTTTTTCCTGTCCTTGATCTACAAGATTTTAAAAGTTTTGTCACGTTTTATTAAATATAAATGTATGTATACCTTTATATAAATAGATAAAAGCTTTTGTACTAAAACACATTTACATATATTAAATATTCCGTCCCTTTTTTTTGCAGAGATATTCCGGAAGATGTGTTGAACACATATTGCTGGATCCACTCGACGTATACAGTAATAGATGCTTTTATGAAATCGCCCGGGAGTCAAGTGGCATATCCCGGCGTGGAAACCTCTTACCAACATCGTTCGCCGGGCAAAAACTCCACTAGACAGGTGAAATATTACCAATGGGTCGCCTTCATGCTGTTCTTCCAGGTAGGATCGCATTAAAAAGTTTCTGATTTAGTTTCGACGCTAAGCGAAATTGACTTTTACTCGGGTATTTTTTCAATTAGATCGCAAATATTTTTGTTTGATTCCTTTTTAAGTTTTTCATTTACGACTTTTAGGGTTGTATTACGGAATGGAAAAAAAATTAAAGCTGGCTTGTTTAATAAAATAGAAGAACAGAAGGAATATAAAATTAGAAATAACGAGATTTAATTTGTAAATATTTTGTACTTTATTTTTTTTTCGGATCAACTTATACGTTCAGTGTCTGTGTGCGATTCGAAAAATTTCGTAAATAATTATATTACTTTTCTTACATTGAGAAATATTATTTACAGATTAAAATTAAATTTAATAAAATTGATGCACATTTTAATTTTTGTAAAATATCACTCTAACAAACATTTTGACAACGACGTCTAGAGGACAAAATTTACGTTATTTTTTCATAGAGATTTATTTTTAAAACTTTATAATTTAAGACAACGACAACCTTTGTCATACCATGTACATTTTCAGTGAAAAATTTATGTTAATTTGGGTTAGTAATAAACTAAGACCTCAACTTGATCAATAAGGTTGATGTTGAATTTGATCAACTTGATCAATAAGGTTGATATATAACCCCTTTCCACAATTAACTTTTGTAAATTCTGTATACGCATTTCGACAACCAAGTTGTCATCGAAAAATACAAGCAGATAATTTCAAAGTGTCGCACCTGGTAAAACACGGCGAAAAAATTGCATTTCGACAACCAAGTTGAAAAACAAACTCCGTACGCGATCCACACCGTTCAAAACCGAGATGTGCACTAAATTCAACTAAGACCTCAATTCCAAGAAAGCCTTACTTATCATGAGAGTCAAAATGATTCGCGTAAAAAGTAATGTTTTTCGTAATTTCATATCAAAAATGAATTTAAATTTAGAGCATTCACAATGAAATTTCGTTGCTTTTTCACATTGACGTTTATTATGTATAGGTAGAAAATAAATTGTAATTTTTAGTATTATATTTTTCATTAGATTTTGAACTTACTTATTTACTTATATTCATTTCAATAAAAGTTTATAATTACTTGCTTTTATTTTTATTAGATGTGCTTTAGTGCAGAATAAACATAAACGGTAATAGAATAAATTGTAATTTATGTATGGTCACTGAATATAATTATAACATCATTGGTAAAGATACGAATATTGCGCTGCATGAGCATAGAGACGAAATGCTCCGAAAACATTCTCGATTTTCAATTATGGCTTGCTCGCCGACTGGAATGAACGTGTCGGTCGTGGATGTGTAGACTTCTGTATAGACTATTACACGCTGTATATATTAATACCGGAGTTACGTAGTTTGAGAAAGCGACCATTGTTAGACGCTGTGAATAATATTATAAAAGATTTACCTGATTAAAATTACGATGGCACAACAATGAATATGTAGTTTGTGATATATCTCTAATATGCTGGGCGAAAAGTGACTGTAAACGACACATGAATAATGTGAAGCACAATTTAAAAAGAATGGGGTACTATCGAATGGGCAACTTCAATTCGATTTATATTTAACTCTAATTCTGTGTCATCTACCGTTTACTTTACTAAACAACGAATAATTTGTTTCATTCTGGAATAAATACATGAACCTATTATATAGCATATACGAGGGGTGCCTGAAATTTCTCTATAAAAACCTGAATCCTTTTTTAAAACAACCTTAACACATTTAATATATTCTCCATTTAACTTACAGTTATCTACGAGGGAGCGTTTTTATATTCGCGGAATGAGGGACCAGGGGTGGAAATAAACAAACCAAATTATTTTCCTTTTTCAATATATTCACCTGCAAGACGGATACATTTTTCACATCTTTCAATTAATTTATTTATACCCTCATAAAAAAATGATTTTTCTTTATCTGCAAAATACGCTGAAACTGCCTCCTTGACTTCATCATCGGCAGTAAATTTTTTACCGCGCAGCTTTTTTTTCATTTTCGGAAACAGGTAATAATCACTCGGGGCCAGATCTGGGCTGTAGGGTGGGTGATTCACAATTTCGAAGCCCACCTTATGCAGGGCAGCTAACGCAACGCGGCTCTTGTGGACGGGCGCGTTGTCGTGCAAAAGCAGAACACCTTTTGTCAATTTTCCCCGTCTTTTCTCTTTAATGGCTTCTTTTAGTCGCTCTAATATTGAAGCGTAATATTCTCCGGTTATAGAAACACCTTTATCTTTATAATCAATCAACAATATTCCTTCCCAGTCCCAAAATACCGTTGCCATGAGTTTCCCAGCTGATTGTGACACTTTAAATTTCTTGGCAGGTGCTATGCCCTTTTTATGCCAGTCTTGTTTGGACTCAGGTTCATAATGATGAACCCAAGTTTCGTCTCCAGTAACAATTCCACTCAATACACCATCCTTGTCTTCATTACAGGGGTCCAAAAATGCACGCGAACACTCTACGCGCTGTTGTTTTTGCGGCGGCGTGAGCATTCTCGGCACCCATCTTGCGCTGACCTTAGACATGCCGAGATGATCGTGTAGGATTTTAAAAATTGTTGTATCGGATACTTCAACCATTTCTGCGAGTTGTTTCTTCTTTAGTCGAGCATCTTCGAGTACAATTTGTTCAACTTTTTGGATAAGTGCTGGCGTGGCCACCTCAATGCTCCTGCCCGGCCTCGGGTCGTCTTCAAGGGATTCCCTTCCTTGTTTAAATAAACTATGCCACTTGTACACCATGGTTTTTCCTGGACAAGAGTCGCCGTAAACCAATGACATCTCATTCATTATGGTCGCGACTGATTTCCCTTGCCTGGTAAGGAACTTTATAACGGCACGATATTCGATTTTTTCCATATTTCACTTTTCACTCCTGATTATGTTACTTGGTTGACGATAGCTCAAAGACTAACTGTCCAATAACAATGAAACTTCGTATTTATACTAATCATGAGTCGCTGCACAGGCCACGCTCCCAATGCGCCTACTCACCCCTCTGCAACCCGCTCATTCCGCGAATATAAAAACGCTCCCTCGTAATCGATAATTCCATGGTTGGAAACACTGCTGTTGTGTAGTTTATTCTTCACCTCTTCCACTTCGTTAAAATAATGTCCTTTCATGTCCCTCCTCATTCGTAGAAACAAAAAAGGGCGGAAGGAACAAGATTAGGTGAGTAGGAAGCGTGGGGCAAAGGAGTAAAACTGTTTTTAGCCAAGAGCTGGCGAACTGATAGGGCTGTATGAGCAGGTGAATTGTCATGGTGGAAAAACCATTTTCTTGTTTGCCACACTGTTACGCAGTTTTTCAGAACCTGCAAATTTCACAGCCGCACGCTGTTTACTTAACTTCAACTTTACAAAAAACAACAAGCAAACGAAAATGTTTTACAAAAAATGCACTGTAATAAAACAACCTCATTTGGCGAAAGAACCGACTGCACTGAACGCAGAACAAGTTGCGTCAAGCGCACCTAGCTGCTGAAATGAGTGCTAGGCAAGCCCCGCCCACAGCGCTGCCATTCCCGTTATTTTTGGGTATCCCCTTGTATTATACCATCTGCTCGTGAACGTATTGAAAACAGAATGAAATCAGAATTGAAAAATAAGGAATTGTTGTTAGGTGTAGACGAAACAATAGTTTGCAAAAAAAATGTTATGGTATGCACAATGGTACTCACCTTTAATCTTGCTAGTTTTCATAAGAGTACAATAATATACCGTCGAAACAATATCAAAGATGAAAAATTTGAACTTTCTTAATGTTTATGAGTGACGCCGTCACAACTAAAGAACTTGAAGAAGATTGTGGTAACTTCTGACATGTTACGTATAAAATATATGCTTTACATCTTAAGGAAGAAATTATCAGTAGGTGTTATTCAGAGGTAGATTTATTAATTGCAAGAACAAAGACAGTGTTTCACAAATCCCCCAAACGTACTGGAAAATTTCACAGACTATAGCCGCATATTCCTGGACCACCAGAGCCGATTCTTGCTCGTTGGGAAATATGATTATAAGCAACAGTATAAGCAACATAAATATATTGCCGATATTAATAAGATGGTTTATAAATTCGATACGAGAAAAATCAGGTAACATTTTTAGTGGAAGAAATAGTAAAAATTAGTAAATCTTTCTTTGTCGTTAGCGAAATCATTGTAAATAGTGACGCTATTCACGTACAGCTATGAGCTGTAGAAAGCGCAAACAATTATTGTGTTTAGAAAAGTTCGGAAGTGTTTTAGGCCATGATTCGAATTTTACCATAATAACACAAATTTATGAAGGCATTTTTACAGATCCATTAAATAGATTATTTTAAATAAAAATATTACATTATTAGATATAAAATGATAGTTTTTAGTATATAAGATATTTTTTCAATACGACAAAGTCAGTTTGTTCAAATAACTGTGAAAAATATCTTATACTTCAAATATTAAACAGATTCCATCCAGTTTGTGACTTTACGGAAGATCCTTAAAACGGAATGTGTTATACCACGTTTCATAAATTATTACTATTTACTTTATTTTATGTACCTATTACCAAGTACAAGTCTATGCATATGTTTAGTTATTTTTCATACGAGCGGCAATGACAATCTTTGAATCTGTCTATACCACGAAACGTACAAACTTGTTCTAGAATATTCTTTCTAATATCACATTTGATTTAGTGTGTAATTCATTTAATTTCTAAGTACAGTTGCTTTTCAAACTTTCATTTATTTGACAGAAAATAATATCTGGAGTGCCTTTTTTACTCTGCTATTGGTTAATTTGTAGCAAATGCTTTAGGAACATGATCATTAAATATTAGCAGTGCCTTCGTACTTTTCGGCATATCCGTTTATTGTGTTTGCGGTATGCAAAAGAGGTAGACACATATTTACATACATGTTTACACTATTTTTTAAATCGTTCCTCGTATTTTTATTATTTAAAATATAATTTAAGAACAATTAATAAAAGTAAAAATAATTTCAGCACAAGTTATTAAATACATAAAATAAAGATAGTTTCTCTGAATGTTCTAAAAGATTTTTTAATGTATAAAATGTTAAATAATAAAGCAATTCTGATGAGAAAGAGATTGATGTAGAGTATTTTGTGGTCATTGACGCATTTGGGCCAAAACACTTCTGTTATCGACTTTGAGTAGCATAACTTCGCAGCTATTAAATATTGGTAACTATGCTCGTGTCTACTTGCGTACCTATTTACGGACTGAATTGAAGACCGAAATAAGTATTTAATGTAGTTCTAGAATATTTCGATGTGCATCTTCTTCTTCAGAGTAGTTGTCTTAAATACAGACAAAATTAATAAAAGTTAATATATATGTATGTACATATACAATAAACTTTATTGTTTTTTATTGGGTATTTATACCATTGGGACACTAAAGAACTTAATTTTTAGTAATGATGTTTCGGTGGGAAGGGGGTTCTCTTTTTTCAAGTTAAGTATTTTTTTTAACTTATAATATTGTTTATAGTTACACATTTTTATTTGTGAATAATAGTTTTCGTATATACTTATGTTAATATTTATAAGTACTTATATCTTTTTTATATATTTTTTGCTTTCCTGTTTAATGTTGTAAAGTTTATAATCATATAATCATTTTCAACAAACTTCTAGGGCGTGTATTTCGTTAAGGACTTGTTTTTTGTGAATGTTTTTAGTGAGTGCTTTCCGAAATACCTAATAAAAAGGAACAAATTTTATATTTAACATATTAAAAGAGAAAAGAACATTTATATTAGGTTCGCAACTAAGTTCTCGCTGTTTTTTTGATGAAAATGCAACTTTATTGTGAAAAAATGTTTACAAATGAATCATAAAAATATTGCCCATCGCTAGCGACAGCTTTTTCCCATCTTTCTGGCAGAGCTTGGATACCGTCATGGTAGAAGTGTTCGTCTTTTGAGGCTATCCACGAATCAAGCCATTTTGAGATGTCTTCATATGAGCGGAACTGCTGATTAGCCAGACCATGTGCCATCGAACGGAACAATTAATAATCGGACGGCGCAATATCTGGGGAATATGGCGGGTGGGGTAGGACCTCCCATTTGAGCGTTTCTAAGTAGATTTTAACGGGTTTTGCAACGTGAGGCCGAGCGTTGTCATGCTGTAGTACTTTTTCGTGCCTCTGTTTGTATTGTGGCCGCTTTTCGCGCAGTGCTCGCCTCAATCGCATCAATTGAGTTCAATACCGTTCCCCGGTGATGGTTTCGTTCGGTTTCAACAGCTCATAATAAATAACACCGCTCTGATCCCACCGAATACACAGCAAAACCTTCGCAGCGTGAATATTCGGCCGAACCGACGACGTAGAAGCATAATCGGGCAGTTCTCATGATTTTGTTGTCTTTGGGTTGCTGTAATGAATTCATTTTTCATCACCCGTAACGATGCGATGAAGAAAATCCTTCCTTTTTTGCCGCTGGAGCAGTTGTTCACAGGCGAAAAAACGACGCTCTTGGTTTCAAATCATAAGAAACCCAAGTTCCTTGTTTTTGAATCATTCCCAACGCATGCAATCGCTGGGAAATGGTTTGGCGGGTAACTCCTAATGCTGAAGCAAGCTCTTTTTGCATTTGGCATGGATCCTCATCGAGAAATGCCTTCAATTCAGTGTCTTCGAATGTTTTTGGTCTTCCTTCACGCGAACGGTCGTCAACATCGGAATCACGGCACGTTGTTTTACTTAGAGAAGTATCTCCGTAAACTTTTTGGAGTTCTCGATGCACTGCAGCCGCCGTTTTCTTCGAATGAAAGAAGAAAAACAACACTTCCCGCAAATGACGATTATTTGGCACAAATTCAGAAATTTTCATACATCCAAAAGTATATGATGCAAAAACAAAATCACTAATGTGTTAAAGCGGTTTGTTTACCAGATGTTTAAGCTTGGTTTTGGTTATGTTACAATGGACCAGTACTTACTACTGGAGCCATCTCTTGAAAAACAGCGAGAACTTAGTTGCGCACCTAATATATACATACATAACATAAATATCTGCAACTGTGTTTGTATTTAGGTAAATTTTAATGGAAACTATGGTTACTTGAATTAATCAAAAAAAGGTAAATAAAACCCCTACTCACATCAATGTTCGTATTGTGTATACGTATTTCGATAAGTCGTCATCATCAGCAAATAATTAATCACGGTGCGGCACCTGGATTCGCGGTAAAACTCGCACAGAACATTTCCGCGACAACTCTAATCATTAACCACTAATACTGTGATTAATTATTTGCTGATGATGTCAATTAAGTTGTTGAAATACGTATACAGAAAGCTAATAGGTGGTAAGGGGTTTTATTTACCTCTTTTGATTATGTTTGTATTGATTTGTTTTGGCGTTTATTTCATTTCATGATTTAAATCTAAAGTAGCCTAACAGAAATAATTGTTTTAGTCTAATGTGTTTCTTTCTTGACAAAATATAATAGGTCGTTCTTCAGGAATATCAGTCAACCTAGATTGAAGTAAATTAGGGAGATAAGTAGTCCTAATAGAACTATATAAGAAATCGTTTTCTGGCGCGTTGGAGGACTTGAATTTTCCGTGATCTAAGGGTGAAAGTGCATGTCCGGTTAGCATGACGCAAACCCGCGGTTTGCGTCTCGAGCGGGAAACGGGAATTTTTTAAAAAATTTCCACATTACATACACGCTGTAATAAGCGGCTAAGATAAGAATTTTTCAGTTTTGCATAGAAAAAGCGCATAATTATATAAAATCATTTTCAGTTGGTGCGGTAAAAGTAATGCCATTTGGAAGTTAGGTCCATTTGTGTTCTTTTTATCCAAATATGACAAAATTGATACACTTTATTCTTGATGAAATCACCATCCCTACCGGTATATGAAATGAAATTATTTCGTTTGTTATTGTACTGACTACAAAAAGCAAAAAATATTTTCAACGAGAGTACATTCGAATGCCGTTTGAACATAAACCTTTCCAAAAATTCCTCTTAAGCATCAAAATGTTCAACAGAATATCTCGGTTCGTCGAAAAGTTTGGCTTAAAAGCTGTATAAGCTGTACTTAATCATGTGACGCATTGTATATCCTATTTTAGGAAAAAAAATGACGCCATTCACAAATACCCATTCCACTCCCATAAGGGAGAAAGAATAGGAGAGAGTTGAATTATCTATTACGACTGCCAAGTTTCATTTAAATTGATGCCTTCGAGTTGAATTTTCTTGAGAGATTATAATTCACAATTTTCTTAATTAATCGAGAATGAAAATAGATGCAGGAAAAGAGATGAGCAACCTTTAATGTAACTTTATTCTTTATAAAGTACTTCGCGGCAAAAAATAATTTTGTGAAATGATAATCTTGAAGTGTTATAAAAAATATGAAAGTGTAATAATTTGGTCTTTTGGATTTGTGTACATAATGTCCTTTTTTTCTAAAGTGGTAACAGATGATAATACTTGAGTACGTCACTGGTATCCAAGAACAAAATTATAGTCCATGTTGTAGGTCTATAAGGGTTTTCAGCTTCCGAAAATGACCCGCACACCATCTTCAACTGAAAATCTCATGGCCACTACTTTTTGGGATTAAACAGAAGTTATTCTTATTGAATACGGAAGTACATTAACAAAATATTGTCAAAAACGTTCAAGCCTTTTTTACAAAAAAGTCCCCCCTTGAAAGGGGAGACTGATGCTAATTTTGAAGATCAACAGAAATGCTTTCTTTTTTGATGAAATAAATTCATTACAGTATGGGTGATGTAAATACATTGTTAAGTAAGTTAAGAGAGAGTCCGTTGAAAAATAAAACTGTAGGTTTTAGTTTCGTTGTTAGGCAGAAAACTTCTGTGGTTCTTCTTGTATGATACATTATTAAGCGAATTATCATATAATAACACATATCTCCGTGTTCCCCAAAATCTTAATGCCGATTACGGGAGTATTGAAGGGCTATGAGTTATTACTACATCCATTCTTGTGGAGATACTTAAAATCTTTGGTTTTCGGCATTTACCTTAAACATTCAGATTTGAAGCCGTGACCCAGTGACTAACCACCGAATTATCGGCCGGCTATGGAATAAGAGCCATGTTATTAATTTTATTGTTATTAATTGCTTTTTTCTACATATTATACTTACATAACTCTATTTGTTAAGATCTTTTTTCATATCTCGGAATATTCACCAATTAAATTTGGATTAATCGGTAGTTTTACTTACTTTAAAAGTTAATTACTATATTGTTTAGTAATTAGCTTTGATTATATAAGTGTCGGGTATCGTTTTTGAACTGATTTCTCTAACTTTCTGGGGAGAAACATACTTACTGGCGACGAAAAGTTCGCAAATACTCGTCGTTAAACTGGATCGCAATTGAAATATCCAGCATTACGCTTCTCAAGATTTATAGATAGCCTAGGATGACACGTTTTTGCGTCGCGAAGACAATCTTTTTAGCTATTGATTCTGGGATCTTCGGTTTCCGGTTTGCTTAACAAAAACAACGGTCGCGTTTTTGCAAGAGCATCATTGAACAGGAGCATGGAATTTCTCATAAGTATTTCATTTTTATAAAAAAAAGACATTGCAGTTTCATAAAATTCTCTAATTGAAAAATAGAATTCTTCAGCACTTCTCCATTGTCCTTTATTCGACATTATTTTTTCTGGGCAAAGCATCTCCACAATAAATATGTTTTTATGGAAATAAAGTAGCTTCGTATCGCTGGATAATGATGCACTAACTGCTAATATAACGGTTAATTATAATTTGGGGCATACTTTGAACTAAAAGCTGAAATAATGTGCGTCGTATTTTCGAGGCGAGAATAGTAAGCGCTGCATTTCATATTTTCAGTTCTTTTAATACATGCTGGTTTTAAACATTTTTCTAGAATGTTCCATGTATATGCTACTTGTTATACGTCTATTGCAACATGTCTTGCGTTGACTTTTGGGTGATTGTCTTATATCTTATGGGAATTGCAGATAAGCGATAGTCTTCCGAGTGTTCTTTAATATCGTATTTATCAACAGCCTTTTTCGCAGCTCCTAATAGAAAAGTTTCTCTATCTACACTTTCTTGTTTTTTGACGAATCAAAGTAGCAAGTCATCTATCTAAAAACGTTCAAATTTCTTCGAATAATGAGGTAGTTTTTAGTAGAATCTTTCGTGTTGATTTAGATGGCGCTAGATGACGGACATATGCATACATTAATGTTACTATTTCTATTCTTATTGCTATTATTGTCAATATTATTATATCATTGAAAATTCAAATACTATCTCCTTGAATAGAATAAGCTTATAAAATAGCGTGTTTGTTCCTTTTTCTATTTTAAGGAAATGTGCACGTGAGTGAGTGAGTGATAGAAATGTGATAGAAATGAGCCTGTAAAATACTCCAAATTATCGTCAATTTAAAATAAACAATCTCGGATTTGCGATGTTAATAAATAAATTACTTTGGAAGTTGTTGTTTGAGTCTATATACTAAAACATTTACACAAATACGATATTTTATTTATCTGAAGGTATTGTAAACGTAAGCTTTACTATAAAAATATCCCAGCTCATATATTTTACATTTATTGTTCCTACACGCCTAGAAGGTGTTTATTTACGCAATATAAGTTTAAAAACTATTTTAACAGTGTAAAATATTATTATATCTTGATTTAAAAGTTAATACTTAATACATAAATACATAAAGTAAAGCGAGATTTCACTTGAATATTTCATAAGAAAAGAAAATCAATGTATTTTCTAATTTTAACCGGTAATTTATTAATATTTTCATTTCTTTTTTGTTGTACACGGACGTAAGTAGGTATAAATGCTATTTACCATGTATTTATGGTGTCTGGAAAAGTTAATTCCTTGGTAATCCAAGGTTTATTTTCCGAAATACGTCAATGCAATTCCCTGACGATAGATAATTTCAAGTATCGAATTGGATGCACGCTTTAAATCAACAGACTTCAGTGTTCGAACTAAATATAAGTTCAATTAAGAACGTGTCCGGTATGCAAACAGATACTCTTGCATTCGTTTCGTGTCTAAATTTGTGTCTTTACCTAGCGGAAATGTTTTTTATATGCTGTCACTTCTTGATACCGTCACTGAAAAACTTTTATGGTGAAAAGATGGCGTAATTGTAAGTCAATGTTCAGCGTAAATATATCTTATTTGTCCGCGGAGACTATTTAAGGAAATTGCTTTAATTTTTTTAAGACAACTATGTTACATATTATTTAAGCAATCGTATTTTGAATTTCATGATTTTGATTAGACAATCCTCAGTATACATACAAGGGTGTTCGATGTATTTTGGGTATCCGGGTGATTTATTAATGATGTGGGTATTTGACTAATTTATTAGATAATGACATTATTTGAGGGTACAAATATAAAATCGCAGTATCATATAATTGCGATTATTAGTTTGCTAGTAATTTTTAGTCAACGGATCAGAATGGCTGACGTGACAATATTGAAAAAAGGCATTAATGGAAAGATAGTGGCCGTTTACAAAGATTCTGCACCTTCGCTATCTACAGTTCAAAAGTCAAGTCAAGTGTATTTAATGAATTGTAAAGAAACAGAGAGAGCATTAAAAACGGCTCACACTTGAGTGGCCCGGTTTTTACCGCTATGAAAAAAGATGTGAACAATTTTGAAAAACTTGTATTAGAGGATGCTGAATATTACCAGAGATGACTAACCTATCCGTTAGTACCATAGTACCATAGGTTAGTCATATTACTAGCGATGACTAACCTATGGTACTATGATAACAAAGGATTGGTTAGTCATGTCTGGTAATATTCAGGATCCTCTAATACAAGTTTTTCAAAATTGTTCACATTTTCTTTCGTAGCGGTAAAAACTAGGCCGCGAATAGGCTGTATGAGCCTATTCCCCTAGAACTTCTTAACCTTAACTAAGTGCCGCGAATACCCACGACCCTTTAAATACAAGTATGAGTCGCGTCCCGTAGAGAATTTTTACAGCTCTATGTGTTTTAACCTAATTGTTACTAAAAATGAAATGTGGATTCTTCAGTATGACGCAGAAAGCAAACAGGCGTCCATGCAGTGGCATAAAAAAGGTATAGACTTCCCCAAAGGACTTCGAAATGACTCCATCTGTTGGAAAAATCATTGCCACAGTGTTTCGGGACTCAAAAGAAATTTTGCTGATCAAGTACATGGAAAATGATGAAAGCATAAACACAGTATCTTAAGAAAAACAATTAAAGAAAAAAGACGAGTTCAACTGATCGCCGCTGTTTTGATTCTTCACGACAATCCTCCTATTCACTCAGCGCGTGTTTCCAAGGCTGCTGTGCGAGGCTATGGTTTCGAAGAAACTAACCAGTTACCCTATAGTCCAGACCAAGACCCTAGGTATTACTGTCTAATTTGAAAGACCTTCTTGGGAAACGATTTTCCGACGATGAAGAAATTCAAGGCGAGAATAAATACATATTTTTCAGACAACCGGGTATTAAAACTTTAAATTCGAGATATAGTAAATGCATTGAGGGTTTGGGGGATTATATTGAAAAATAAAAATAAATTTAATTTCTTTTGCCTTCTTTTCATAATGATACCGACGGCCCTCGTATGTATCTATATATATGTTTCTTGGGATGGATGTTCTTCTCGAGGGTGTATAATGAGTCCGGGTATTCCGCGTCGTTGTATAATCCTTTGAAGAATGGTTTTCATCGCTTTCTAAGCTTCATCGGACGTGACTCTCGGATATAACTATTGGATAGCCACCGTTCAAAGAAGCATAAGAAAAAGATGAATGAGGCTTCGACATATATATATATATATATATATATATATATATATATATATTTAATGAAATGTTGAGAAAATGATGGCTATAATAATAATAACTTTTATTTGTAACAAAATTGATGTACAAAGAAGTATAAGAAATTACAGAAAGCATCTAAAGATGAATGATGATACCAAAATTGCTGAATAAATCTTTGAATACACCAATTAGATATAATGTTAAGTTTATGTCATAAGTTAAAGTAATCGGAAATCGATGAAATTGTAGAAAATAGCTTTAAGTTATCAGCATAAGTTAGAATTTTACTATAGATGGTCAGCAAAACCATATATATATAAAAGAGTAATGGCCCAAGATAAGATGCTGAGGGACACCCGGTGAAGTAACAAAGCAATTATAATTTAAACCAATATAAAAAGCAAACAAGCTCCATGATAAAGATAGGATTCTATTAATTATTAAAGTTGATTTGGAAAGAAGTACAAAATGATGAAATTTTTGTAAAGTCAGTATATACTATATTTATTTGACGTTGCTTATCCATCGATTTGTTAATAAATTCATTTTTGAAACGATTGATAACAAAAGACGGAAAATGAAAAATGGATTGTGTAAAAGGATGTCATTAAAGAAAGATAATGGAACAGCCAAGAGAAACTAACACGAATAACGTCTAAAATTGATCTCCAATCAAAATAATGTTGAGTTATCAATGTATTGGAATTATAAAGGAATTTTCTACTACTAAATATTACCAATCAGTCAAATAATTCATTCAGGTGTATACATATTGAACTAACTAAATTGAATAATGAAATTAATATAAACGACGAGAATTGGCAGATCGCAAAGATTTTGTGTTCTACTATGACGCATGCTACAAACATCTTTGATTACTCGACAAAAGTTATTGGAGCATGATTGGGATGTATTGATACATCGAATACACTGTAGAGCCCTGACCTCGCATCATCACATTACCATTTGTTTCGTTATTTGCAAAACTTTTTGAACGACAAAAATTTTAGTAATGGAGACGATGTTCAATTAAACTTGTAACGTAACGTGGAATTATACATTAGTACATTAGTGAATAAAATATTTTGTTAGATTCAAAAATTGTTTGTATTTTCTAAGAAAAGTATGCAATTATTTGGTTGCAAAACAGTAGAAAATAAGTAGAAATATAAGGGAAATAAAAACGTAAACAAGCCCAGTATATTTGTTTATGTATTGATAGTTAAATAAGAAGAATTAAAAATTAACGTAATTAGGAACATAAATGATAATGAATAAAAGCAAAATAATTATTTTACAATCTAAGTATTACTGGAAATATATATTGTTTTGCAGAACGCTGTCCACACGTAATACTATTTGAGCGGATATTAGGATAATTACTTAATAAACACATTAAAATTCGAGTGTTAATTTGCAGTAACATCCTGATACTATTTTTCTCTTTTCATTAGGTAATATTTAATTTCTCTCACCGCAATAAAATATCTATTATTATCCTAGACTTCATGTATATTTATGTTTCACTTAAGACTTTCATTTGAAAAAATAGTGAAATCTTGAAATCGTTTCAGTCACAAAATTAAGCTTCGCATATGTAGTAGATGTACTAAGGTGTTAAAAGTAATTACATTAACGCAAGGTAAATGTTTCCGATCTATTCTTTAAAGTATGTAAATATTGTCTTTACGTTTCTTTTAAGTAAAGGATTAAATGTAACACATTAACTTTTGGTTGGATATCTATCTTCTCCTCTTTTCGAGATATGCTTCCTTCCTTTTCTAATATTTATAATATATTGAGTTTTTCAATGTGGATTCGTTTAGTCCTTTTGTATACAAAAGTTTGGTAAATTATACTACCTGATGTTGAAAAATTTTCTTTATAATCTTCGCTATAAACATGCTAATGACCAGAAGACAGAATATACGAGATGCTGAAAGCGAAACGTATCTAAAGAAAAGCGCAGTATAAATTATAAAAAAGATTGTAAAATAAATAGTATTATGTAGGTACTGGGCAATGAGTAGAAAGAAATGAAAACAGATTGGAAGTGTGGAAGCGTAAGATTACAAGAGGAATTTTCGTTTATATAAAAATAAATGGAATTATCATAGAATTAAGTGTAACAACTTGATTAGGACACGTTAGTTAAGTGCTTTACAATAGTTGGGTAAAGAGGGTAGTAATTTAGGGAATGGAAAGGAGATGGGGCAAGATAAGAAATTCTTCTTATCTTGCCCCATCTCCTTTCCATTCCCTAAATTACCATATTCATGGATGGCAGACTTGACGAATAGTAGCGTGAAGGATTGGAGAAGGGAAACATACAATCGTAAAAGCTGGAGAAGAGCTAAGAAGAAATAGTCTAGTATAAGTCATGGGTCAATGAATGATTTCTCAACATAGATCAGGTCTTTTGTCGTATTTCAACACTTTACCTCTTTTAAAAGAAATTATTGCGTATAGAAGGAACAAAATATATGTTCTTTCTTATTTTTCAATATTGTTTTCTCCACCCTCAACACACTTATTCCAACGTTACTCTAAATTAGCAACTATAATTCGGTGAATCTAAGACCGCGAAATAACTATTTACGGAATTGTACGAAAATCTCCTTTCGGTAATCATTTTGTCAATTTTTTAATTAGATGAAAATAGTTGGGAGCCAAATTTGATGAAGAGAGCGAATGAAGAACAAATTCAAATGCAAATTTATGAATTTTGGCCATGGCCATGGTCAAGGGCATTGATATGATGGAAAAATACCTTCTCCTTTGATAAATGAGGTAATTTTTTTTGATTTTGGCAGTTTTTAAATTAGATGAGGATCGTTGAATTGTATTGAGATAAACCTTCTCCTTTGGCAAATGAGGTCATTTCTTTTTGATTTTTTCGCCCAAATGTTGCAAAAAATTGGCACAATATATGCCATTTATTGTTGTTCAATTTTCGATCTAAAAGTTCTTTACATTTCGATGAAAACGTTCTAAAGGGTCGCGATATTTAAACGATTCAATTTTTGTTCTAGTGTGAACAACTTCGGCAGTCAATATGTCTAGGACTTTTTTCACTTAATATTCATCAGGTCAAATTTAGTGCACATTATCATTTGAGATAGTTCACTATGTCTCCTCTCTTGTGCACTTTTACTCAACGGACTGTATGCTCCTGTAGAGTCCAATTCTTTGTGCTCACACAATCATGTTGCAGAATCTCAGCGAATAAAAGTATCAAATCCTACTCTGTTTTAATTTCGGTTGGTGCTGAGCCTTTCATGTGAAAATATTTTATCACTGTTCGCAACTCAGTTTTTCCATTGTTTACTAAATACATTAACTTTAGTGCACTGTCAAACACCTACTAACTGTTATAGTTAACCCAATAAAGTATAATACTAGAGAATGGTAAAGAAGATTCTACCGAACTCGCTTCATTTCTGCGTTAAGCTATGTAGTTATAAAACCATCACCGTATAATGTTTTAGTTGGTGTCATATAGTTCATATAGTTCATTGCTGCATATTAATAATTATTAATATTCATGACCTTTTTACACAACGACCCAATAAATTTGTTTGGACTGGTATCAAGATCCAAGTATATATTTTGCGATCTAAGAAAATGGAATGTTGTAGGTAATAATATTTGTGCAATTTAAATAATTAAGCTATAATTTCGCGACCGATAAAAATTCCAGCGTGAGTCGAAGTTGAGGAACGCTGTTTTATATTCTTTTAGTATTACATATGCGGTTTGTTCAGATTTTATCAAATCAAATGAACAATGTTTTTACATACATTTATAGTTAATGACGGAGTAAAATAGGGGAAAAGAAGGTATACCTCAAATCAATGACATATGGAGATGGAAAAGGATAGAGAACACAACAAAAAGGGTTGGAGGTGTAAAAGCTTTAAGTCTTGGAGATAGATAATAAATATAATAAAATAAATAATTAGAACAGAGAAATTCATCGTCGAGAGTATAGAACAAAAAAATTAATACTTATAGGTTTAAAGGATGGAATACGTATCTCCGAAGAAGAAAGAGGAAGGAAGAAAATAAAATAAGAAAGAACATGGATACAAGAGGTAGAGAAGGAAATAGAAAGTATGGCGATCTGAACACAGGAAGTGTCCAGAGTTGCAGAATCTAGAGCAATGGAATATGTAATCTTCAAAGTAGATAAGACTATTTATGAATTGAAAATTATAGGGAAGAGAGATGATGTAATACTGATAAAGAAAAACAGAAAAGTAATAGAGAAAATGTTGATTTGGTGGTAGAAGATAGAAAGATGGATTTAAAAAATAAATACATAAAAAGATAGAAATAACGAAATTTATTGGAACAAACCGAAACCGAAAAATAAATATTAAAATAGTTGAAATTGGATCATATTCGTGTTTCCAGACTCGATTTTCTTCTAGTATATATGTTTTGTCATCTGCATAGAAATAATTCGAGATCCGTTTTCATTGAGAAACTATAGATTTTTAGAAGAAATTCGAACGTGTTCTTTCTATTGCTAGTTATTTAGTGAATGTGGTGTCCAATAGCTAACAAAATTTTTTATATGAAGCTCCTCATGTAAAATTCAGTGATGTGGGCAGGACTGATCTCCGAAATCTCTTCCATTTCAACATGTTATATGGTGGTTCTCATTTATCATATCTTAATATAATTTCAGGAGTGACTGCAGCCCTTGACCTATCTTTGTTGATGTCATTCTGTAGTGAATTGCGTTCACTACCAAATTCTTTATACCGCTTATAGATTGTCTCCCGAGATGGAGCTTTATTTTAAAAGCAGATTACTGATCAATTTCAGAATCCTAGTAAAGCATCTAATGATAGTGTTCCCGTGAAAGATCTATATTAATTATTAAAAGAATTGATTGTCAGTGATTGCAAAAACGTAAATGGCTAACGATACATGCAATTGCAATTTTTTATATAAAAATGCTAAACTTTTTATTGATATGAGTTTTGGTGCTATGGATTTCCTCGTATTACTGTTTAGGACCTACGTGGTTTGTCTTTTAAATTTTGCATATGAAACTAGAATAAAACACTTTAAAAACACGCTTTTAAAAACTACATTGTTTTTCGAAGTATTCTCCACGACGATTAATGCACGTTTGCATGCGCTCGAACCAACTGGAAGCAGTTGTCCTACTTGCTTTGTTGGTACAGTCGAAATTGCGTTTTTGAAGGCATCGACTGCTCCTTCTGATGACTGAAACCTTTGAACATTCCACGCAAAGGTAAAGAAATCGATGGGACTTGGTTTCGGACCGTACGGAGGATGATCCAACAATTCGACGTTTTGTTGTGTTAAAAATTCAATAGTCTTGCGTACTGTATGCGAACTTGCATTGTCTTGGTAGAGGACGATTCGTCGTTCGGGGTTAGTGTTTCGATGTTCAGCGATGACTTGTGGCAAACAAATAGTTGTATATTAATTGGCAGTAACAGTTATTTGATCTTGTATAGGAACTGTTGCTGCATGACCTGCTTCGAAACAAATGTCGCGACCATATTTTTGGAGACACTTCGAGAACGGATGACTTTTGTCGGCTTTTCTTCACCTTGAAACAACCAAATAGATGACTGGCGTTTATTTGCTGGCTCGTATGAGTAAATCCAAGATTCATTATCACTGGCGATGTTTTACACGCTTTTAGTGTTTTCAGTGTTGAAGAGATTTAGAGTTTTTTGACATCAATTCACCTTAGCTGCTTCCTGTTCTTCGGCCAACAGATACAACGGAAAACTAATTTTTTATATACAATTCTTTATGCAAAATATTTTGAATTGAGGTTCTGAAATCCCCAATAACGCTTCAATCTGGCGATATGTCACATGATTATCTTCGTTGATGATCTTGCGCACAGCACCGACGTTTTCCTGAGTGACTGCCATTTTTGATGAACCTGCTTTTGGCTTGTCGCTAAGACTAATCTGTCCACGTTTGAATTCTCTATGTCACCGAGAAGTTGTTGACTAATGTGGTGGTTCGTTGCCGAAAACAGAAACCAACTCGGCTAGGCATTCCTGTTGAGATAATTGTCTTCGAAAATCATAAAAAATTATTCCGAGAAAATATTCTCGGTTTAATTTCATTTTTCTTCTAACTTGTCAACTTTGATACTTCGTTGTAGCTACAACACTACACGTATCGCACTGAAACGTTGGACTTAGGTTAAATAAAGATGGAGGTCAATTTTTAGTACTGACATTTGAATAGTGGCCCCTTCTATGTCCCACTATGCAAAACTTAAAATACATGCTACGTATTTACGAAGGGTTAAAAGAACTAATGTAATATAGAATAATATTCTAATGTTTGTTCATATTTCTACTTTGGAGTCGATCTTGGTGAAACTATTGGTGTGAATATAGAACTTCAAAACAGAATTGAATGGCAGAGCTTTTGAAAACCGTTTAATTCCTTGCCACAGCTGCAACATCTACAATAACGTGGTAGTAATAGTTTAAGTAAAGGAACAGTTCAAGTTGATATCTTTTTTAAAAAAGAAAAGTCTAATTTGTGAAAGATACTACTCGTTAATCCTTCCTCGTAGCAGCGAGGCGTCAGATTACCACGGCGACGATCATGATCGAATAGCGTCGATCCTTAGAAAATCCAATGAGAAATCCGTTTCAGGTTAATTTCTCTCTAAATCTCTAAAAATAATACGTACACCACACGGGCAAAATACAACACCAAACACTGGCAGAATAGTTAGTCCAGTCGATGTAGGTCCGCTGTGTGTGTTGAGTGCTTGTGTGCTGTTTTGTTTTTCGAAAAAAATTTACGAAAAAATGAAAATTTAAATTCGTTAATAAAATACGCGTAATCAAGACGAAACGAAACAAATTCGAATCGAAGAAAAAAAGTGACGACACGACGATAGAAACCACCTTCATTTACACCTATATACATATATTTACATATACAACGTTTACGAACAGGGACACGGCCGCATACAACAAATACAAACTCGCAAACTCGCCCAAAAACTTGGGAAACGTTCGGAGCGATTTTACATTCATAAATATAAACCTATGTATATGTGTGTTGTATACACATATGTGTTCGAAAAATGCGTAAATTTGTAATGCCAAGAAGCACATGGCTTATGCCGCGACGTCTGCACGAAAAGTTACTAGTATTAAAATAGGCGTCGCGATGCCAAGAGGCGTCTCGGTGAGGAATAGGCGGCCGGCATCATCATGGTGTTGTTGTGCTGTTCGTGTGTTCTTGTGTAACACGTGTGCCAGCCAGTTCGTATAAATCTCCTCGCCGCTCAGACGTGAAGAAATAGCATGATGCGAACCCAGAAATTTTTCTTTCCTCCGATTGCGTTGAGGACATCTTGACACACCTGAAATCGAATAATTAAGTTTGTAAAGTTCGTAAAGTATGTATGGATAATCATGTAACGTGCTTTATTACTCAAAAAGAAATATTAAGAAAAGGAACTTTCTTAATTTTGATGATAGATTTTGGCAACTAAATTCTCAAAATAAGTTTTTGTCCTATATTAGTGATTAATTAAGAAAATAAAAACATGTTTTTATAATATAGTTTGAAATGTATACGAAATTCAGAATTTTTGAATAGAACTGAATTCATTGATTAAATTTCTTTTAATTTTTGCTAAAACTGTTTTCCCAATTTTAAAGAATTCTTTTCAATAGATAAGAGGCAACAAAAAATGCTTTTTCAGAATTTAAAAATAGCAAATTATGGTTAATGGAATGCTAATTCCAAATATGTTAATAGTTTTCGTTCTCCTCCAATTCTTCAGTAAAATGAAAAAAAGTGTTCACCAGGATTTAGCCTTCTATTAAAGGATAGGTATAAAGGTAAATATAATTAAATTAATGCTGAGATATCGGTGCGATCATGGAATACAGATTTGAGAGTGGAAGAAAGATTATGATGTCTAATATTTTGAATTTCAAAGAAGCTCACATTACTTGAATCATCCTTAATCAGTGGGATGATCTTCTGATTCCTTCCATACCATTGGTATCGTAACCAATACGGATAAATGTGTTAACTAACTACGAAAATAACGGCTATAAGGGGCAGAGTAAATGTGTGCTGGTTTTGTATGCGTTCTTAATTTTTGTAACCCTCGATGCAGCAGATTTGTTCGTGTAAGTTTATTCAGTTTTATATCGAATGTTTCGCTTAAAAAATTCTTCTTTTAAATTTTAAATCTAATTAAATTGAAGAACGCGGCTAAATCTATAAATAGTTTTTTAAATCTGAAGTATTTCGATGAATAAGTTATCATTTTCAGTAGCAGAAAAATGGAAATATTTTACAGTAATAAAGTACATCACTGTAACACCAGGGTATTAATACTGATAATAGTGATGCAGGGGGACAATTTAGTTGTCGAAATACATATCTAGGATTAAAGCCTACCATATATTATGGTCAAAGTTCTATTTTTATTTAACTTTTACTTTTGTTTAATCAACTTTATATTTTTGATAATTATTACTTTCTTTTGTTCTTAAATACTGTATTTATAATTCCATTTTAATATTGATTTCTTGATTCCTTTTTAGATATCACCGTCTATCTTATTATTTGGTTCTTACTTATAACTTTTAGATTTAAAACTCATTACATAAAGTTGTGATTTTCATTTATTTAATATACAATTTCCATTAAGATAAATTACATTTTTGCTGCAAGATCTGCAAAATATAGTGTCTTTATTTCAGTATCAGTTTCCGGGTGTCTTCCACATAGTGGGCCTTTGGTTCGGACACGAGTCGTTATTTGCTCGACGTTTCAGTGTCCTCGCTGTCACCATCATCATTTTCCTGTCGAAACTTCCAAAAATTTATTCAAATTAATACTTATTATGGGCATATACATAACAAGCATTTTACTAGGTGTTATAGAATACAGTTCAAAGTCATCACCTTTTTCAGCAAAACTGATTTTGTCTAATTTCTTCAAGACATAACATAATCTTTTTGTCAACTTTGTAAACCGTGCTAATATGCTAATACAATGCCTAAAAGAATTCTCTATGAGAATTAGTAATAATTCTGTAACAGAATTAAGATGATCACTAAAAGTCAGCTACATGTTGGTCGGTAAGACTAAATGAACATATCTCGTAGATAGTTAGGCTTTCTGGTGTAAACATTGCATTGCATTCACTCACATTTAAATGAAAATGTCTTATTATATGCCATTCCGATATTCACTCGAAATCATATTGAAGGAGGTCACAATTTTCTGAATAGAAAATTCATCGAAACATTTTGAGATCATTTGCAAAAAGCAATTTTTTAGAAGGCGAAATATACACGATGTCATTAAATTATCATTGAATAGCAATGGATCTAAGCTAGCTGGGGATTCTAGCTTAGATCCATAATGCTATTTATATAGCATATAGAGGAATAGTGTATATAGAAGAGTATACTATATATGGAAATAATGAATGATTTATAGATGAAAAGTCTGTACAGAAAACATAGTTTTCTGGAATCCAATAAGTTGGCAAAAAATTAAGTGAAATCGCGCGAATTAGTCATGATCAAACGTTTATTAACGTATGTAAGTTACGGTAGCAGGAAAGTACGTAAGTTTTAATAATAGAATTTTAAGAGAGGAACTAGTGTAATTCTCTATTTAAAGAATTTTCAATATTTCATTAACAACAACGTGTCTGCAATCTTTGAGAAAAAACGGTTATTTGGTTTTCATCAGATGTAAATTGATTTTCCCATTTTTACATGGACACTAGAACATATTCATCCCAGAAACTGCAAAATACAAGGCATATTGCTTGATCAATTGAAAGATGCAACGGTAGTAGAAGAATCTGTTAATAAATCCTCGAAATACTTCGTTAAACCGTAAACTATTTAGGATTTCATACGTTTCCTCGTCTAAAGTCAAGCGTTCAGGAATTTGAAGTTGTTCACTTCTAGTCACAAACATAAGACAGAAAGTTCTTGAGATCCAATACATGAACAAATAGAATAAGTTTAGAAGATTTGACGGCTAACAAAACATCAGAAAAGCCTAAATTAGCCTTAGCGATAGAGATTATATATTATTATATTACGTCTTTTTCAAAAAAGATTGTTGCATCACTAGTATCATTATATTTTTCAGTTCTAACTTTCTTTTTGTATGTTTTCCGTTATTTCTATGCATTTATATGGCTAAAAGCAAAATGCGAAATTATATTTTTTCATTTGGTAAGTCGACTTCAGCGGTCGTGGTCCATACTATCTTCGTCTGGGCTTTCGGGCTAGAACTGCGTCACTGGTATAACTGCCGACGTTTCGTACCCACTCGTATGGGACATCTTCAGGGTTCAACCACTGATACTGTTTGTTACACTTAAACAGTTTCAGGGCAACAAACAGTAGCAGTAGTTGAGCCCTGAAGATGTCCAGAAGAGTACATTTTTTCATGTATTTTCAGAAAAAACAATTAAAGAAAACAATCATTGCCTGTTATGTCAAATGATAAATGTAGAAATAAGAAAGCTATGCTTCCACCTTTCGGACAGAAAAGAAAATTATCCAATAAGTAAAAATACAACGAAAAGTACTATATCGCTTTAAATCACAATGTATGGTTTAAAAGTGGATTCTTTTTTCTTTAAATCTGCATATTTCCATTTGATTATTTGTTGTATTTGTTTAATGATGCTGCAGATAAGTCTAAAATAAGATGGTGTTTAAATATTTTCTTTCCTCTGTAATTTGCTTTTATAGACAGTTTTGTACTTAAAAGGCTAATTTGAAGGTAAAGCTTCACGCTTGCTGGGTCTGATGATTAACATTTGTGACATTCAACACTACTAATAGAAACTAATCTTATAAGTATATATTTAACTAAATCGATATAAATAGATGCTTCATTTAATTTGTTCACCAAGTTAGACATTTCAATATCATTAGGTATATAAATAATATATTTCTATTTAAATTTAATAATAAATAAATAAAGCTTTTGGAAATAAACTAAACTGCAATATATGCCTGAGAATTTCAATTCGCAAGTGTCTGTTACTTTTGAGATGTATTTATTTTTACAATGGTGATTTCGAGCTATCAAAAAAATAAAACAGTAATTTTTTATAATTCAATCAGAATAAATTTGTATGTTTTTTAGACGAATTCCACTGGCATAATTTATTTACATGAATTTTATTATACAAATACTAGATATTTAGACTTTTATGATAAATATTTTGTTTTCAATTGCCACTTCAAAAATAAACACTAAATTCCTCTTCTGAACGAATATAATTCTCTTTCTAGTGCAAATAAACTTTAGTTATAGCAAAAATATAAGACATTTTGCATACTTGTCCTAGAAAATTGAAAATATGGTTTCGACATTTAATATTTTGAAGACTCATTTGACCGAGGATCATTTTATTATCAAATCATCATCTTGTCCCTTATTGGAAACTAAATTGGATTTAAAATTAAGAATTCACACTTAGCAACTCGAAAAAACTTGATTTGATTTCTCCTGTATAGATGGTGGTATATAAAAAGTATAAATGTATGCAAAATAATTGCACAACTCCATTTTGTGGCACAAAACTCTAACAAAAATAGTACTGAAGCATTAGTGATAGATGTATGTTCGGTTTAGATTTATTGTACGAGGACGAATTAATAACTAATTAGCCTAATTAAGGAAAGGATCCTTTTTGACACAAATTATTTTGTTTTTCAATGTAATCTTTTTGTAATTCATTACATTTAGTCCACCGATGTTTAGTCTAATCATTCCCTCAGAAAAGTAAGCTTTATCAGATTGTTTGAAGTTGGCGTTAATTTCAGTAACTATCTCCTCTTTCAGTTGGAATTTTTTAAATTCGAATCATGTTTTCAGGTTGGGAAAAAGGAACAAATCTGAAAATAATAAAATCTCGCGAATAAGTTGGATGCGTAAGCTGTTCAAAATGTAATTCATAAATTTTTGTTATTGAAGCAGCTGAGGTGACTTCTTTTTTAAGTCAAGCATTTTGCGTTATATTTCAACGTGTAGTTTATCTAAAATAGATGGATGGTGTTTATCTTTGTTTTACTCTTCTGAAGATATTCGATAAAAATAATTCCACTGGAATTTCAGTATACAATGCCATAACCATTCCGGCCTAGTGTACGGTCTTTGTCTTCTTTGGAACACTTGTGCCAGCCTTAACCCATTGTTTCGATTATTGTTTCATTTCGAGAGTGCAATGTTATGTCTAGGTTTCATAAGTCGTTATTATTCGGCACCAAAAGTCTTTCGAAACATGTCTTAACTTCGCTAAATTGAGGTCTGAGATGCGTTTTCTGTGCACTTGTAGTCCACAATCAACAAATACGTCTTGCATATAACTTTTTTGTACTCCATTCAGTATGCAGAATTAAAACCACTGATCCATATGACACTTAGCACCACATCGTGCATTTTTTTAATGATTTTTGGAGTACTCACATCATTTAGGTGTCCATTGCGTTGTTCATCAAATGTAGTGATTTGACGACGTTTAAACCTATATGTTCATTTTTTATGATAGATCAATAGAAATTGGTTACCGTAGACTCTAGTTCGGCCTTGATTTCATCGTTTGTCTAAAAATAGGAATTTAATCACTTATTGGTATTCCATTTTCCCCGTATTTCAAAGCTAGCTAAAACAAAAGAATTATAATTTTAATCAATTTAACATTGTATATATATATAATGCAGAAATCTTTGAAAAAAATTATGTTCTCCGCGTGGAACTCGAATTTGCGATCTTATTATCTACGGAAATGTGCGGAAATGTTGCTCTGTAATTCTTTAGTGCTGTCACACTTTGATTACGGTGAGGCGGTGCATTCTTACTGCCTGACAAAAAATGATTTCAGGCGCATACACATGATGTAATATTTGTGCATTGGATTGATCTAGGGTATTAGGGGCAGACGTGGAGTTATTCAGGTGCTAAGGAATGCAGGCCTTAACAAAGCTAATATAAACTTATGACATTGTATATTTCTGTTTAGAAAAACAATTTCAATAGAAAGGCGGGATAAATTGCACAGCAAACTGTGTATCAGATATCAGAATCCTAAGAGGAACGTTGCTGGCAGCAAACCGCTTACTATTTCAGCATATAGGCTAGGAATATTCAAACAATCTTTTTCGTATAATATAGCGGATAAAGTAAATAAGTATTTGCCTCTGCTATAAAGCGAAATAAGAAAAATGTATTGCTGTCGCAACAAAAATCGTAGAACAATTATAGGAACTGGCAAATTCTATGGATGACTGAGTCTGGACGCTTGTGCGGATCTATAATAAGATTTGTATCACTGGAATCATCGCCTAAGATGTATGAATATGTTTAATTTAATTTAGCGATTTCGATTATATTAATTATTTATTTTTCTTCTTTACATTTTTTAGTCTAAAAAGCTAAGGGCAGAACGCTAAATGCATACATCTATGCATACAGCGATTTAGTCTTTTTGGTATTACATACATATATTATATGTACTATGTAGAGTTACAATTATTTTGTAATTGCCAATAAATACTTTATTACTATTATTTGATCACGGAGGAGAGAGAGATAATTTGAGTCCTTCTAATGTGTCATAAATTGAATTATTTTTCAAAAATTTCTGCATTGCGTACACGATGACAAAAACAATTAAAATTAGAATTTTTCAGTTTAGCATTGCATACAAGCTAAAACAATTTATGTTTTATTCAAATATCAAGATATTCACAATCGAAATGAATGCAAATTTTAGTCGGTTATGTTTTGAAGGAAGTTGATAAATAAATTTGATTAAGATTTTATCAGTATCGCGACTCACTAATTACTGCTTCCTACAAAACAGGAATCGACAGCTGGATGATGAAAACCATGAATGAGAAACATGGCGAGGAATCAAGCCAAGGCCTAAATTGAGATTATATGTATACACTTATATTAATATATTGGTGCCATACTATACTTTACTTGTGTAAAGTGCGTACGAAGACTTCCAGTGTCATTAGTATTTCTACTGCTGATGAAAACAACTTAAGTGAATATATATATAATTTCTGACGCTGTTAGATTTTGCCTGTCAACGTCGAGGTGTCTTAAAGATATGCACTCATATAACTTAATAGCAAAAAATTTTCGAATACAAGTTTAGTTTATTCTTCATGGAAAATATTTTATGAAACCGAGGACGAAATGTTAACTGTACTAAAAGCATTAAGAATATGGCTTTATTTCCAAAGCCAAGAAGAAACTTTGAACAATTATCGTGCAAACGTAATTAATAATTAGCAGTTGTCTTAATACTCCCAGTAAAGTTGATAAAGTTTTAACATGCTACATTACCATCATTATCCCATATAAAACCAGGGCGTCATTAACTCCTTAGATCAAAGAATTTTCGACATATCTGACTAGTATTATCTCTCTGAGGAATTAAGTCGCATCACCAATGCCCTTATAAGCAACAATTTCTTCAAACATGATGTTCAACAGACCATGGACCGACAAATTAATCCTAGAGTTTAGCAACCCAATACTCAGGATATATCATTTCTAAAGCCCATTTAGCCTATATAGAAGGCATCATTGATCTGATCAGTAGTAAAAAAAAATCACAGGGTTCCTTGTTAGTGCGGCAGTGTATATATTGGCGAAACAAAGCGGTCTATCGGCAATCGTGTTTCAGAGCGTGAGCGTTGTAACACACTGCTGCATGTAGCTGTATTTGCTGAGCATAGGCTCGAAAGCGAGTACCATATCCATTTCTATTAGACTAAAATCCTGTCTCGTACTGGTCATTACTATGGTTGAAAAATCCGTGAATATAGATATCTCTAAACATCCCAATAACCTAAACCGTGATTATGGCTATTCTTTACACAACGCCTGGTAATCCTGTATCTCCAAACTTTTCAACAGTAACCATAACGCTTTATTAGCCCGTGAGCAATATCTCTATTTACAATAGACTTACATCACTCTCAGCGCGACTGTTAACCCCTGAAGATGTTCCATACAAGTGGTGCTGAAATGTCGGTACCAAAATTGTCGAAGACGTGGTTCCAGTCCGGAAGCTAAGATGAAGAAAATTGTAACATGATACATCTGTTAAGTTATGGTCATCAGTGTTTTAAGGTGCATTATATTCATATTTTACTAACCCATTCATTAAATCAACAACCTTTTATTTATAACTGAGGGTCGTGATTGAGCTTAATATCTTGAATATAACAAACTGATTGTTGACGCTGTAGTTAATCTTATCGAAGTGGTAGTTTAGTTTAGAAAGTATATAAAATATGCATTCTCTAAAATTTGGTTTGTAAGTAATGTATCTATTTTGGTTTCTATGTTACAATCCTCATCAGTGTCATTAGTGTCTTTCTTCTAACATAGTAATGTTACCTTATAAGTTATACTGATGAAATGTGAAACATCGAAACTATTATTGATGGGTTCTTTTTAATGTATAATGGTGGTCTCCCTCATAGTCAAAGACGGATAAAAGTTAAAGGAAACAATTTATGAAATCTTTTCCTATCAATATTTAGTTATTCTTTTCGAGTATTTAGTTGCCAGTCTTCAACGAAAGAATGTTAATATGATATAACAATGTGTATTAATAAGCGTAAGTTCTTTTTCTTAATGTTTAACGTATCTGCTTTGTTTAACAATAAAGACAGAGACATTGTCATTAACCCAACTGTAAAGAATGGACAAGGGCTGACAAGAACGGCCGAATGCTGATCGTTTTAAATTTCAGTCGCGATGTTGGACATTTTCCGTGGGCTGAAAAATTTAATAAAGGTCACCCACATCCATATAGATTCACCAATTTTCCGATTGCACTATTCAATAACGGTTCTAATCTTGATAGCGTTCAGTTTGATCGTTACGACGAGACAATATGTGGGAAATCCCATCGACTGTGTTCACACGAAAGACATTCCGGAAGATGTGTTGAACACTTACTGCTGGATCCATTCCACGTACACCGTCAAAGGTGCCTTTCTGAAGAAGGTCGGTATTGACGTGCCTTATCCGGGTGTTGAAACTGCCAAAGACGAAAGTGACAAGAAACTTTACAAGTATTATCAATGGGTGTGCTTCTGTTTGTTTTTTCAGGTAAGTTTACGTGCTCCATAAATAGAGCCACAGGTTATACCTATTTATTCCAGACATATAATTTTTGGGGTTAATTTCTAATATTCACGTAGTATTATCAAACGATGATAAATGATATTAATATCAAATAAATAAATAATTATTCTTTGACGGATTATTTGGTATCGTATGTTTACATCTTCGAAAAATTTCCTGAAAACACAGTAATGCAGAAAATATTATTTCTCGAATTATTTATATTAAACACGATTTACACATATTCAATCTTGAGAGAAGAACAAATATAGGTAAAATAAAAGTTATGTGAAAATATGAATCTTTAAATGTGCAAATGGCTTATATCTAAAGTTTGAACAATAGGAAGTTCGTATTCTGCGGTTTAGAGTTATTCTTTTATGTATTGCGACGGATAAATTAAAAATTTTTTATTCCTAAATATTTAGATTTTAAATTACGGTTCGTTAATAAAATCATTTATTATTGATATTTATTTTATGTAGAAATAAATTCCTCACGCAAATATTGAGCCTCCATTTTTTTAGATAATAAACAAGCACAAAGTTTAAAAGACATATATTTTTAAATAAAGACAACACTCAAGGAAAGGGTGTTGTATCGGGCAAAATGTACTAATTAATTAATGTCTCATACACTTTTTTACAAAATATTCAAAGTTACACTATAATACAGAAATCTGTAATTCAAGCATAATAAGTTCTATCCATGTTGCTAATAGTTCATAAATACGGCTGAAAAATTGTTCGGGTAATCAGCCACAAGAATCAATTGGGGCGAACTCGTGCAGTATTGCCGATAGCTTGCATCATGCCAGAGACGCCAAGATGTTTAGCAAAGATGGATTGTTAACTGCGCCTGGTGTAAATAAATTTCTAATGCACTTTCTTTTGTTAGAATATACAGAATATTTGCAATTGTACCTATCCTGCCTTCTCGACGAGGCTGTATGCTACTGTGAACCCAGAGTTTTTTCAGTAATAATTCATCACTAATCAATTGTATGAAACTCAAAAAAGCAAAACTTTAAATTCTCGTATGGTCAAAACCATACCTTCACTATTTTGTCCCTTTCGCTTTCTACAGAAGAAAATGAGGCAATGAATTTTCTCGATAAAATTCTAGAGCATTTATGTTATTGAAAGAATAAGTGTGCCTAAGAATATAAGGTATATTCAGATAATAACTTCCGCTTTTAAATATTATATAACTACAAAGTCGTCGATTTTCATGCATGTTGAGTTATGTATTTGATTCCTTAAGTAGAAACTGATGCCATTTTCAATTATTATGAAATATGTGCGCTTCGTAAATATGTATGTACTTAAAATAAATAATAAATCAAGATATCCTGCTTGTGAAATTTAGTCTGCGATCCGTTTCTTAAACAAGAAATATACTCAACCGGTTTAAATTTACAACTACAATTTTACGGAGATGAGCGAAATTTCTTAATAAATGCTTTCGAATGAGAACTAGAGTTTTTTGAAATGGGCTGATTCGAATTTGACCGCCTCTTGCATGGAAAGATTATTCGTGGTTTCATTCCTCGTTTAAGTGAATATTGACAGCCAAATATCTTTAAACGCATCACGACAACGAGCGTAGTAATAGCTCATGGCCTACCAATAATACCTGTAATTGATATTAAGCTGGGGGTATATCGGGTAACCAATAAAGCTCGCGCGGTTTTTTTAAATAAAACATATGCAGAATTTTTTTATTAAAATAATCACATTTATAATCTATTACCCTTTCCTAAAGAAAAATAAATTCGTTTATTCCGGTTTTGAAAAATGTGATGTCTAGAGAATTCAAAAAAATCTACTCACCACCCTTTCAAATGCTGCTTTGTTGGCAAATTTTTTATTCTGCGTGTGATTATCTAGAATCAGCAGCAGGAACTTTTCACGTGTGTACCTTGCAGTACAGGGTCTTGCATTGTCCTGCAAGAATAACACATTTTTTTCGATTAACTAGTCCCAACTGTTTTTGAAGTAAACCATCCTGCATATGCTGAAGTTGCATAGAGTAGATATCACCTGTACAATCTTCAGAAACTCGCAGTGAACAATACCTTTTGCAGTCCATCATACACATAATAATATCTTCTAGGGGTGGAGTGGTGCTTTGAAGTATGAGATACAGTGTAGTTTTGTGACATCCAATAATCGTTCCACTTCATGTTATAGTATATGATTAAATTTTCATTACGCAGTCAAGAAAAGTTTCATTTTTGTGACGTGGAAAAATGAAGAACACATTGATAGCCTTTGATCTTTATTCTCATCTGATAACGTGTGTGGAACTAATTTGCTAGCTTCCATGACTTTCTGATATGATGCAAACGAATTTTTTCCTTGATTTTAAACATTTCAGAAAGTTCTGTGCAAGTTACTTTCGAATTCTGTTCAATAAACGGTCGCAAATCTTTATTGTCAATAACGTAGAGTCGTCCTGAAAGTAATAAACCTTCAAGGTATTCATCCCTAAAGGAAAATGTTTTGAACCACTTCTGTGCAGTGCGTTCTTTTACCACATCTTCTCCAAATGCTATGCATATCTTACGGGGCTTGTCTCTTGCAGAATTAGAACTAAATTCATAAAGTAAACACATTCAGACTGCACAGGATTATGTCGACATTTAAAAAGGGTTCCAAATCACAATACGATAGTCCATACCAACTCAAAATGTACTGAGTGACCGGTGCGCATTTGTGATACGCCAAATATTTAAAATTTTGCACTCTGCAAACCACAAATTGTTAGAATTCGCTGCAGCAAATTCCCGGTCTGCCGAGATGTCATTAACATTAGCACTAAATATTTTGAAAAAGCTATTTGTAACAAGTGTATAAGATCCTACTTCTGTATTCTCCTCATGTTAAAAATATATATTTTTACATCTAAAATAAATTGTTGTATAATATATTTATCTATATTTTAGACTCTTTTAAACTAGATTAATTTTCGTAATGTCCCAGGTTTTATTTTACCCCATGCCTCTTGCAAGTTCTTCCACATACTAACAGCAGATGTGGGGGCCGATTTTCTCACCTCTCGGTCAAGTACTTCCCGCAGCAACTCGATGGTATTTAAATTAAGACTCTGGGGAGGCTACGCCATAACTTTTATGGTTCCCTCGTTCTCCAATTTCTGCAAATATTCTCGGCATAGTTTGGAAGTGTGTTTCGGGTCATTATCTTGTTGGAAGATAAAATTCTGACCCGAAATTTTAATTCTAGAGGAGATTGAGTTTTTCTCTAATATACGTTCATACTGTTCTTTTTTTAGTATACCTTCGATTTTTATGGGATCGCCCTCATCTGATTCAGAAGAGCAACCTCATATCATGACTGAACCTCCATTGTGCTTAAGAATAGGGGCTATGCATTCTTCTCAGGCCCGCTCACCCACAGACTTCCTCACGAAAACACGTCTTCGTGAACCGAAAATCTCGAATTTGGATTCATCGGTCCATAATACTTTATTCCAGTCTTCTATGGTCTAATTTTGGTGATCGTGTGCCCACTTTAAATGTTTTTGCTGGTTTTGCTTACGTAGAAGTGACTTTCACGTTACAATTCGTCCATGAAGACCGGCTTTATTTAATCGCCCTTTTAACTGTGGAAACACTTATGGGTTATCGACGAACACCATTCATTTCTGCTGTGATTTCTGGTACTGTTTTTTGTCTATTTCTCTTGCTTGTTACCACCATTACAAGATTTGCTGCTGATGTTGTTGTCCTTGGTCTTCCTTTTCGAGTTCTGCTCAAGACACTTCCACATTCGTGGTGTTTTTTGATGATATAAACTACGGTAGACTGATTTAGTTTAAGTTTTTGGCAATTACGCGGTTGCTTTTGTCAGTTTTATGGTATGCGATTATAAACGATCGTGTTTCTACACTCAATTCTCTCCGTTTAGGATTGAACTTCCTCGAAACACGCGATGATATCACTATGGGAACCTCACGAAAACTAACTGCAATTTTGCCAAAATACTCAAGTATAAATACTTAATAGTTTACAATAACACCCTATATTAAAATAAAATCATAACAATCGAAAATTTCCAAGAGTTAAAAGATCAAATCCCTTAAGTACAATTATTCTACCTGGAGTTTTATTAGTGTATTAACATTAATTGTGAATAATAGGGTAATCGCATGATTATTTTTGAATAAGCTTTTATAGATTTTAATGTTTACTATGAAACTATTTCTTACTACAGAAATAAACTGTATAATTATAACTTTTCTATAGAAACTGTAATGAAACAAGGGCGACCAAATACTTATGAGCGATAGTGTATATAGAGAAATGTATTTAAGATATATTTTCCGAAATTATATGAAGTGTTTTTATTTTAATTATATTTATTAGTCAAAGAATCGATAGTAATTGTTAAATCCTGACGATTTAATTGTTCTAATACGTATATAAATTTTCGGATTTTAAAACTTGAGCATTTCGCAAACATAATTTTAACTTTGCATATGATAATTGCTGTATGAAATATTGGATTTTAAATCTACAAAATTGTTTATGTTATAATTTGTCCATTTTATATTTATTCTAGGAGTAAGCCCCACACACGTACATACATTTTTGTTTTGTGTTAAATAAATTATATTTATGCAGTTTAAAATTAGTGTTTCTCAGGTTGATGAAATCATGATTATTTTTTTAGACCAAATATAAATATTATTACATTTAGTCCTCATTAAAAAATATTTCTGAATCTTTATTCGAACACATATATAACGTAACTAATAATAACCCATTGTTCATATTTTAATTTTAGGGATATCAACCAGACTCTGTTGAATACAGAACGGTAATTATAGCGAAAAATTCTGGGAAAAATAAATAAAGTTGATTTTAAAGGAGAGCGTCAAAGTTAATGGCCTTTGAACTTTCGACAGGAGTACAAATATAGAAACATTAAAATGTTGTATGTGTTTTGGTTAATGTACAATTTTTTGGACACTTGTATAAGTTGCTTGCAGATACATGTTTAGGTCATTGTTAATATTCGATGTGAATAAAACTTTTGCTGTCTTAATTTTCTAAATATTTATAGTGGAAGAATGGAAATAGACGTAGAGTGGTCTAAATTTGAAATTAATTGTTTTCGATAAAAGCGAAAGATTAGTAAATGTGTAAATCAAATTACAAACTAAAGCTCGAAGATTATTTTAAATTATTTCATTCATACTAGATGAGAGTCTAAATATTATTTTTAACATTGCTTCAATTTAATGCAATATTTTAATAATATCTAATGGATTTCTAATCTATATATATATATATATATATATATATATATATATATATATATAAATGAATGTTTGTCTGTATGTCCTTTATAGAATCGTAAACTATGCATTTGATCATGTGATGATCTTTAGCAAAGTTGTTGTGCATGAGCCCACGAAGGTTTCTAAGTTGGTACGACCAATTTTCGACAGATGGCGCCACTGCGATTCCAATTGGAAATTTTGCAAAACAATTAATGGATATGCAAATTGATAAATCTACGCAATGCATCACCTTGCCAGCAAACTTCTGTAAGATCACAGAAAGCATAGACAAATTGGTAAAAAAAGTTTTCCCAAATATTGCACAGAACTACAGTACGCGTGCTATATTAGCGGACAAAAACATCGACGTCAATACCGTCAACTTCACCATTCAGAATGGAATACCCGGCGAAACGACAACATATAAGTCCGTCGATACTGTGGTGAATCAAGACGAAGTCGTCAACTATCCAACTGACTTCTTAAATTCGCTTGATTTGCCAGGCATGCCACCGCACGTTCTTACATTGAAAATTGGCGTACCCAACATTCTTCTTCGAAACATAAAACCACCACGGCTTTGCAACAGAACCAGGCTCTCAGTCAAGAAAATGATGAACAATGTTATCGAGGCAACAATTTTGACTGGAAAATTCAAAGGTGAAGACGTACTGTTGCCACGTATCCTAATGATCCCGACAGATATTCGAATTCAAACATTTGCAGTTCCCGGCACGAATCGCTTTCGCAATGACTATCAACAAAGCACAGAGATAATCGTTGCAAGTGTGTGGATTAAATTTGGAGAATCTATGTTTCTCACATGGACACCTCTGTGTGGCCTGCTCACGCGTCGGAAAACCGTCCGATTTATTCGTTTACGCACCAGATGGAAAAACTAGAAATATTGTGTATCCCACAGCATTTCAATAAATATCGAATTGAAACGAAACGCTGCAATGTCACAATTTTTTCAAAATGAACAGAATCAGTAAAATGATTCAAAATGAATTGAATATTTGTGTAATGTCCTTCAAATTTATTTTAGTTGGTGGCGTAACAACGCGCGCAGGCTACAGCTAGTATATATGTTATAGTACATATATGTAAGTATTGTTGTTGTGTTTTAGAAAGATTATCCAATTTGAAGTTTAGTTTTGTTTTAAACTGGCGTTAGAAAGTATGCGTTTAAGGTTTACTGTTATTGCCAAAGAAGCTTTTAATCCAAAACAGGTATTTTGAGAATATTGCATGATTTGAGTTGTTGTTCACATCCCTCAATAGCCGCATCTCAATTACAAGAGGCTTTGTCAGACCGTAATTATTATGCCCCCATTAGTAGTGTGATTTAGAATCTTTGTCTGTCAGCATTTGCCTAAATGAAGGAGATATCTTAAAGAAGAAATAAGAAATCCGCAAGTGAAAAAGTTACCTACAGAAAAAGAATATACTCAGATAAAGATACCCGCTTCAACGTAGTTTTGTATGCTGACTACTTGACAATAAAGTTGAATTTCAAAGGGATGTATACAAATTACAACTGTGCTTACAATATAATATGAAAATATTTCTACATAAAAAATTCTTTATGAGAACCCAACCAACAAGATTAAAAATAGTGGCAAATGATAAAATCCTAGAGCGAGTAATTTATTTCAAATATCATTGAAAAATCTTAAAATGTTAGCTGTAATAACAGACAAACTAGAAAGTATAAACATAAGTTTAAAAAATTTAATTTCTAAGAAGAGTGGAGAGAAAAAGGGAGAGAAAATACGAACGAAAGGAATATACCATATACAGATAGACTGGACAGAAGCAGACTACCTGTGAAGACTATGAATTATAAATGTGATGGTAAAAAAATGCTAGAAGATCGGGTAAAAATGGGTACCGTAAAAAGCAAAGCTGCTTAATATATGAAACGAAGAAGAAGAAAAGGAAATAGCGTTGACTACGTTGGAGAGGAACGGGAATTTTTATATTGATAATATTTGGATACTTTATTACCATTTTCCCACTAAACAGGAATCCATTTACCATCATCAAAAAAGTCAAACCGCAATCTTCTGGGAAAGATTTTAATATTTTTTGGAATGCTTAACGAGACTTGCTTATTGGTATTATACTACAGTGAATTCTTTTACGGCCACCTCTTAAAAGCGATCATCTCTATAATGGCCACTTTTCAAATTCTAAATCCAATGGTATGGAAAAACATGTAGCAATGATCCCTATATCATAATAGAAGCATTTCACGGTTACTTCAATGAAATTTTCCTTGCTCGCAATTTTACCTCTCATTAGCAGTCATAAATTGTTTTGTCAACAACGATATACAAAGTAAATCCGACAATCGCTTAAAGCGAATTGTCAGAAGAGTACGTTAAAGATTATTATTCTATTTTTTTGTAAAAATATACGTGACAATTTTTCTCATTAGGGGCGAATTTCTAAATAAATAAAAGTTTATTAAGATTAAAATTCTTGTATTTTAGCTTTCGCCGCATATATTTTAAGTTAGGTTGTTCAACTGTGATACTGCTACGTATAATTATATATCATGTCGTTACAAAGAAAACATGTGTCTCTTAAATCAATATTATTGTGTAAAGTGAAAAGCGTTGTACGGGTGCGAGGAAGTAAAATGAAATGTTTAGAGGACATAAGTTAACTAAATTATAAAAGCAAATCTGAATTAAAGAGAGCGAAGGTTAAAATACAGAGCAAAATAGAAAATTTACCAAAACCGAGGATTTGGACGAAGTGGTTTATAACTGGTTTTGTATAACTAGAAATGAAAACATATCCATATCTGGATCTTTAATAAAAGAAAAAGCTTCAGAAGCAGTTTTAAAAGTTTAAAAGTTACAAATTTTGAAACTTCAAGTGATTGGCTTGAAAAATCTTGTCAAAGACACTGTGTAAGCTTTAAAACAATTTGACATTGTCGAAGCTTGGAAGGCAAAGCTTCAAATATAATATTATTGCAGGAGTATTTACCAGCCGTTTTTACTGTGCAATGTCGAACAAAATCTTCCCTCCAAAAACTGATAAAAATATTGTTAAAAAAACTGCAAAAGAAAGATTGGTGATTTGGAAAAGTAAAAACCTAAAGGATCTCATATCAACAAACTGTCACTAAAATAGGTGTCTAATAAAGATGTTTGGATGTCGAGATTATGATGTCGTGTCTAAAAAAATTGACGAGAAAATGAGAAAACAAAATAGGAATGTCTTATTATTTATGGATAACGCAACGTTTCATCCCCGATTGAAACTTGAAAATGTGAAGATTATCAGCCATTAGATAAGGAAATTATTCGTAACTTCAAGACCACATACAGACAATTTCTTATCAAATGACTTTTAACATTCACAATTCGTGAAAGTTCCTTTGAAGATACAGAAAAAAGTATTAATTTAACCAGTTCTTTAATTTCGATTTCTGCTTTAGCCTACAATTTCGAAATGCTTTGTGAAAGCAGGATTCTTCGAAATTTTAATAAGAAGGGCAGATATAATAAATTTTTTTCAAAACAAAAAAAGTGCTATATGTAATATACATAATTTATGGTCAATTGAAAGTGGTTACTACCATCAGCAACGAATAATTTTGACTCCCTTTTGACTAAATTTTAGCGCCCACTATTTGGAGGGTCTACGGTCTAAGTGTTTGCTATAAGAGAATTCTCTGTTTATAAACAACTCTGTAGAAAAAGCGTTCATTTGAGTCAAACTACGTTAAGTGGCCCCCGAAATCTCCACTACATAACCGACTTTAAAAATGAGTTCTTTATTTGACAGGGGACATGAAGCGTACCTTATGGCATGAATGTTTCGTTTGAATTCCGTTTTTTGTTTATGTAATAAACTATTAAACTCTAGTGCACTATATAATTGTAAAACTATTTTCTCTTAAAATATTATAAATAACTTAATGAATTTTGTTCGCTCATAGAAAAATATTTATAATATCTAATAGGTAATTATCGATGGTATATTTGTTTAAATAATATTAATTTGCATAAATTTTTAATAAACAAATACAATTTTTTTTGCGTTTCTGTGTCAAATTACGCGGCAAATGTTCGCCTTCAATAATCCGTAAACGAATGTTTGTTCTTCCATTTCATTACAGAGATATCGAATTTCTTGTCACGCGGTGCGCTTTTTTGACGCGTACCGCATTCGTTTGACGCGCGGCGCGTTTCACCGGTGGCTCTTTTTGGCGCCGCACATGACTCCTTGTCCTAAAAGTAAATAATACTGGAAATCGACACAATAAAAGAATTAACAGTTAGAGGAATGATGTGCGTAATGAATAAAATTTTTATTACATACATTTAACGGTATATTTGTATGTGAGCATACAAACATAATTTACATAAATAACCATGTATTTCTTCTCCTATTACAAATACACTTTTATCGGTCCACATCTATTTATATTATTAGGTGGGCAATTAAGTTCTCGCTGTTCTTTTTGATGAAAATGCAACTTTGTTGTGAAAAAATGTTTACAAATGAATCATTCAAAATATTGCCTATCGCTAGCGACAACTTTTTCCCATCTCTCTAGCAGAGCTCGAATGGTAGAAGTGTTCGTCTTTTGATGCTATCTACGAATCAAGTCATTTTAACATGTCTTCATATGAGCGGAACTGCTGATTAGCCAGACCATGTGCCATCGAATGGAACAAGTAATAATCGGACGGCACAATATCTGGAGAATATGGTGGGTGAGGTAGAACCTCCTATTTGAGCGTTTCTAAGTAGGTTTTAACGGGTTTGGCAACGTGAGGCCGAGCGTTGTCATGTTGTAGAATCACTTTTTCGTGCCTCTGATCGTATTGTGGTCGCTTTTCGCTCAGTGCTCGGGTCAATCGCATCAATTGAGTTCGATAACGTTCCCCAGTGATAGTTTCGTTCGATTTCAACAGCTCATAATAAATAACACCACCCTGGTCCCACCAAATACACAGCAAAACCTTCGTAGCGTGAATATTCGGTCGAACCGACGACGTGGAAGCATAACCGGGCAGTCCCCATGATTTTGTTCTCTTTGGGTTGCTGTAATGAATCCATTTTTCATCACCCGTAACAATGCGATGAAGAAAACCCTTCCTTTTTTGTCGCTGGAGCAGTTGTTCGCAAGCGAAAAAACGACGCTCAACGTCTCTTGGCTTCAAATCATAAGAATTTATATCACATAGTACAAGGAACATGTGTTGTAAGATAATTATTCCAAAATACGTCTACTTACTCTTTTTCAAGAGTTGGGCTGGAAATACTTTTCCTATGTTTCTTAGTAGGTACAGATGCAAATCCACTTCGTTTTTTCAACATTTTAGCTTTTGACGCCATTCTTTTAGAATCAGAAAATGTTTTTCGCATTTCTTTTATAATCCAAGTATCTGGAACTGTTCTTAAGATTTGGATTTTATTTTTCGTACATTTTTGTCACGTAACGCAACCTTAATATTTTCTACAAAAGCTGAATCCGAACTGTTTTTTCTTCTTGGTCATGTATTTTATCATTTCCGTCTATATTTTTTATATCAATAATTTTTGCAATAATTTTTCCAAAAGTTTTATCACATAATTTTGTGAAACGTTTCTTTTTCTTGGCGGTTCATCAAGTTCTTGCAATATATTATTAACTTTCTTCAATTTAAGGGAATCATTTTATTTGAAATCGTGAAATGAAATCACTATTATAATACACTTTTGAATCATAAAAATCTTCCGATGATTCGCTTCCTTCGTCTTGGTCAGCACTAAAAGAAAATACAGATATTTCTTCCAACATTTTTTTCCTCCAACTAATAATGTATTTCATTTGCTGAAATATAGATTCAATTTTTCTCTTTCAGTTCGGTTATGATATACTTATATATAATTATGACATCATAACCGAACTGCGGGTTTTTAAATAAATATTAGATCTGTTCCATAATACGATTTATGGCGTGTTAAAGGACTCGAAGTTACACTGCCTGGTGGCTTAATTGGTAAAGCAGTTGTCTAGAAAACGGCAGATAGAGGTTCCAGTCCTTCTCCAGCGCAGAAATTTTTAATTAATTTCTGTGTATTTAATTAACGATGGAGTAGCAGAAAATAATATAATTTTCATTAAATTTCCCATCGTGAAACTAATTATATATTTATATATAATTATGAGAATTGCATTTGTTTATTAAAAATTTATGTCAAACACTATCATTTAAACAAATGTACCGTGAGTAATAATAATAACTTATTAGATAGTATAAATATTTTTCTATGAGTCTACAAAATTTCGTTAAGTTTTCTACAATACTTTAAGAGAAAATAGTTTTGCAATTACATCGTGTTTTAAAGTTTAGTAGTTTATAACTAAACAAAAAACGGAATTCAAAAGAAATATTCATACCATAAGGTACGCGTCATGTCTCCCATTAAATAGAGTACTTATTTTCAAAATCGGTTATGTAGTGGAAATTTCTGGCCTACTTGACTCATTCATAATCCCAAAAACCTTGTTGATAAACGATAATTATTGAATTTATAAAGCAAGTAAGGTGCAGCAAAAATTACTGTAGAATTCTTGAGTTAAGGTATACTCCTTATAGCCTTGACATACGTATGTATATACATAGAAACATTATATCAAAATGATCGTTAGAACAGAAATCACCGTTTCTTTCATAATCAACGGTCATTAAAATTTTTACAAAATGTTGTTCAAATTAGAAGGTTTCTTCAATTACACTAACCGAATGCGTCGCTATTATTCCATTAACACATAAATGTGTTACAAAGTGCTCTGTAGAGATTTCAATGTTTAAATCATTTTTGTAATGCAGTCGTAAATTATATGACACGTTACGTTATAGGTCATTTATATTTATTACTCTCTTGCTATTGTAGTAATAAAATTTGGGTATTTAGGATAGGAACAATATTTTGTATATATCAAATTCTCGCTTGCACATGTAGAATAGACGCATACTTAAAATTCCATTTTAAATTCGAGAATGTAAAAACGGTTGATTTTACGATGCACGGTATGTACACACATAAAAGAATGATGTACAGACGGAAAGTGAAAAAAGCTAAATGCAAATGTGACTACGGATGACTGTGAATTCCATGTCATGTTTATGATGTTTCTTTACGTCCGATATTTTGTATACCAATGATATCTCGTAATTATTTAGGCGCCTACATCAAAAGCAATGCCGAAAATACCAAAAAAATTATGCGTCTGAATTCTAAAGGTTATATGAGCAATTGTAACTCTTAATTAAAGGGAAGTTGGAAACAATAGGGTAAGTTTGATACTACATAAATTGGTGAAAATTTTAATGTAAGTTGTTGCATTCGTCAGTAATTTTTCAATACTGTGTATAACAAGTTTTGAAATCTGTCGCCTACGAAGAAGCCCAATCAATGACTATAGTTTTCACTTTTTCGTCGTCGTTGTTTCCTTGATCACCAAGACACGCTTCTAAGTACGGAAAGAGGTGAAAATAATTGGGTGCAAGATGTAGACTGTAAGGTATATGATCTAGCTTTCCCCATCCAAAAGACCTGCTTGGACTTAGTGCTTGTGCAGCACCGGAACATATTTCGCCACGTCGCTTATTTTGTATGACTCGCAGGACTTTTTTCAAGGTTACGCAATATGAACCAGAATTTATTGTTTTCCAGTAATGTAGTCCTTTTTCTGTCCCAAAAGACAGTTGCCATGATCTTTCATGCTAAAATTGCCTGTTTGGTTTTAACTTCGGTTAGCGACGATGCGTGTCGCTATTCCATTGACTGTCGCTTGGATTAAGGGGTTATGTGAGACAACCACGTCTCATCTCCTATAACGATGTGGTCCAAAAATTCATATCTTTGCTGATCATACCGAGTCAAAAACAATAAAGCAAAGCTCAATCTCTTCATTTTGTGATCGTCAAAAGGCAGTCTTGGTACCCACCCACAACACAATTTTCGATATTTCTGTTTCTCTAAAATAAGGATGCACAAAATTGAAATTAAAACTTGTAGAAAATCAATTGATAACTTTGAAATCGTGAATCGTCGATCTTCTCGAATTTTATTGTCCACATCGCTAACCAAATCTTCAGAAACGAGAGAAGATCAGCCTGGGCGTGGCTCATCATACACATTAACCCGCCCATTTTTGAACACTCATAGCATTATCATCGTGCACTTCACAAATTTGACGGTGAATTTCCTCTGCTGCCAAGTTTCTTGCACCCAAGAAATGAATTACAGATCGTATCTCACAGTCGGCTGGCGAATTAATTTTTTTTAACATTATGAACTTCTACAGCTTAGCACACACAGAGACGATACGGCTGCAAATGGCGTCTAAACGCGCGCAAAGCATGCTGTGAGCAGACACGCATGCACACTGTGGCAATCATGCATCGTTCTCACTTTCATTACGAATGGATTTATTTAAAAAATAACCCTAGTACATTTTCTTTAATTTAAAATTTTAAATACGAGAGATGTTCTTTTATTTGTACTTTTACAAAACTTCGTCTTGTAAAAATTATCTAGCTCAAATGTTTGGATTTAATTTTTCCTATAAAACGTGCATTCTTAAAAAAATCGTTCCGCTTCATAGTTGAAATTGCCGTTTCCAAGAGATTATACGCATCACCATTCTAGAAGCTGCTCTGTGACGATCTGAGCTGATTCGAAGGCATAACATTACATCCATCAAAAGACCTGAGACGTGCGGTAGAGAGTTCGGGAGTAATTTATCTCAGTGGTGGAGTGCTGGAAATAACCTGACTGATATAAAATCAAACTAGCAAAGTAAGTAATGACATATAATTTACTAAATACTACACATCAATGTTGAACGCAGTCATCAATTGTTTTACTATTGCTATAAAGTCATTAATAAATAAATTAAATAATAACGGACCAGGATTCGAGCATTATAGAACATCCAAGCTGAAAACAAATTCGTTCAATGAAAAACTATTATGGAAAACATGACATCTGCGATCATATAAGCAGGATTTTAACAAGTCCAAAGATAAAGAAAGAAATCGAAAGTAACTTAACTTATTATTATTATTATTGGCCTTAGCCACGAGCCATTAGCCACATACTAAGTTCCTACCCTAACCACCTGAATGAACGTCAGGGCAAACAAGATACACACTTCACACCCGGGGCTGATCGGGTAACTGTACAGACAACACAGGTAGCCCACCGGATGAAGGGATTATCCACACAGGTTTAAAACAAAGGAAAGCGATTATATGTGCAGGTATATCTCATATATATGTTTGTCTATACTATTATTAATTTCACATTTCTCTTGAGCGATCAAATAATTTACGTTTACTGGGAGTTGTACCTTCATTGCTATCAGATCGCGTATAAGCTTGTTAACTTGTTTTTTGAACTTGCTAAAGTAACTCAACTTATGCATCAGAATATCATGGTTCATAGTGTTAAAAGGTGTGAAAGGTCTTTAAATATAATATCAATCTATCGTCTTCTATTCTAGACTCGCCAATTTCTTGAGCAAAGGAAGCTAAATTTGTAATTGTTGTTTGTGATAAGAATGAACAAGTGTTTTCGTAAACAATGGAATAAAACAAATTTCATACATTTTTGCAAAATGTGATAATATTAAAGTAGCTCGGTAATTAGTAGTGTTGAGTCACCTTTTTTTTGAAAACACATTTTCACGCGCTTCCAACGAGATGGAAAAATGCTAGTCTTAATCGTTAAGTTGATTAGTAGCTGTAGAGTAAAAGTGAGTACCAATCTGCAGTGGTCCGCAGTATGGTCGTTAGGTATGTTTATCAGCTCGTCCTAATATTTGAGCTAAGTTCAGAATAAGTCAAGTTATCAGAGTCCGTATATATACTAGAGAAGAAGTCAGCAAAAGTTTTAACAATATTGCTAAGATTAGTGAATTCGTTCTAACTATTAACCACTAATGTATCAGCGATTCTACTCGAGCGACGTTAAATATTGTTCAAAGTTCCAAAGTTGGCAATTATGGTAATTACTGTAACTAATCGCAATCTGAGACCTACAAGGGTTTCTAAGCTGTCTAAATTTATTGCAGCATTGGCAATTTACAATTTTAACACATTTTTTTTGTAAAAGCAGTCTCTGAGTTGAATTTCATGGGTATACCATGGAGGAAAAGCAGAATTTGATTTGCATTTTAAAGGAATATTTGTCTTTATAATATTAAACAAGAAAATATATGTGTAAAAGTAACTTAAGACAACGTTCATATTTGTAAAATTGGAAACGAAAGATGGTATAAAGATTTATGCAGGGAAATAAAATCAGCACGATGAAAGTCATAGATAAAGTTAATCGAACTTTAAGTTCAATTTTCAAATAATTTTCTTTAAAACTAAATTTATTACTTGGATCGGTATGAGTTCTGAACACAAAATTCTCAGTAGCATTTGTAACAAATAATTTCGTCAACGAAATTTCATTCTGTTTACCGTTTCGTTGCTCTCACGTAGATAAATTTGTAGATTCTCCTTACACGATCAAGTGGTTATATTATGTGCGAAAGGCGAAATAACATTTACAAATAATAATCGAAGATACAAAAGTAAACTGTACGAGTTTGGATTTTCAAGATTGCGCGTACTAGAGTTTTATGAAAACAAATTTCACATAAATCCTTGTCGTAAAAATAAATCCCTCCAGATATGTGTATATGTTAAACAGAGATTGATGAAGTTGATTGAAAAATCTATTCAATGTTAATGACTGATAGTAATATTACGCATGTGTTGTTCATTGAATTTTCAAACTTCAGACAAATTTTTATATTTTAAAATAATTTTGTTTCATATGCCTCCCCTTTTTCTGAATTAGAATATTTTTAATTATTAATTTTAATTTCTGGAAAATAATATGAATTTACTTTCAAAAAATGCGAAAGGTTTCGACAAGTTCCGCCAAAAACTAAGAAGACCCAATAGTTTGGAATGAGCTTTATTTATTTACACAATCTCCTAAATCTATACGTTTTGTCTAACGATGCTATAGTTTTGCAGTCCTATTTATAGCATAATCTATCCAGTATAAATGTATAAATTTTACCAAAAATTCAAACCTGATCTGAGTTTGAGACAGATTTACGGAGCAATTACGAAATTAGAATCGCTCTTTCGTTTGAGGTTCGAGATTTGGGTAGGAATTTCGAAATGCTAAATCTATAGCTGAAAATTTGTAACTTTCTGCTTGTTACATCCTTATAACTAAGGCAGAAAGCATGCCCTCTCTGTAAGGAATCCAACCCAAGTTCTTTATTATTGAGCTACCAAAGACTGAGATTCAACACCTTAATTACGCTATAAATTGCATTATGGAAACAGATCTTTAATTAAAACCTGTAGTAGGTACTAATTATTAAATGCATATGAAATTATATATCTGTGTGTATATACATGCGTTCATACGTAATTATATGCATTTCACGATATATGTATTATATATATTAATTAAAGAAGATATTCTGCGCCGTTATAACTACGGCAAAAATTAGTTAAAAAAAACATACCCTTTCGGTGAGGAATCGAACCCAAGTTATCCGCTTACCGGGAGGGTGCTCTTCTATTGAATTACTAAGAACTTCTTTAATTACGACATAAATCTCATTATGGAAGTAGATCTTTAATTGACAACTCGCAGTAGGTATTATTATTTTTTTAAATTAATTTCTGTCTTAATTATAACGATATAATAAGCAGAAATTGATTGACAACTTTACACATGTATATATACATAATACATATGTGTGTACATTTGCAATTTCATATACATTTAATAATGATTTATAGTTGTTGTAAAAAACAGGAATTTTCATTCAAGTAATTTAATTTGTACACAATGTATATTTTAGGTAAAATTAGCTTTTGTAAACTTTAGTAACTGCAATGAAACCTAAGAGAATTTTTAATACGCACACATACACACACACACACATATAGCGATATTTTATAGCAATTCAAACCCCATTGTTTCTTGTTCTTCCACGATTCTTCTTCAATGCCTCTTCCATCCAAACTATGTGAAATTCCAGACTTGAATAGGTAATCTATCCTCAGTCATTCGTCTCATATGGTCATACTAGGAGAGTTATTTTTTATCTATAGTATCTGTGTTTTTTCTACATTCATCATTTGTTTAATTTTGCCCGTTCTTATGCGATCTTGTAAGGTGAGCCTACACTGTTTCTATGCCAACTTTTTTAAAGTCCATACTTCTGATCTGTATGTAACTGTGCTGTTCACTGTTGTTTTGAATATGCTTTTTTGTTGTTCTATCCTAAATATCTTTTTTCCATAATATTGAGTTTAACTGATTCATACTTCCTCCTCTTCTTTCGACTTTTTGCAATATGTCCTTTTCATCTTTTTCATCGTTTGTTCCAAGATATTTATATTCTTTAGTGTTTTTAGTTGTTTTACCAAAAATGTCTACGTCTTTTCCTGTGCATTCTATTGTCATAACATCCTGTTTCTTCCATGTTAATTTCTAGACCTAATTTTTTTAAATCCTCCACCAAGTTCCTAATCATATATACCACATCTTCAGCATCTTTCGCCAGAACAACTTAGTCGTCGGCAAATAATTTTCCTTCTCAATTTGAATTTTTATTTTTTTACATTTTTAAACAAATATATCCGAGCCAAGCTTATATAAATCTTGAAAAGTGTAGGAGGCAGACAACACACTTATCTAAGACGCTTGTTTGTTTGAAAGTATTCTGAAGGTTCTCGTCGTGTCTTAATGTAGCTGATGTTTATGTATATGTATTGGGAATGCCTGTTGTTTTCTGGTAAAGAATCCCAAAGTTTCTTTACTGGGATAGTGTCGTGTGCTTTTCTTAAATTAACAAAAATCAGACGTAACTGACTCCCACATGCTATTATTTTCTTCAATAGTTGTTTTATACAAACCAAGTTGTCTATACACGATCTTTTCGATTTGAATCTACTTTGTTCCTCCCAGTCTTCATACTGGCTTTCCAACCTACCTCGTAAAATTCTACCGTATAGTGTACCTGTGGAAGCTATAATATTAATCCGTCTGTAAATTTAACAATTTCTTCTGTGTCCCTTTTTATGCATTGAGTTGATATAAGCCATTTTCCATTTGGATTGTAATACATGAGGGCACAATAAAGCGGTCACTTATCTAACTCATCAGTGTCATAATATATAGTACTGATTTGAAAATGACGTACTATATATATATACATATATATAAGTAATGTATCAATGCATATATTTTTTATTGTCGCTATAAATAAAGCTCTATAGTTAATTTATTATGACTTCTCGATAAATATTTGGCATGCATTAATTTATATACTACATTTTTCAAATTTGTTTTCGATCGCGTTCGTATATATATATATATATATATATATATATATATATATATATATATATATATATATATATATATATATATATATATATATATATATATGGATATGATTACAATAACATTTGATATCTAAAAAATATAAATACTTTATTGTTTAAATAAACATACCTGTGTTACTGAAAGTTATTGCTCGCATAACCGAGAAGAAATTACCACTATTACTATAAAATCTAATGTGTCGTCTTCATTTTTCTAAATATAAATCTTTAGTTTCATATTATATTGTACATATAGTATAGAAAAAAATATAAATATGCATAGATACATACGAGTACATATTACTGTGACATGCTCTGTGAACATTTACTTACCTTAGTGCTTATTGACGAAATATCTATAAATTTTGATAATAAAATTTACATTATGGGATAAATATTCTCATACAGCCTGTTTTTGAAATATTAGACTCTCTTTACGAAACTGAGCTGGGGTTCTTTTCAATCAACTAGCCCTAGCATCAAGTTAATCACAACATTCAAATACAGAAAACGATAGATTACCAATTATAAACTATGATATATTAAATTTAATAAGAATAAATAACTACATTTTTGAAAAGAAAATGATTATGATCATCACTAATAATGTACATTCGAAATATTTAGAATAAAAACTGAGGAATCGTACTTATAAATGAAGAAAATTATGTACTTTTCCACATTTAAACGCTTTTGATGAAAAAAAAAACAGTAAAATTGGTATTTTATCTATTCACAAAACTGTTAAAAATTGTAGCTGATAATTTAAACAAAAAATTAAGGCTTAAATATTGCGCCTAAAAACGAAAACCTGAGTTTCCGCAAATCTACATCAAACTTCGATTATAAAGTGTATATTCAAAGAAACTTGTTTTTGAATGTAAAATGTAATGTGAAACAAAGTTCACATATTAATAAAAAAGTAAATAAAACCCTTTAGCAATATTCGTATTCTGTATACGTTTTCGATAACTAAATTGTCATCATCAGTAGATAATTAATCAGTGTCGTACCTGAATTCGTAGTAAAACTCACACAGAATAACTTCACATAACGGTGGTTTTTAACGGGAAAACTTGTGCGGAGTTATTTTGTGCGAGTTTACCACGGAGACATGTGTGGTACTATAATTAATTATCTGCCATTTCTTTATATTCCGTACGGATTTCACTGGTCCCAGGTGCGACACTGTGATTAATTATCTGTTGATTATGACGACCTAGTTGTCGAAATACGTATACAGAATACGAATATTGATGTGGTAAGAGCTTTTATTTACCTTCTTTGATTAATTTCATTAACCATAATCTCCATTGAAATTTAGTTTAAATATATATGTACATCATAATCATGGCCATCGTTGATCTACTCATACGACTTCATATGATTCCATATATTTGTAACAACGCATAAAATTGAATTTTCAAATTTATAACAATTATAATCCAAAATAGATTAAATTTTATTCCCTATTTGCATTAAAAATAAAATACCCTACCTGATCCTCATAATTTCAAAATTCGAAATTAGATTTTATTTAAACCCGATGCAAAATAGACCTAAAATATCACAAGTTACATGGCCATCGACGATTTACTTAACTTGGTGGTCTCGATTGACATATCATTAATCAAAATAATTTAATCTTTTTTGATAAAACAAGCAATCAATTTGAAAATTCAAAGCCAAATGAAATTTTATTAAACCATTTTTAAAACGTTACTAGTACTTTAAATGAAACATAAGAACCTCGATATTTTACTACGATATTGAATTAATTAAGCAACTTTTACGAAAACAATAATTTACCAATTTTAGTACGTGTCGTTTCTTCGAAGCGCGGACGAATTCTTATTCGTTTGCTACCGCACCTTTCCGGAGCTATGTGTACGAAATTAATGTTAAAAAACTGACTCTGAGCTGTTTTCTGTTAGTTCAATAATTTTGTTTTCCTTTTAAAATGTCTCAAATAGATTTTTTTAAATTCTTACTAATTAGTTTACCTTATTTAAAATGAAATTTCACATTAGATTTTTACTTTTTAACATTCTTAAATAAAATTCTTAATTCGCTCATATAATATGTCGGACACTTTTCGTACTATATTTGATATACGAGGTCTGATCAAAAAATAACCGTTATTTTCAAATTTCGTGAGTTACGTATCTTCGATTTTCGCATTTTTTCCTGTTATGTTGGCACACATGTCTGTTATATATGTTGGCAATATCAGCCATTTTGGATTGTCAGTTTGTTTTTGACAGATAAAAAGGTTAGTCGCGTTTTGGTGTGTTCTTCGATTTTTTACTATTCGAAAAAAAGATCAAAGAATATGTATTAAATTTTGCGTTAAAAACGGAATAAAGTGCTCCAAGGCACTTGAAATGTTGACTATGGCATTCGGCGAGTCCACTTTGTCTCAAAAAAGTGTTTATAAGTGGTACAAGCGGTGTACAGAAGGCCGAGAAAATGCACGCCAAGTTCGATCAAATGTGAAGGTTTTACTCACTATTTTCTTCGATTATAATGGCATGGTGCATCATGAGTTCTTGCCAACAGGTCGTACGGTTAATAAGGAACACTACAAGGAAGTTATGCAACGTTGGCGTGAAGCAATACGGCTCAAACGATCGAAATTGTGGAAAAGCAATCACCATGATAACGCACCAGCTTACACATCGATGCTTGTGCGTGAGACACCGACGAAAGGAAAGCGTTTTGCTACGATTGAGGAGATAAAAGAAAAATCGAAACAGGAGCTGTTGGCGATACAAAAAAGCGCGTTTCAGAAGTGTTTCGAGGATTGGAAAAAACGCTGGCATAAGTGTATTATATCTGAGGGGGATTACTTTGAAGGGGACAAGATAGTTATTGATGAATAAATAAATACTTTTTGAAAAAATTGAAAATAACGGTTATTTTTTGATCAGACCTCCCTAACCTCTATTATAGTTGACATTTTATTTAGAAACCAATTATTTATAAAATTACACAGTGATTGAATATTGATGGATTTTCATTTCAAATTATCATTGCGCAGCATTATTTAGGTACATCATATTTACTTTTACCGTTTTGCCGATTTCATAACGTTACGCTTCTAATACTTATTTATATTTAAACTGTTGTTGTATGTTGTTGACTTTAATTGGTTCTAAGAAATTCAAACTACTATGAAATTGTTAAAATGCATCAGTCTAATTTAAATTAGTTAAATTACTGTATGCGCATTTTTAAAATTTCCAGAAATTATACACGTACTTCAAGAACTTTATATAACGAAAGCATTTTGGTCAATCTTTTACTCTTTAAAAAGATTGTGGAGTATAAGTCTCACACGTTAAGAAAGCAGCTTTTGATCAATGTAAATATTTCATTGCACTGTATTCGAAGCAAGATGATATATACGTGCGCTTGGGATTTACTTTGAAGCATATTAACTTGATACCAGATATATTAGAACAGCTTAACTTATTGCATTAGGTTGAAATTTTCTCATCGCTAGTGGTACGGAAATAACTCGTTTATTAATTGTTTAGTTACGAGAGATGAAAAATTGATACTCTATAAGAATAATATAAGAAACAGACTCAAAATATATTATGGACAGTCAGCCCCAATCATAGGATTTATATAGACCAAAAGAAGACAATGTCGTTCATATCATGGGTGAAGCAACGTCATGTTTGTAACACAGAAATGCTAATGATTCTGGCAAAAGGAAACGCTAGACCACGCACGCTTCAACACAAGTTGAAAAAAAATAGGTTGGGTAGGGTTGCATTGACTATATCCTTCAGAGTTAGAGCCTACGGATTTTTACCTTTCTTGTTAATTGCAAAATCTTGTAAACGAAAATACTTTTCGTACCTATAATGATGTCTAAATGAACTTAAGGATGTACTTCAATTCCAAACCAACAAAATTTTTTGAGAGAACCTAAAAATTACTTGGTGTAGTCTAAAAATTGTTTTGCTGGTATATTATAACACGACTATTATAATCAAAGAAAAATAGGTTATAAGACACTTCTAACATTTCGGATAAGCAGTCCTTATATTAGCTTTGATTCCACTACTTAAGATATATTGAAGTTCTTTCTCATGACTCATAGCGAAAAATTTTCGAGATAACATAATTAAATATTTTTACCTGGATTTTTTACAATAATTTTACATATAGAATACTAAATTAATTTTATAATTAACAAATTATAAACAAGCCTCCCTATAAATAACATTTAATGGGCTATGTATCTTCGAATGATTACACAAATATGAATTATGAAAATTGATTTGCACATTTATTCAGACATTTCGACAGAATGTAGGTCAAACGTTTTAAAAACCCTCTCTCTGTTACTCTCCTTCCAATATGTAGTATTTTATGGATTATTCACTGCACGTAATGTACCTCTATCAGAATTATTTTTGTGTAAATATTTTCTGGAATGTTTATTCAAGGTGCTTCGAACATATAAATAAATTCTGTTTTCATTACCTACGGACGATTTTGGTACTTCTATACATAAACAGAAAAACAATAAGTATATACATATGTATGTATGTATGTATATATAGAATTCCTTATTTTAAAATAAATATTAATGAAAAATTTGTAGAATGTCCTATATATCTGTAACAAATTTATACATTTGTAAATTACAGTAATACGTTAAATTTATAAATTGCTACTAATATTAAAATACATGTAAAAGAAGAGAAGTGCTATGAAAGAAACTGGGACCAATTATAATTTTTCAAATTCCTTATTTCAGTTTATATATTTTTCTGCAGTTTCAATACAAAAATTGTCAATTAATTCGGTCAATGACGTTTCTTTATATTGAATCCGTGGTACTGTTCAGGATTGCGGTTTCAGCCACTTAGACGTTTGCATTGGAGTTGTAACATAGGCAAGCAAAATCAGGAAGTGGAAGTTGTTGGCTAACTTAGGAAATACAATCTATAAAAACCTAAACATCGGCTAAAATATGCTACGTTGTTGATTTTGAAAACCCTATGGAGAATTCGTTTTCCGCCTACCTCTATTGAATAGGGAGGGCAAAATTGCACGGCGCTTTATAAGACGTAGAGTGGGGTGCAATAAAGTTAATCAACAATAGCTCTCATCCACGGTTTCAGTCTATATTCTGTTACTGACTATTGTGTTACGGAATTTTGTGTCCTGTTTGTGATTATGTTACGATTAAGTAGACCGAAGAAACGACCATCGTCTGACAAAATAAATAAGTTAAGATAATCCTGAAAATGCTGCTTGAAAGAGTAAGTGTTTCGCAACGTTTTATAAATTATAACTTACTATTTATTTTATCCTATTTATCTAGTATCGAGCGCACGTCTTTGGTGCATCGCTCGTTTTGCCCACTCTATTTACGACCATCTTTAAACTCAGTTCATTCTTCGAAATTTATTTTCCAACAGTTCGTCAAGACATAGTCTTTCTGGCATTATAACTGGATATAAAACCAATAAGGTTGCCGCAACATATAGATGTATGTATGATAACTATTGCTGAGCAAACCTCCAGGTTCGCTAGATAAGTGCGATTATACATAGAATAAATAATGTATGTAATTATAATAGGTATCTTCTTATTTTTGACGTGTGGATGTATCCTGACGTGAAAATGCAATATAGTATATCATTAGTATACAATCATTACTTTTTTAATCATATATCCATTACGGGGTGGAAATACGGTTATATATTTGAAAAAAGAGCGTTTCGTATCTAATGAAGTAATATTTACGAAATTAAAAAAGTTCTTCGTATAACTTTTACATTCTTTGTTTTCACTGAAGCATTTTTCTTTATGCATTATAGTTTTATAATCAAGATTTTAATTTAAAACTGCGCGTTATATTGTATATAAGTTGTACGGGTACCTATATTTTCTTTAAAAGCTTCCGACTTTTCAACTTTTCTAGCTTTCAGGCGATGTATTATACTTAGGACTTTGTTTAAAGATAGCTTGCTGGTTTTTAGTTGGGAGATGACTTCTAAAAGAATCGAGTAATTTTCGGAAAATCTAAACAGTTACTGGTTTAATACATCTTGCGTTTTTTGTGAATTTCATTTCAAAATACAAGGTTTAATAATGTGAAATTGGTGTCGTAGTTTATTACTGCTTGAAACTACATCTCCCACCTTATTAATATCGGCTGTAGTGACAGGGAAATGCCCGAGTAAGAATTTTTAAATTCTCGAATGCGTTTGGGAATTTAATAAAAACTTGTTTGATACTCGTAGAAGCTATTTCTTTATCTAGTTTTACATAACTGTTTTTAATATACTCTGCTATCAGATAAATTGCATGGAGCAAACATGATACGTGAAGCACTTTAGGAAAAGATTGTTTCAGTATTTTACCAACTTTCACCATGTTTGAACTGCTATCCGTAACTAGCATTACAACTTGGGTTGGCTACATACGAAATTTTCCAACAGCGTCTTTTTATAGTTGCCCACTATCTATTCTGCCCTTCTTTTGGAACATTCTTCTGTATAAAAGAAGAGGCAACGAAGTCTTATTGTTTTCTAAATACATTATTAACACATTTTCGCATTTGTGTCTTTCACTCGCGGTGAATCATACTGTAGGAAATAGATAGACATCAATTTTTAAAACACTTTTAGTTCTTTGTATAACAAGTCATTCAATTTTTCAGCTTATCATCACATTTACGGTACCACTATAGTTTTGTTTCATTGGACATTTGATCTTTTATACAAATTTCGTCATCAGTCTAATCCTTTCTTATTTCCAGGGCAAACTCATTGACTTTTTGATTTAGAATTAGATATTGAAGGATTTCCACTTTTGTAAATTCAAATTAGAATTCACACGAACAGAATATTATTTTTAAATTCCATTAGTTAACTGTTGACTTTTACCCATTTTTAGTAAACATCGTTGCAATAGCTTTTCCAGCTGCGTCGGTATCAAGCATACATCTACCTACGAGGGGGGGCCAGAAGTACCCGACCCAACAAAGAAAACACAAAAATTTTGGAAATAAATATATTTATTTTTCAACATAATCTCCTTTCCGTTCTATTCATTTTTCCGATGTTCAATAAGTTCGATACCCTTTTTATAATAAGAACTGTCTTGCTCCTCAAAATAACCATTAACTGCTGACATCACTTCTTCATCGTTGAAAAATCTTTGACCACTGAGGCATTTCTTCAAGTTTGGGAACAGAAAATATTCCGAGGGGACTAAACCTGGCGAATGGGGTGCATGAGGTAGCAATTCAAACTTTAATTCATTAATTTTGGCCATTGCAATAACGTATTTGTGAGCTGGTGCATTATCTTGATGAATCAACACTTTCTTCTTAGCCAAATGCAACCATTTTGCTTGATTTCTTCGCTCAAACGTTGCAATAAGTTCACATAATACTTGCCGTTCATAGTTCTTCCTTTTTCAAGATAGTCGATGAAAATTATTCCACGCGTATCCCAAAAAAACCGATGATATGCCCTTGCCTGCAGATGAAACGGTCTTCGCATTCTTTGGAGCTGGTTCTCTCTTTTGAGTCCATTGTTTTGATTATTCTTTTTTGTCTCGGGTGTGAAGTGATGGACCTACATTTCGTCCATGGTTATAAAACGGCGCAAAAATTCTACTTTGTTGATGTGAAACTTCGCTAAACACTCAATTGAAACATCTTTACGACACTTTTTTTGCCCGAGTGCGAGAAAACGTTCCACCCATCTTGCAAACAGCTTTCTCATGTCCAAATTTTCAGATAATATGCGATTAACCGCACTTTTTGAAATGTCTACTATGTCTGCTAGCTCGCGCACTTTCAGTCGACGATCATCCAGTACCGCGCTGTTGATTTTCTTCACCATATCTAGAGTCGTCACCTCATTTGGTCGACCACTGCGTTGCTCGTCTTGGCAGCCCGTACGGCCTCGTTTAAACTCTGCTATCCAATATTTAACTGTCGTAAACTAAGGAGTCGCCTCGCCCAGAGTAGAATCCAATTCAGATTTTATATTGGTTAGGCTGAGGCCTTGAAAATAAAAGTATTTGATCACGTAACGATGACTAATTTTCTCCATTTTTACATATTCACTGCAAATGTTCACTATCGATGGCTAACAAACAAATACTAAACAACGTGGCGTCTTCAAACATGAAACATATGCTTTATAGATTGTGTACTTTCTATTACAGTGATATTTTTCAAACAACTACCGCCATCTTTAGGTCAGGCCGGGTACTTATGGGACCATCCTCGTATATTCCAAAAAGGAACATATTTTATGGAATGTGAATTACACAACTTACTACGTACTCTTAGAAATATCACCAACTTCTGTATTTTTAAAAGCAACGTTAAACGGTACCTGCTTACGATAAATTGTTATTGTATGAATGACTTTCTATGTCCAAATTTATAATCTTTTTTCTTTTTGGGACGTGTTTCTGGCATATGAGTGTGTATGTAATATGTATTGATTGCTATTTTTATATGTACTGATATGTGTTGTATACACTTTGTTTTGGAAATAGAATTTATTATTATATATTTCTTTGTGGGATATACAATGTTCAAGGCTATAACCAATAAATGTATCTTGGACTTGTAGATGAGTACTTATGGACCTTTTCGATTTAAATATTTTATGTTGCAGCTAAAGCTTATTTATTTTGTCTCTATTTATTGCTGAGATCGTTGAATGTAATATTCCAACGTTTTAACTGAACAAATTCAATTACCTTTTCGCATAATTGACATTACTTCATTGTTGGACTGTTTAGATATAGAATTTATGTAAATATATTATAGTTTCTTCATACGCAATTCATTATGAAAACCAGTAAGTTATGTATAATGTAGCATACTGGTTTTAAACTGAGATGTTATCCATGGATAAAGTTGATACTTTGTATAATGGGCACAGAAACCAATTTTCAGTTTCTTTTCTGATTTCTAAAGTCTTTTTAGTTTTCTTTTGCTATAGATAAGGAAGATATTAATATATCAACATAAAAAATTTCTTAATTAATGATTTGGGGAAAAATAGAACTGTGTTAATGTGTTCATCAAGGATTACAATGCGCAAAGTTAATACATTTAAATTCTACTTTTGTACTGACGTTTTTGTTTATTTCAATAGCACACGCTTTTGTTTATTAAAAATGCCCAAGGCCTGCTATTTATCAATACTTCCTTGTATATAAATACGCAAAATCGAATGAGTAACGAACAGAACAACCTATCTACATACAATTGACATGTGGTGGTTTATTTTAGCCGGCGGCATCTTTTTTTAGAAGTTACGACTATATATTTTCGTACCATTTTTTTGGATATCCATGAGGAAATCGCACGTAATTTTTATAAAAATCTCGAAATAATTCATTCAAATATATACGGGACGTCACGAAAAGTATGGGCTAACAAAATAGTGAACGAAGAATTATAGATACACTGAATGCCCGAGTTGACGAACTAATTAATGATGTGAATCATTAATTTTTTTTCCCTGATGTTTTTCGTTAATTTATATCCATCAAATTGTATAATATGTATACACCTACGATTAATGTTACTGTTTTTTTTTTCAGGTAATTGTTACCGAGTTATAAATTTGATTTAATTAATCATTTTTTAAATATAAATTTCAAATGGAAGATCAATGAAAAGAGAACAAACACGCTCACTTTTAAATATAAACATCAAAATATTGAACATAATTTTGTGCGTATTTTTTGTATGAAAATATATTGCTCGTTTTTAAAACTAAATTAGAGTAAGCCATCTTATAATACGTTAGATAGCTGCCTAGAAAATGCTGCGTTATGTGAAACCGTATTATATGAAACTAAGAGCCAGAACGAAATGACGGAAGCTTTTTGAAAACAAAATATTTTATAAATTCAAACAAAAACAAATTTATTTTTATTAAAAATTTAAAGGTGTTTACAAAAGAAAGCATAAGGATAACAAAAAAAAGAAAATTTCGTTCTCATTTAGATCAAACCCATTTTAACGAACGTTTTCCTCAAAAAACCTCTCATCACAACATGTTAACGGAGTGGCATGCTGTGAAATATATACCTGGCCTACAAAGAGTATATCGTAGTATAGTGACGAATTAGAAAAATCAGTAAGTCGTGTATATTATTGTTGAGTTTATGTTTAGCCTGGTAGAATAGGTAATACTTATTTATACAGCAAAATCAAAATAGTAAACGTAATGATAACTTTTAAGAATTAATTAGAAGTTTAATGTTAACACTAACTATGACGCTTTGAGCTTATTCTAGCAAATACGAGGATAGTTTGACAAGTAGTGAGAACGACACATACGTGGCGCTCTAATTGGTAAAACAAATGCACTGTAATTTAGGTTGCCTATTTATATGTTTACATTCCGATATTTAGATATATCGGTTGATTAGTTTATTTTTGACAGCTGATTGAAAAAGAAGCAACACGTCGTTTTGTTAACATGGAAAAAGCAAAGTATCGTGCGGTGATTAAATACTTCGTAATTAAGGGTATGAAAGCTACCGAAATAAAGGATAAGTAAACATTAGGTGAATCTGCTCCATCATTCGCCACAATAAATAGATGGGTAAATGAATTTAAACGTGGTACAACAAGCTGTGTTGAAGCGCGGTCTGGAGCACTCAAAATCGTGACTTCTAAGGAAATGATTATAAAAATTCGTAATACTATTACGCAAGATCGACGACTCAAAGTGAGAAAGATAGCAAACATGGTAAACATTTTAACAGAACGTGTACACCACATTTTAATGAAAGAATTGGGCCTTTCCAAGCTTTCGGCAAAATGGGTGCCGCGATTGCTTACGGCTGATCAAAAGTTTACTCGTTTGCGCATTTCCAATGAGTGTTTAGACATTTATAATCGGAATTCGGTTGATTTTTGTAGGCGATTTGTTACTTGCGATGAAACTTGGATACACTACAGTACACCCGAAACTAAACAAAAGTCGAAACAATGGTTAGAACGTGGTTCTGCACCTCCAAAGAAAGCGAAAACCACTTTATCGGCAAACAAGGTGATGGCATCAATTTTTTGTGATTCAAAGGGCATTTTGCTCATTGATTACCTTCAGAAAATTGCCACAATAAACGGACGATATTATGCAGAACTTCTACAAAAATTAAATGTTGAGATTCGTGCTAAACGGTCGAGAATGACAAAGAAAAAGATTCTGTTTCACCAAGACAACGCTCCCTCGCATACCAGCACAGTTGCGATGTCCAAAATCCACGAGTTGCATTTCCAATTAGTACCGCATGTGCCTTATTCGCCGGATCTAGTCCCTTCCGACTTCCACCTTTTTCCAAAATTGAAAGCGGCACTAGGTGGAAGAAAAACGACGAGCTTATCATCTTCGTAAATGAGTATTTTGCAAAATTTCCGGAATCGCGTTTTACAGATGGCATCAGGGCATTGGAGCACCGTTGGAATAAATGTATTTAGGAGAAAATATTGAAAAATAAAAACTATTTTATATTTAAAAAATACGTTTTTCTTTTCCATTCTCACTACTTGTCAAACTACCCTCGTATGTAAATTTAAATTGGTAATTTCCAATAATAAATATTACAACCAAGTAATTAAATATAATTACGTATTAGAAATGATATTAAATTTTACATGTTTTGATTTCATACTTTATAGCAGTTTATTGTTTATCTCTTATGTAATAGTCGTTTTATATATATTTATATTAATAATCAATAATATAGGGCATAGATGAATTTTACACGTGATTCAATTAAATTATTGTATTGTTGATAATTGTATGTACGTTGAAACTAATTATTTATGTAGGCAGTTTACCACACGTACATGTTTTGAATTACTAGATAATCAGGATTTCAATTCAATTATTCAATATATTATTTTTGTTGTTTTATAATGTTAACATTTTATTATTTCGTAAATATTTAACAGATTTTGTAGTTATCTTTGTTTATCGTTATTCATTTTTTTTAATATAAACTAGTTAAAATAATTTAAAATTTAACTGAATTTTATTTAAAATTAAGTAATTTATTATATATTGTTATTATTTTTGTTCGCCTTCAAGTCTTTTTTTACAAATATTTCGTTTTTCTAGTCCATCTGAGATATGAATTTAGCATAATAGCTGTGGCATAAATTTCAATTTTAATAGGTAATTAATTATATTTATAATCAAATATATTGTATACGTTTTGTGGTGCAAAACGTGGAACCAGTGTGGAGAAGTTACTATATATATGTATGTAAAGTTAAATAGAAAATATTATAAAATGTTTCATTTAATAGAACTTTAAGGTGTGTCTTCAGTAATCGTTATTATTAACGATTACTGAAGACGCAGTAATTGTTTCCCAATGCGATAAATAATGCAGTTTCAGGACATTCAAAATTTAATAGCATTAGATGCAGATGATTTGATGACCGCTGTTCAGTTTGAATAAATGAAATATGGTTTTATCTAGTATAGCCATAATAATAAATAGTCTCATTGATTGTATTTTGTAAATATAGGATGAGAATAAATCTATAGTGCCGTTATTTATTACAGAATTTTTTATTTTAAAGACATCAATAAAAGCTAGAAAATGTAGTTGTGTATCTATTGTCAGGTACTCACCCATGTTTCAACCATTTTGGACGCCCAGTTGTTATTTGACAGTCGTTTGAGTGTCGAGTATCGAGCTGTAATTAAATGTTTGTTTTCAAAAGGCAATACGATTACGCAAATCAAAGATGAGTTGGACTCTGTGTACGGGGCTCTGCACCATCATTTACCACAGTGAAATTTTGGGCAGCTGAATCTATACGTGGCCATAAGCGCTTGAGAGACGATGAACGTTCGGGATGTCAAAAAACTGCAACTACTGACGATAACATCGCTAATGTTCAACAATTGGTGCAGACGACCGTCGAATTAAAGTGAGAAAGATAGCAAAGAACGTGTTTGTCACACGTTAAATCAAGATTTAGGTATGAGAAAGCTGTCCGCACGTTGGGTGCCGCGTTTGCTAACGTTAGATGAAAGTCGTGTTCGAATGAACATTTTCAACGCTCTGTTGGCGCAGTTTCGGCGCAATAAATCTGAGTTTTGCGTCGATTAGTTACTGTAGATGAAACTTCGATACACCATTATACGCTCGAAACAAAAATACAGTCATAATAGTGGACTTCAAAGGGGAAATCGGCTCCAAAAAAAGCAAAAACTGTTTTTTCAGCTGGGAAAATAATGGTGACCGCTTTTTTGGGATAGTCATGGAATTATCTTAATTGATTATCTTCGAAAAGGAAAAACTATTACAGGAGCATACTGCACATCATTACTTGACAAGCCGAAGGCAGAAATTGTGGAAAAACGGCCACATTTGAAGAAAAAGGAAATCCTGTTTCACGAACTACGGTTTGAACTGCTTAATCATCTGCCTTACTCACCAGATCTAGCCCCAAGCGACTTCTTTTTGTTCCCTCATCTGAAAATTGCGCTCGGAGGACAGATTTTCGTCAAATGAGGAAGCAGTCACCTTCGTTAACAATTATTTTGTAGAGAAAAACGCCGAGTGCTATTTGGACGGGTTAAAGAGATGGGAGCATCGCTGGGAGAAGTGTGTGGGGTTACAAGGGGATTATGTAGAAAAATAAATATAAATTTTAAGAAAAAAATCTTTGTTAGGTCGGAGACTTTTCAGATCACCTTCCTATATATATATGTATTAACGCTAAAATTAGGCCGAATAATCATAATAGGCTTTTAATTAATTCCTAATAGTTTTCATTGCATTAATAATTTTGATATAATGATGTAATTTAATGCTGCATAAATTTAAAAAATACTTATATTCTACGCCATCAAACACAAAGTCATCAATTAAAAACATGATTTATTAATTTTTGTAATCAGTCGCCATACGACGATGCACACGTTGTACGTCCCATCTATATTTCACTGCGTGCTATTCTGCTAACATGTTATGATACGCAGTTTTACCCGTCAATGAGTCAAGGGCGTTTTTTCGAACGTTCGATATCATAACTTTCCAAATTTATTTCTACGTTAGGAATTTTCGTATCTTCTGCTCTCTTTAAAGAATCTATTAATTTGTTTTACTTACCACTCCCTTTCAAGTTGGTTGTATATCTAATTTTATAGAAATAGGTACTTTCGCAGTTCTAATTTTCGGTTTCTTTCAGGGTATTCAGTCAAAACAAGATCAAAGATTTTTTCTAAGGTTGGTTTTTTATAACTTCTTGTAGAGTAAAATTATTAACATTAGAAGCTTCATCAATGTTGTTATTTTCAGAATCGATTTGATTTACAATTTTGGATGCCATTTTCTCTAAATTCGCTTCGGTAATTTCTCTTTCCATTAATAAATCTTCTCTTCAATATCCATATTCCCAAAACCTTCGTCCCCGATTAGCAAGTTCTAATATTCTCCGAATTCTATTTTCCGAGGATTCAAATAAGTTCTCCAATGACGATGGCATTAACTTTCATCACTAACATCTTTTCGCGTGCATTTTTCTTCCTTCTAAACTTCCATTACATCAAATGATTTTTGATCAATGTGTGAATATATATATAAATATATATAAAATAAAATTGTAAAATATATGTAGTACGTTTTAAAGGCATAAATAATGCCTTAATTTAATGCTCGGAGTAACGAAGTAGGGTTTTGTGGTGAAAAAGAACTACTTGGATGTTGGAATAACTTAAATATTGTGTGTAATCTGGAAGTTAAAATTTTTCTATTAAATATAATAATTTTCAACTTCTACCACAAAACAGTTGAAAAACAATTTCAATTTTTGAATTTGCTTTCCAACTGATAAGGTATTTTTTAGTTCCACCTTGGAGATTGAAAGATTTATAAACTACCAAGGGTTTTGTTATTACGTCGCAGTATGCATTATTGAACAAAAGCAACATCATACGATCTTTAGATAGCTTAAAACTGGATGCACTTTTTTATTAAATGTAAATGTTCTGTTTGGCATATTTTCCACTAGAGCCTAATTTCGGCAGCATTCAGAACTTGTGGTGTATATTTTTTTGGTCTTCAAAAGGTCTTTGAATTTTCTATGCTTAGGTTTTGTAATATTCATGCTAGTCGTTGCGGTTCCTTTTTAAATTCTTATGATGTGAATTGCAAAATGTCTCTTAAATTTTCCAAACCATCGCTTACTTCACAGAAAGTCTGGGTTTATAGGAGATTTTCCGTTTTTTTTTAAGATGTTTCTAAATATCAAGAACTTGTTCTTTAATGATACTATCGCCAAATGGAATTTTTATCTTCTTGTCTTTTCCTCTTTCCAGAGATAAAAATCAAATTTAAGGGATGAAGATTTGATATTGTAGAAGAGATTATGGCAGATTCGCAGACAGTACTCAACATATTGACAAATCTGACTTCCAGAATGTATTCCTTTTATGGTGAGGTGCTACTGTCGATGTTTGCACCTCTAAGAAACAACATTGGAGGTGACGGGGGTGAATGACGTTCTGGTATTCTGTAATTTTATAGCTATAACTTTGAAACTTTTTGGTGTCACCTCGTATGTGATGTCCTTTTTGTTTGTCATATAAAAAATAGATAGAAACTGAAGCTCAGATATAATTGGATTTATTTCTTAACTTTACGAACCATAGCCTGATGCAGTAAATTATATTGCAAAACTTTAACAGGAGAGTATTATCTCCCGAATTGTTCATAGAGCGGAAAAGAATCTTTGGAATGTCGAGACAAGAAGAAGTTCTAAATAACTCCCCAGGGGTTACAGGACTGTATTCTCACTCACACGTTCCACATGCCCGAGCAAATATTTGAGCCCGTTGGAGAATTTGAAATAACGATAAGACGTCTTACTTGCACTTCCCGCCGACACGTTGATAACTTTATTCATCTCTAAATATCCTTAACTATCTTCGTTCCAATTATAATCGAATTTATTCCCGTTTTTTAAGCTGGTCGTTTGAGGATTTTACGTAAATGATCGTCTAGTGTTTCTTTTTTCAGATATTCTCGGAACATAATTAACAGGAATAGAATCTGAAGAGGATTAACTCCGTGCCTTCGCCGAAGATTGATTATAAAAGGTCTCATTTATGTTCTCAACTGACAACTTTGTAATCAAAGGAATTAGCAGCAGGCTTGTCCGTCTAGATTACACAATGCTCCAAGTAAAGAAATTCTAATTTCGGAATGTGTGGTCTCGAATGTTTATTTATTATGTTCAGTCGCACAAGCAAATTCGCTTTCATCTCTTGGAATGTTAGATTTAACGGGAAGGTTGAATCTTTTGGAATGTTGAAAAGTGATTTCTGTACGTTGTAAATAATGTTCCAATCGTTAATATTATCTATGTTTTTACTAGTACATATCTATATAAACCTTTTACAAAGTGTACTTAATCAGCATGAATTTTAGTTGGGTATATTCACTAATACTGTCTTTTAATTGAAAGGAAAACAAATTATTAAAGCTGAAAATTTTCCAGCTCTCTTAGCAAAATACTATTTGGCATTTTTTAAATTTATTCTTAAAAATGATCACCTTTTAGCTTGATGCTCTTCATTCAATGATTTTCCAATTTCTTTGTATCTTTTGTCTAAACACTTGCTTTTGTTTTCACTACGACTTCATCATTTGACAGAAATCTCTAAACAATAAAACAACTACTACGTCTGGCTGGTGTTGTTATCGAAATGATATTATAAATTATAAGGTGTTTTAATAAGACATTTCATTGTTGATAGCCCGCCATTTTAACAGTTGTCATGACTCAACCTGTAACTACTTGACAGATGATAAGTAAAAACTACATCATTAATAAAAATAGAACGATATATGCTTCAACAACGCATTGAAATGATTAAAATTTACTATAAAAATGGTGAAAATTTCGCGGTCACAGTTCGCAAAACCACAACATATTTGGGTCGTCGTCAAGCAACTTTTCGACCAGCAATTGTGAAATTGGTGGAAAAATTTGAGCTGTTGGGACAAGTTAGTGAGAATATTGCTGTCGTAACCCATAGTGTTGAGGAAAACCCAGATTTATCTATTTCTCGCAGATCTTTGGAATTGGGCTTTCCACAAACGACATTACACCGTATTTTGCATAAAGACTGAGGTCTTAACGCTTTTAAAGTTTAGTTAATACAAGAACTCACGCCTACCGACCATCGATAACGTCGTGTTTTTGCTGATTGGGAACTTGAATGCCTCAAACTGATCCGGAATTTCATCGAAAAATCATCAGTGATGAGGTCCATTTTCACCTCGGAGGCTACGTTAACAAGCAGAATTGTTGCATTTGGAGCTAGGAAAGCCCAAGAATTATTGTTGAAAAGCCTCTCCATCCTCAATGTGTTACTGTTTGGTGCAGTTTTTGGTGTAGTAGACTTTTTAGAAAATTAGTCTGAAGAAACTGTTACGGTAAATGGATTCCGCTATCGAACGATGATTAATAATTTTGAATGGCCGGAATTGAAAGTTATTGATGTGGACGACGTTTATTTTCAACAAGATGTTGCTATGTGCCACACAAGTAACGATACCATCGCTCTTTTGCGTGAAAAGTTTCTCGACCGTGTGATTTCTCGAAGAGGCGATCACAATTGGCCATCTTTAGACTTTTTTCTTTGGGGTTAAGTGAAGGATAAGATCCATGCCAATGGCTCACAAAGACCTCAAAGATGGAATTCGTGAAGTTATCGAGGACATAGAACCGCAAATGTGCGAATTGGTGATGGAAAATTTCATGAAAAGAATATGGTCCTGCAAAAGTAGCCGTGGCGGCCATTTGACTGATATTGTTTTCCATTATCAATGGCTTACCCTCCTCTCTACAATTAAATAAACATTCGATTCGCTTAAAAATTCTCGTTTTTTTTCATATCGAAATGAAACCTCTTATTGGAAGACCGTCCTAGTACGATAATAACACCCATCGAGTGCACAGAACTACAGAAGTCAGATTATCCAATCAGCTCTGAATTGTGCGAAACGATCGTCGTTGTCATTACTTCATTACTTAGTAGTGATCCTACTTGAATACAGACAAAGCGACATGAGTGCTTCCATTAATATTAAAAAGGAGAACATATTGCGCTTTCAATACTTTTTATTACCGTTTCGAGAAATCTCTGCAAGTTTTCTAATTTCTGACCTCCAAATACATTCCGCATTTTCTTATAACTATAAATCTTTCGATTTATCCAATAATGCACAATAATATTGGCCAGTAATCGTTTCTCCTTTTTCAAGATGGTGGAAGATCAATCTTACTTTGGTAGGTAGCAGTTATTACATTATTTACGTTGTACACGGCAATTACCATTTCATATGCACGTGTCGCTATTTGCATGGCAGTAGTGATCCTACTTGAATACAGACAAAGCGACATGAGTGCTTTGATTAATATTCAAAAGGAGGACATATAGCTCTTTCAATACTTTTTACTACCGTTTCGAAAAATCTCTGCAAATTTTCTAATTCCTGAATTCCAAATACATTCCTCATTTTCTTCTAACTACAAATCTTTCGATTTATTCAATAATGCACAATAATATTGGCCAGTAATTGTTTTTCCTTTCTCAAGATGTTGGAAATCAATATTCTATGTGATTTTCGAAATTTATTGAGATCTATTTGCTTCAATGCTTCATTGAATTCTCTTAGTAATTTATCTGTCCGAAAATACTTTTACTTACGAATGCCGGCCGATGCCTAAGTTGGTAGCTTATCCCGCCGACCTACTGCCCGAATGTTTTTCGTGATTTTCCCGTCTCCTTAAGTGAATGCTGAATGTCAAAACTTGTACCGAGACTGCGGATATTATAATAACTCATGGTTTTCAGGGCATACAAATCCTTTAGGCAATTCAGATCTGAAAATTATCGCCAAACGGTTTTAAAATATATTTCAGCCTTTGAATATTCTGTTTTTTTTTGAATAATGTGAGCAAGCGGTGTTTTAAAATGTTTATTGGTATATGGTTGTCGAAATGCGTATACAGAATTTACAAATAGTTAATTGTGGAAAGGGGTTATATATCAACCTTATTGATCAAAAAAAAAAATGTTTATTGTTTAAAAATTGAAAAGCTTAATATAAGAAAATAATATAAACAAGAAAATTTAGTCATATTATAAGAACATTAAATATTATATATTCATTTGTTTAATGTTACGAGGAAGACTAGAAAACAAACCCTTAGGCATGATAGAAACAGCCAATCGTGCGTCGTCTAGTAATATTCGACACGGATATCATTTTTATATTTATGTGTCACATTTGACAAATTAACATAATTTTGTGTATTTCACGATAAAAAATGAGTCATTAAATTTTGGACAAACGGACAGAGTTTTCCTAAAACTATTCATAAATAAATGGTGGCGGTGAATGAAGGCGAGGCTTTCTCATATGTTAAAGTGAAATATTGGTCAAAATAATTTCGGTGGGCTCGTGAATCCACAATGATCCAAGAAGGCCATTGAATGCAGCTAATACTGATGTTTGAATGAAACCTAAACCAAGCGTTTTAACAATTCTATATGATAAACTTGCCATGAGAAAAGTTTCAGTAAGGTGAGTTCCAAGATTATTGACTACCGAGGAATAATTGCTTAGACAATGAAATTTGGCACTTTTGGATGCAGATATTGATCTGTCTTCAAGATAATGAGGCGGTAAGACTTGGGCATTTCTCTGGGATTCAGAAGCCAAGTTAAAGTTTATGTATTTGTTCAGTGGGGTTCTCCATTATTAACAAGGTCATGTAGATAATCTTCAGCTAGAAGTTCATTACTATCCTTTTTTGAGAAAAAGCACGAGTTATTCTTGTTGAGTAACAAAAGAGCACTACAATATCAGCAGTTACCTACGGTAAGAAAATTACGTGTCCAGGTTTGTATAATAAAGAAATTCTCCTTCTTTGTGATAATGTGCAGATCACAAGACAACCAAAGGCCAATCCATTCTCTGTCAGTGTAGTTTCTTTGAGCTAGACTGCCCACCACAAGTGGATGTAATTTGGTAGATGATAGCTAATTGAAGAAGGTAATCGATGTCTATTTTGAAGACCAACAGAAATTATATTTTTCTTAATGAATAAAGTCGTTGCAGGACGACTAACGCAAGAGCATTGAAGCTAAAGGGATTACGCTGAAAAACAAAATTATTAAAAAAATCGCAAGTCTATTTTATCATTGTTGGGTTGAATACATTTCTAGTTTCTCTCATACCAGAAGTAGAGAATGTAAAAGATCACATAAATATTTACAGCAAACGAGAATCTAAAAAATTGTTATAGTTTTTATTTTTCATTTGATTGTATTGTAAGTGTGCCCTTTGTAAGCTCTGATTATGAATATCAACCATTTTTTTATTTCTTATAAAAACTAAATGAAATTTAAATAATGGTTATTCTTTAAGTGTTTTTAAGATACAAAATGTAAATTACTATTAAAAGTCGATCATTTATACGCGAACATCGAAGTTTTTTAAAGTAACTTGATCAAGGAAGGAAACACAAAAACATGGTTGAAATTTTAAATAAATTGTTTATGTTTTGAAATTATTTTTAAAGCGATGGTAGCGTGACTAAAAGAAAATTGTTTTCAAGGTTCCTTTTGAAGAAAAGTTCCGTTTCATTAATTTTTGTTTCCGCTTTCTTTGTTATTTAATGTCTGTTAAAAATTAGTTATTATTCGTTTATTTTTCTTTATTTATTTATAGGCAAAAAACCAGTTACTAAAGCTGATTATTATTTAGTTATTCTCCATTATTGAATAGCTGAAAATTACGTTTTATAGTATATAAACAATAGCAGAGACAAGTTGAATGAAAACAACAATAAAGTAATCAAATAAGTGGCAAAAAATAGGGGAATTTCTTTATAAAACGCTAAATAAGGATATTCTTCTTTTAAAATTTTATTTCAAGGTATTTTTTTCATATTTATTATAAAAATCTATCGTGGTGGGAATTTAGTTGGGAGATGAGCTTGTGTTTTAAATAACTTTTCTTTTTTATTTTTCTGTTTCTACGGCTGTTAGCACTTCAAGCTTTTGTTTAACTTTTCTCTCTTCACCTTTTTTAATCTTCCGCTTTGAATTTATGTTATTTTCGTCATTTCTTTAGCAAATGACAGGATGACTTCAACTGTCTCTGTTGTTTAGTTTCTTCAATGGGTATAATTTTCATTTGCTTCCGAAACATCTCGTCTTTAATTCTGTTTGTTTAATTTAGATGTACTTAAAAATCTTTTCTTTATCCTGTCCAATCTGCGATTCTATATGCTATAGATCAGGACTCACATAGTTTTTCTTGTCATTGGTATTTCAGTATTATCAATGTTAAACCTCTTTAATAAATTCACCAACATAGGTTCATATTAAATAGATCATATATGTAAATAGACTGTATTAAGTTTACCCAATACTACACAATATTTTTCAATTAAAGGCATCATGAGTTGAATTGATATTATCCTACTTGATTAATAAAATTGGTAATATTTCTCATAATGGCTTTCATCATATTACATACACATCACAAAATGCCTTTTGGGCTTGCCCCTAGGTTCCAATCTTAGCCCCTTTCTATTTAATATATTAAAATGTTCTAGTACACAAATTATAATCTGAATGCTTATTTAGCCTGGTTAAAATTTACATTGGAATAAACTCTATTAATGTGCAGTTTAATCTGTTACTAATTAATGAACAGTGTCCCTCTCTAATGTTGAAAAGGATTCAATAGCCTCTTACAGCAGATATTTGAATAAAATTATGTATAATTATTGAACTGAATCCATTGTTATTACTAGAAGACAGAAGGTTTTGGTTGTGCTTTTTACCTCTGATCTCCAAATATATCCCTTCCAGAATTTTATCGATTTTTGATATCTTAAAAAAATTGTCCTGTTTTAAGTAACTACCATGCTACTAAAACTTTTATTATACTCTTGTTCAAAATAAATTAGAATATGGATCATTAACTTGGTTCCTTATTACACCTTAACGTCTGCCCCTAGAACGTATAAAAAACAAATTTGTCAAATATTTGACATTCGGAGCGCATCTGGTTATTGTCCTCCTTGTTGTTCAAACTATTAAATACAATATTATTGCGACATAACTTTCGCTCTATATCTCAATGCCGTAGCAAATACAGTGGAAGATTTTTATTAAATTTTCTTACAAATAAACTCAATCTTCATCTTTGCTTGCCATTTTCCTACTAATTTCAACAGGTTATATCACTACATTGTGAAATTTATAAATTTAATAAGTACATGCATACACATGCACATACACGTACACACAAGCACTCACATACACATATATACTATGTATACGTATAGTATTTTATCCCTTAAATGGTTCTGACCGTGCACACATGAAAATTCTTATTATTATTGTTGATATTATTGATGTAATAGACCATTGAATATATCTTACCAAATTGTCATCGCTTGCATTAAGTAACTAGCAGGGCGAATTATATTTACTACATTGTCTGTGTCATTTGAATATTCTGTGGATCCACAGGGATCTCATTTGAGCCCCCGTTGTCTGTTCTTTTTGTCAATTATCATCTTCATCGTGATTTGTACTAGCCTATGCGGACAATATTAAAATTTAAAACACTTTATTAAGATTTGGCATAATGTGCTTCACTACAATATATAATATTCATATAATTACGCGGAAAGAAGAAATGCTGTTTCGTTTCTTACACGAAGATGATTAATTGGATTGATATAAAGGGTTTTCCAATAAGGACTTGACAACTTTTTTTCAAAATAAAATGCAGACCATTTGAGATATTTCAAAAACTTTATTATCGGGTTGAAGTACAATCAAAACATTTATGAATGGAACTCGACTTCGTTCATATGGCCACCGCGGGTACGTTGGCAGCGGTCGATTCGTTGGACCCAATTCTCGATGATTCGGTCACACAATTCGGCCGAAACGGCTGCTATTTCGCGTTCAATGTTGCCTCTGAGCTCTTCCAACGTTGTTAGCTTGTTGGTATAGACCAATGAATTGACGTAGCCCCAAAGAAAAAAGTCTAGAGGCGTTAAATCGCACGAACCAATCGACTGGTCCATTTCTTGAGATAACACGCTCATCAAACTTACTCTTCAATAAATCGATTGTAACGTGTGCTGTGTGGCTTGTGGCACCGTCCTGCTGAAACCAAATGTTATCCAAGTCCATATCTTCCAATTCGGGTTAAAAATAATCGGTAATCATGGCGCGATAACGATTACCATTCACAGTAACGTGGCGATCATTATCGTCGTACCGCACCAAGCAGTTATTTTTTGTGGATGAAGTGGTGTTTCATGAAGCACATGTGGATTTTCACTCGACCAATAACGCATATTTTGCTTATTGACGAACCCATTGGGCCAAAAATGAGCTTCGTCACTGAAAACGATTTTGCGATGAAATTGATCATCTTGGCGCATCCTTTTCAGAGAATAATCGGAGAACGTGCGTCGCTTCAAATGGTCCATCGGCTTCAATTCTTGAGTCAGCTTGATCTCATATGGGTGTAAACCAAGATCCTTACGCAAAATTCACCATAAAGTGGTCTGAGCGATGCCCAACTTTTCAGAACGCCGTGGAATTGACTGATTTGGATCATTTGCTACGGACCTTTCAACGGCAGCGATATTTTCGACACTTCGACCAACCCGTTTTCTCACTGGCACGGCAACATCACACAACAAATATGTAGACTCAAATTTTTGCAATAAACTTGCTACTGCCTATCTACTAGGGCGAGAATTACGACCGAAAATCGGAGTTAACGCTCTTAAAGTAGCACCGACTCCGAATTTCTGTAGTAAATTTGCAGACATTGTTCGTTCGTGTACTTTACCATGATGAAAATGTTAAGTTTACTGAATAAATTGACAGTGACAGTTCGATGATTAGTGAAAGGGTGTGTACACAAATTGAATTAAAAGTTGTCAAGTCCCTATTGAAAAAAACTTTACTATATTCCATTAATGAACACATTCCCACGAAAGTTAATAGTATTTCGTACGATTCTCACCCAAGTTATGCTACACATATTAACCACATATGTATTAATACATCTGATACTTTAGGTTTTGTACTGCCTTGCAAATTTTCTGAAAGTTTTACTCTTTTTAAAATCATCAACAAATTCATGAAGCAAGATCGTTACGAAAACTTATTCACGATTCTACTGACTCACCGCAATTACTTTCCTCTATTAATTATTTTGTATCTCGTCAATTCTCTCGTTCACCTTCTCCTTTCGCCTTGTTATTTTCAAGGACTAATTTTCTGCTGGATCTCTCTTCTCATTCCATTTATTTATGTTATATTTATGTTTAGATATCTATTTTTCAGACTCATTATTGTCTTTAATTTTATGACGTCGTTCTTCTTATTGTTCTTTATTAGTTAGTCTGTTTAAAGTGTAAGTTGTCTTGTGATTCATTCTCATTTTTTTCTTATTAGGTTCTTTGGAAAATAATAAGTAATTTCGTTTTTCTTCCAACCGTTGTAGTATTTTTAATCAGTCGATTTCCTTTTTAAGCCTACTGTCGTTATATCTTTCGACAGCTAACATTTTAAGGTTTATTCATAAAAAACGGTTTTATTTCTCGCTATTTTTTTCTCGTGATTTTGACAATAACATAGAAAAAGCAACATTTTTGGCATACATTGTTTTTTATTACCGAAAAAGTAAAAACGAAGTCAAATTAATGAAGAAAGTTGCGAGTGTATGACGAATACCTTTGAACAGAACACCAGTAAAACTGGTTTGCGAATTTTTTTTCTGGTAACTTCGATGTCAAGGATGCACTTCCTTCTGGAAGGCCAATTGAAACTGACGAAGGCAAAATAAACTACCGAATAATAAGAGCAATTAATACTGGATTAAATTTGTCATCGTCGGTGCTTCATGATTGATGAGAAACGACTTAGTTTCATATCAAAGTTGGATATTTGGGTTTTATGTGCTCTCAAAGGAAGAGATCTGCTTTGCAAAACGTGAAGAAAATGATATATTTCTGAAGCGAATGAAAAATTGCTTTTTTTGCAACAATATTAAACGTAAACAATAGTGGAGCAACAAAAAAGTGATGCTCTCGGTATGGTGAGATTTCAAGGGAATCAGTTCCTTTGAGATTCTACTAGACAACTTCATAATTAATTCGCCCGTGTATTAACATCACTTGATTTAATTGAGTTATTTCATGACATGCAAACGACTGAAAGTGATTAAGAGTCAGACTTTATGTCAGACTTTATGCAAGTTCGATGACTTGCCAGAAGCTGTTTCAGCTTGAATGGGAAATGATCTGGCACCCTTTGATTACTAATTGTTTTGATTTCTATAGAATTACTTAGATGGAAAAACATTTAATCCCAGTGAGGACGTTGAAGATCACTCGGTTTAATTCTTTGCAAGTAAATATCATAAGCTTTAAAACGAGGAATCATGCTACTGCCAGATGGCAAAATATATTGTATCAAAACGTTCAATATGTAACTGAATATTTATACACTATAAAAGAATAATTGTTCATTTCAATAAAAAAAAACTAAGTTACTTGCTGAACAATCCAATACAATCTTATCTTTCGTTACGTTATTTGCTTTAATTGTTTCATCCAGTATTATGTTAAATAACAATGAATACAATGTGTTTTATTGAATACCGTATTAATTGTTTATATTCATATAGGCATATCTTAGCTGATTTTCCACATACTGCACAAGTATATTTTTAATTTCGCTTGCAATCAATCTACGAAAAAATTTCATTCGTCATAGTTTTCTTCCTTTTAAAGCGCAAAGGTTCAATTTCAGAATAAATATCTATATCCAGGTATGGGTATGGGATTAAAAAAGAAATATTTTTAGAAAATTAGTCATATTCGTATATAATAAATTTTCTTTCCAAGTCGATAATTTATATTTTGTTTTTTTAGGAAAATGGAAGTGTCTACAAATAAAAAAGACAAATTTTACAGCTGTAATTTCGAACACAACCAATTTTTCATATCACCACTACTTCGTGTAAGAATTACTCATTTTTCAAATTTATTTGGGAACTTTATAAGTGGCGCCATTATAAAAATAAATATGGTGTAACTTTTCAATTCACGTTACTATTTATTAGAGTATACATTAAAAAACACTACCTGTTATCACTGTTTTCCTCGATTTTATTTACGACTACCGATATATCAAAATAAAATTATAAAAAACATTAAAACGACATAGTCTTCCAGTCCTCTTATGTCCAGACCTAGACTAATCTAGACAGAATTTAGTCTATCGTAAATGTCAGCTGTCACCTCACGACCAATTTTTATTCCACCAGAGGAGTCATCATCGTGTTTTTCGACATATATCTGATACAAATTTGACGCCAGGTCTGGCGCCATGTCTATACAACGAGATGTATCTCCAAATATAATATATATCATGTTTATCGCGATGGTTTATATAATTTTTTTGTTTTATTAATCGCAACATGGCTTGGTGACTCACACCGTATAACATTTAAATTCAGGGTTGTCCTCTTTAGAAGTGATGTGACACAGTCTCGTGGTATATTGAGAAAGTGAGTGGCGGTGCTTTAAATAAATGTCGATGTTATTTCAGCTTCTTCTTTATATTGCCAAGGAAATAACGCGAATACTTTGTTACATGCGGTAACGTTTAGGGATGCATGATGATATTTTTAATTTCCAAAGCGTATAAGATTGTGGTTAGTAGACGACATAGTTTCTATTTTACTATAAAGTATTTGACGAGACATGTATAGGAAAAATCAAAGATTTTTACATCCAAATAAGCTTGAGGTCTATCAAGGTTATTATTAATTTTGATTGTCACTGTTCATGCTGTCTCCGCATATATTAGACGTGAAAAGTACAGTAAAAGAAAAATATTCATACACTTCTTGTTTCTCTAAATTTGACTGACTGAAAATTATGGGATAATCAATGGGCAAGTAGTAAGGTGTTTTAATCTCTCTACTGTTTGTAATTATCTGTTTGTTATATTTATTTGAGTTCGATTTTGAAATAAATTAAAAATATGATAGTTTACGTTAAACAAGAATTAACTTTTGTCTAATCGAGTTGTGTTTTTATTGCGTTGAATTGGATTTAGATTAGGTTAGAATAGAATAGAGTAGAACTTTACTGATATATTAAGGAATACAAAAAAAATCAAGACAATAAAATAATAAAATAGTAAATTATAAATAGAAATATAATGTTTCTTTGTCATTCTAAAAGCTTAAAATATTAATATTAAAATATATATACATATTATATATACAATATAGCAAAAGCAAAACATATAAGTACAAATAAACATTTAATATAATAAATTAGCTTATAGACGATCATTGAAATATTCCTCTAATGTGAGGGAGAATTTCGTAACCAAATTCCGAAAGTTTTTGGATTGTCTGTCGTGCAACAACTCTTTCTTAATTGAGTGCTCAATTTTCCTTTTTATTTTCTATTACAAATTTGTTTTTGTCTAACTGCTTGAACTGTTGAGGATTATCACAAAGTGATTATAAAGTTTCGTAGCCAAAGATCCCCATAGTGCATGTTGGTTTTCGTCGAAGAAAGGTGACGACAATGGCCCGTGTTTTTTGAATAGATAGATCATTTCTATGTCTCGCTGAATTTTTTGTCGCCGTAATGTGGGTATATTGATTAATTTCGCAATATCTCTTGCCTACAGCATTTCCATAGGCGAGACAAGGACAGGTGTATTAATCTTTTCAAAAAATGGAACAGGCCTGAAGGAAAAACGGACATTACATTTGTGACAACCTGATATAATAAATTAGCTTATAGACGATCATTGAAATATTCCTCTAATGTATAGAACTCTTTCTTAATTAGTGTTACAAATTTGTTTTTGTATACTGTTGCAAGTGATTTAAAGGTGCATGTTGGTTTTCGTTAGTACAATCCCGTGTTTTTTGAATAGATAGATCATTTCTATGTCTCGTGTAGTGGGTATGTTCTTCGCAATTTCTTCTGTACGGCGCCCAGTGTTCATGTATATGCTTTAGGGCTGTGTATATATACAAGGACATCAAGATTAATATGTTGTGCTGCTTGAAGTATCCTCTGCATGAATTATCATAACGAAGGCCAGGTATAGCTCGTATTGCCCTTTTCTGCAGCATGAAAATCCGTTCAGTTGCAGACGAGGTTAGGTTGGTTGCTAACTTTAACTTCCAAGAGAAAATACAAAAATTGTTTTTGTATGAAAACTCGTAATTACTTGCTTATTACTCGTTATAGTTAAGGCAAAAATTAATTCAAAAATCACACCTAGTCGCCGAGGAATCGAATTTTAGTCGTCTTCTTACCGAGTTGGTGTTCTACCATTGAGATACCAAGGACTGTGAGATTTGATTCCTTAATCTATCACAAATTAAAATCTCATTATAGAAACAGAGCTTTAAATGAAAACAATGAAAATTTATGAAAACTCGTAATATCTTGATTATTATATCGTTGTAATTGAGACAGAAGCTAATGAGAAAAATATCCGCGAGAAATCGAATCGGTAAGCAGATGACTGGAGTTCGATTGCTCACCGATACGGTGTGATTTGTTTATTAACTTCTACCTTAATTATAACGAAGTAATAAGAAGAAAATTACGAGTTTTTATTCATTTACATCACGACATGAATGTAATTGTGTATGTACACATGCATATATATATATATATATATATATATATATATATATATATATATATATATATAAAATTGCGTAAGTATTGAATCGTATTTGTACATTTAGGAGATGTACATACATACATTAGTAACCATTTAAAGATCTCTTTGATCTATCTATAACTTTAGGTGGGTAATTGCAAAAATACTTTACTTTCTCAACTGTTAGTAATATTATTTTTATTTTCAAAATAAATCTTGACATAATAATATATAAAATATAAAAACCTATTACCACAATCATATTTGTTTCTTAAACACATTTTTCGATAACTAAGCTATCATCTTCAGTATATAGCAAACAATGTGCTGAACAGGGGCTCACAGTAAAGCTAGATAGGAACATTCGTGATACCTCCCCTTGGTGTCCACACAAACACTGTATTTGTTTTTACTGAAGACAACAGCTAGTTTTCCAAATGTATATTTGGGATATAAGTATTATTATGGTACGAATATTTTTTACCTATTTGTTTAGTTATTTAGCTACAATTTCTACAGAAATTTGCACAGAATTGGTGTTGTTTGGGTTGAATCGTGTTGGTGTGAGTTGGGTTTGGATTGGATTGGATTAAGTTATAGTGGTTACTATTTTAAGAATCTGAAGGAAGATGCGAAATACTATGTGGTTCTAAGTTATGCTGGAGGCTGTGCTAAGTGATTGATCAAAACCGTAAAAGGAAACCTTTGCCGCATTAACAATTCTAATGTTATTAGTTATGAGTGATAGTTTGGACATCAACTAGAGTGTTCCACTTTTTTTCTATATGCAGATTTACTGCAAGTCCATGTTCAATACTATGTTTGCTTTCTACTGAAGATTACGACTTCGTTATCGTATTTAGGATACTTATCTAGGATATAAATATTAATGTGGTAAGTATATTTTCATATTTTTGATTGATAAGTGGTGTTTGTAAAGTCAAGAGATGGATATTAGAAACCAATTAAACATTAATGTTCTGGAAACTTCAGTGTGAGTCTGGTACTTTTAACCAAGACAGTTTTGATAGAATTTTTTAAAAAATAAGGAATTTATATAAGTCACAAACATTGCAGTTTATGATCTATGAACTTTTTAACGATTATAGGGAACCCGAATGTTATGAATTTTAGAAGAATTATAGCAAGAAGGAATGTTTATGATACTGAAATATTTTACGACATATTTAATTTTAATAGTAGCAATAATAACCTATATAAAGTGCAAGAATTTGAAAAGGCAAACGATTCGTTGTTTGCGACGGACAATTTTTGTAGTGTTTTGAAATATATGCTACAAGTCAACATAACAAATAGAGATAAAATTTTCAGTGGAGATGTGTAATATATTCATTACTGATAGTATGACGAAATGATCATCTGAATACATAAATTCCGAGGTTTTATGTAATTTCACTGACTATTTGTATTATTTTCACCGTCCAACTACTATTATACTAATTTAAAGAGGATTAGGAAACGTGGATTCAGTTTGGACGATCAACTTTACTGTGACCGAACTTCGAAGAGTAATAACGACATTTTCGATGAAAAATGGCAAAAATTCGACATCAGTAAAAATTAAAGAAATGTGAAATATATTGTATATATTTGTTGCCCAGAATTTGTGTTCAAATATGTTAAGTGGGTACCGTATGAATTAACGGAGTCGAACTTGAGGAAGCGGGTAGATATTTGTTCATAATTATTGGTACGAATTGAAAAGCATCAACGTATAGACCATCTTTTGGTTATTATATAGTCCTAAGTATTGCAAAAATGGTTTTGCAAGCAAAAAGTAGATGACGTTGGGTAGAATAACACTAGGGCGTTTTGACAAGAGTGTGACTTTTCAAAAATTGGCAACACTTTCGCTATGATGAGTACATTGCTGGTATCAGTAACGATTTAGTAGCCCAAATATGTGAGATAAGCTTTTACAATCGTTTAACGTAAATTATTTGCTGGTTTTGTATTAATATGAAAAAAATAAGAATTATTTTTAGATGGAAAATTATTAAAGAACCTAAAAAAAGTTACATACATATTATGACTGCAATTTCTTTTGTGTTTAGGTTCTCGACCATAAGGTATAATAAAACATAATATTAGCGACGTTTCGGGAGATTTTTTCCTTCTTTTTCAAGTTATTTATTTAATTGTTTTCTGTTTCTTTTTTAACTTACAATACATCTAATTTTTTATATATATGCAGGTGTCACGATTGCTTAGTATTTAGGCTAAGTTTAAAACAAACCTAAGACCTTTTTTGTCAGCTGGATACATGACTATACTCTTATGACAAAAACATAGTTGAAACAATAAATTTCTAAGTAGACCGTGCTTCGAAAAAAGAAAAACATCGTTTTATCGGCCAACGAGATAATAACCATGATTTTTTGGGATTCCAAAAACGTAATCTTTATTGATTATTAAAAGAAGGGAAGTACAATACTTGGTCAGTATTATGCTGATGTACTGAAACGTGTTGATGCAGAACTGAAAAAAAGCGACAATACTTCTTCAGAAAAAGGATTTTGTTCTATTAGAATAATTACTGTATTTGTCGAATTACGAAACGTATTGCTGCTTTATCCACCATATTCATCTGAGTAATTTTTTCCTTGTTATGGAACTTAAAAAATGGCTTGGTAGAAGGAATTTGGTACAAATGAGGTGATCATAATTTTAACAAATGCCTATTTTGACGAACTTCCAATCATTGGTCAAAGTATAGAATTGGATGGGAAACACTTGAGTAAAGTCTGGTACGTAGACTTCCGCGGTCGTGGTCCATACTATCTTCTCCTGGGCTTCCGGGCTGGAACCGCATCACTGTTATAACTGCCTGCATTGAAACTCAGTTTCATTTCAACAAACAGTAGCAGTAGTTGAGCCCTGAAGATGTCCAATATGAGTGGGTACGAAACGTTGGCAGTTATACTAGTGGCGCTGTTCCGGCCCGGAAGCCCAGAAGAACATAACTGGAGTAAAGTATTTTTTTTACACAAAAATTAGATATTTCATTGAAAAGTCATTCTTTTATCAAGTCACCCTCATATATATTTTGAAATTTTGTATTCAGAAGATATTATCAATTTATTGTTAATAACTAACAATGATTTGTCTGTATCTTCGCGTTGAACGCAAATACATATATCGCGAAGTTTTATCACATTTAATATATTCTTTAGATGTGAATTCCCTGGTTGCTCTACTTATTAAAAAAAATTCTACCAGGCTTATTATAATCAAGTAGATAATGTAAATAAACCGAATACAATATTGCTTCGTGGAGATATTATTGTTACAAATATTGGGGTAATCAAGGTAAAAATCGTATAGATATTTAATTAAGAATGTATTTGATTTTTTAAAGGTATTAATATGTTCTATTTTGATTATATTTCATCTATAAAAGCCACGCATATTAGAAAGAAAGAAATTAGATAAAAATTTTGACGGTCATTGCACCAGTTCAGCTTCTGGCTCGAAGCCAAAAAGGCAAACGGCACACAGTCAGTCATAAACTCACTATAATTCTAAACGCGTTCGCAAAAACTGTTCTCTAAATTATTCTGTATAAATCATATTAAAGTGGACACATTGATGGACGTCAATACAAATAACCAAAATCGGACACTCCGTCTATTTGATATGAGAGCATGTAAAACACATATACTCTGCACGCATTTATGTACAGATACGCAAACACACACGCACTTTGACGATGAATATATCGACTTGGTGTGTTTATTTTTGACCTATTTATTCGTGGCAAGGCCTGTGATACGTTTGATTGTTTGTTGTTTGTGACTGAAACGTAAGAATAATGTGTGTAATTTTGCAATAGTTTCAGCTGAAACGGATCATTTTGATCGGTCAATGTAAACTGGGTGAAATAATTTGATTTCACTGTGATGATATGAACTATATGATATACATTAATACGATAGAAGTAATTTATTTTTGTAATTCACGATACAAGGTTTACTACTTCTCTCCTTGGCAAGATCTTTTTCGTCTCCTTATAATAACTATAAACGTTTAATATATATTTTGGACCAAGTTTTCCGAATATCCTAGAATTTGTGATAATTTTGGAGATGACAGAAACAATTCTTCTAATTTTACATATCTTTTGATATTTATAATGATATAATGTTTCTCCGACATTAATATAATATAACTTTGTTAAAAATAAGACGAAATTATCCCAAATGAACAGTGATAGAACAATTTGAGAGTTATGAACTAGGTTGGATAAACAGGAAGAACTATTGTGTAGAGGACAAAGGCCACTAGAAAGATATACGAAGGAAAAAGAGAGGTTTTAGAACATGTGCACAGGAACTGGCACATGAAGGCCAAAAGAGTCGAGCCTTTTGCTACCATGGACGCTCTTATTACTATAATGAATTATGTTCATTAAATCGTTATAGAAGCTGTAGAGATATAAAATCACCAAAACTTTAAACAATAGAACTGCCGTCGAACGTTTCCACCAAAGTCTGAAATGATTAATGTTTTGCTATAAATCTATTAATATAAAACATTTTTTGTTAACTATTTTTGGAATTTATATATTCGAGGTCCTACTTTTTGCCAACAAATATGAAGACCTATCTGAAGAATACAGCGCTGTTCATGATTATTCCACAAGGAATAAAACTAATTACTATTATCCCAAACACCGCCTAACCTTGATGCAGAGTGGACTTTACTATTCTTCAATTAAATTTTTTAATAGTTTACCGAAATCGTTTAAAAAGACTAAGGTATTCTCAATATTTAAAACAAGAGTTCGTGATTTCTTAATTGACATAGAACCATACGCTATATTTGAATATATAAATCGTAGTTCTCTACAGTAAGATTATTATGTGTAAGAATATGTTTTACCACATGTGTAATATATCTGTCATGACGTTTGCATTTTTTTTCTGTACAATTAATTGCAGTAAAGTTATTATTATTATTAATGTGGCTCCAATACATATACGAGGGTAGTTTGACAAGTAGTGAGAATGGAAAAGAAAAACGAATTTTTTAAATACAAAATAATTTTTATTTTTCAACATATTCTCCTAAAAGAGCAATACATTTATTACAACGGTGCTCCACATTGATGCCCTTATGCCATCTCTAAAATGCGATTTCGGAAGGCTTGCAAAATACTCATTTGCGAAGATGATAAGCTCGTCGTTACACGAAAATTTCTTTCTACCTAGTGCCGTTTTCAATTTCGGAAAAAGGTGGAAGTCGGAAGGGGCTAGATCCGGCGAATAAGGCGCATGCGGTACTAATTGGAAATGCAACTCGTGGATTTTGGACATCGCATCTGTGCTGGTATGCAAGGGAGCGTTGTCTTGGTGAAACAGAATCTTTTCTTTGCCATTCCTGGCCGTTTAGCACGAATCTTAACATTTAATTTTTGTAGAAGCTCTGCATAATATTGTCCATTTATTGTGGCACCTCTCTGAAGGTAATCAATGAGCAAAATGCCCTTTGAATTCCAAAAAATTGGTGCCATCACCTTGTTTGCAGATAAAGTGGTTTTCGCTTTCTTTGGAGGTGTAGAACCACGTTCTAACCATTGTTTCGACTGTTGATTAGTTTCGGGTGTACTGTAGTGTATCCAAGTTTCATCGCAAGTAACAAATCGTCTACAAAAATCAACCAGATTCCGCTTATAAAGGTCCAAACACTCATTGGAAATTCGCAAACGAGTGAACTTTTGATAAGTCGTAAGCAATCGCGGCACCCATCTTGCCGAAAGCTTGGAAAGGGACAATTCTTTCGTTAAAATGTGGTGTACGCGTTCTGTTGAAATGTTTACCATGTCTGCTATCTCTCTCACTTTGAGTCGTCGATCTTGCGTAATAATATTATGGATTTTTATAATCATTTCCTTAGAAATCACGATTTTGGGTGCTCCAAAGCGCGCTTCATCAACATAGCTTGTTATACCACGTTTAAATTCATTTATCCATCTACTTATTGTGGCGGATGATGGAGCAGATTCACCTAATGTTTCCCGTAACTCATCTTTTATTTCGGTAGCTTTCATACCCTTAATTACGAAGTATTTAATCACCGCACAATACTCTGCTTTTTCCATTTTAACAAAACGACGTGTTGCTTCTTTTTCAATCAGCTGTCAAAAATAAACTAATCAATCGATTTATCTAAATATCGGAATGTAAACATATAATATAATAATAATAATAGGCACCCTAAATTACAGTGCATTTGTTTTACCAATTAGAGCGACATCTATGTGTCATTCTCACTACTTGTCAAACTATCCTCGTATATGTATGTATAGATGAAAACATTAGCGTATAGTAGTATATGCTGAACAAGTTGTTATTATGAACAACAATACATAGATTGTATTATTAAAGCTAAAGTGTTACACATACAATTAATTACTTTAAGGGAACATAATACATATGTTACTTTAGTATACCGAAAATATGGTCAAGAACAGATTATCCCGAAAAGTTCTAAAACTTGAAAGAACAAAAATCGATACAAAGAAATTAAGAACATAATGTTGCCGGAAACAAAAGAATGCAGAATTTTAGAATTCAGAGGACAGTGTGCGGGGTCTCTTGAAACTTATATCTAAATGTGTTTGCGTTATCTACTAGCTTATCTAATACAATATTATCCGCCTGTCAATGTAAGCTGTAAAGTTGAGCCATTGTATCCCCTCGATTTATTACTGTCTGATCTTCTGACTGGTCATGTCTCTTTCTCTGTTTCTTTTAGAATTTCCTCATTACATGATATTCTTGATCTAATTTTCTTTATTTTTTTTATGTCTGTATGGATTCTTTTATGTGCATGATTTTCGTACGTTTCGTGGTTTTCGTACGTTTTCACATCTGTCCTTCGTGTTTCTTGTTTTTCACTACATTTTTCTTACAAATCCCATTTCCGTACGATTTAGTCTTTCCTTCCTTAGTCGGAGAAATCCTCATGGGCATATTGGTGCGTGCGATACTCTTATTCACATCAATCCTTCTTCTTTACTATGACCTCGGCTTCTGATTTCTGAAGATTTAGGATAAGTTCCCAATTTCTTTTGTTTTATATAATATTTCTTTACGATATTTTCAAGCTCGATCCTTCCTAGTTGTCGTTGGTTTAGGTCATCTCGGGCAGCTAATTGTCGTTCAGACACTTCTATATTTGTTAAATATACAAATTTTTGAAAGATCCATAGCTGGTTAAAAATTGGGTATGATATAATCTAACTTATCGTGCTTGAAATTGATGCAGATCATTTGATGTAAGGCTTCTTGTGCAACTTGCCACGGATTATTTGGTCCATATTTTAAAGGTAATTTCTATATTATTTTCTGTTTATTTTCATGGAGTCTGGTTATTTTTTCCATTAAGATGCAGATAAGAGGGGTTGTAATATAGAGAGTTTTCTGAGAGGAATAGGCTATTCTTAGAAAAGTTTTTCTTGCAAACTAGTTAGTTTGCCTATGCATTTCTCAAGTTAGGGAAACCCAGATCAGGGTTAATTGAACAAATGACGCTACTCTTTAGTCTACTTCCGTCTTTTGTTGGTGTTTTTGTTGGGAATATTTTATTTCTCATTAGGAATTATGTTTTTTAATATTACGTAAATCTTCAGTTAATAAATTTCATCCACCAAGATTTCTTTAATGTTCGTTATTGTTTTTAAGTATTTATTTTTACTGATCCTATTTTATATTTTTCTCTTTGTTCCTTGGGTAATTAAAATTCTGTTTGTCCTTCTCTTGTCTTATTTGTAAGCGATTCTTTTGACTTCTATTATATGATTCCTATAAACAAACATCATTGTTGTAATTTAAAGCTGTTCCACTAGAAACATAAATAAATTTAGCATTAAATATGCGATTTTAGACACTAAATTCTAAACCGATTGTTTAGAATAGGAAGACAAATTCATTTGTACAGGAAGAATACACATTTTTCATGTGTTATACAATGAAGTATATACGGAATTTTTACGTATACTGTTCGCACTCACAACCACATTAATAAATTCATGCCGGTCAAACTAACCAAAATAAACCAATATCCCACTTCGGCTGTCAAAAATATTACAAATATTTAATTGAATTGCAGGTATATTTATATCTAACATCTTGTTCATTTATACATATATATACAATCGCGATTGGAGTATTTATTTAAATCATTTTATTCGAAGTTGAATTAGATAGATTTATTGCGGTCTACGAACGATCTTCAGTTAGTAATGGATTATTTCTCTTTTAATTTCGAAACTTAATTAAAATTAAAGATTTAATGTTTTTACAATTGGTTTTGTGATAGCTTTTTGTAAATATAGATTAAATGACCAACGAACATCTGAATCGCGTATATTGGTAGCGTAAGTTTTTGATATTCATTCACTGAAAAGGCATTAATGATTCCATTAATGTGTTTAATGGATAGTTCTGAGATGTTAGACGCAGGTATTTTAATAATATATAAAAAACTGAAACACACTTCTGCGATACATTATCAATCTCAATGAACTCGGCTATATATTTGTAGCATCTGGTATGTTTCTAATACAGTTTCACTCAGCGATGTACGCTGCGATAAAGAAAATGTACTTATAGAAAGAAAACAATTATTCCACATCTATTGATGTAATATTTTCATAGTTAAAATACTCTAAGTTATGTAAGGGATCTGGAGAAGTACTGTCACTATCATAGATATTTCTCTTGATCAGATAAAATCTGAACCTTTGTTTAAAACAAACTTTTCTACAAAGAGATAATTTTTTTCTTGACTTAAAGCGTTTAACTGTGAGTGTATATCGTCCAGTATTTGCAGCGACTCCATTTATGAAAGCGAAGGATTTTCTAATTTGTCTATTGCCTTAAGTATTCCTTTGTATTTGTGAATCCTGTAAACAGTTGAAAATTTTCATTTTTTTCCAACTTTTCTTAATAGCTGTGGCTTCTCTCTGATTAAATTGTAAAATTAAATTCTTTATAAACTGAAAATGTCCAAAATAATAAAACGCTGCCTGTAGCCAACGAAAGCTGTTAAGGACTTGAAGTATTTATTTCTCATAAATTATATTTACTTTAATAATTTCACCAAATAGGTATGAATATATTTTCTTATGTTTATTTAGCTCATTTATTATCATAACAAGTATTATCGATGATGATATGTAATTCCCATCGTTGCTCTTCATTCAAATTTGGCACCAACGTAACCATGTGGCTATTTAGGACTTCGAACATTATCTTTCCCCACATAGTATATCAACATAATATACGGTGGCAGATAGTTTCCTTTATAGAAGGGGCCTGTAGTTAGAGCAGTTGACAAAAAAAAAATAGAATTGACATTTTTAGAGAACGATTTGGGGGCTCGTGAGTTGGGCAATATTTTGTAACGCTAGGACTTGTATTAATTTCGCTGATTTCTCCCTACTCGATCGTTTATGCTTCAACGCCTCTTGAACTGATTATGCGAGAAGGATCCATAATCAGCGATTAAGTAGAATCAGATGCGGCCTGCCTATACACAACCAATCCTTTGAAATAAGGTGGCAATTTGTAAAGGTCGCCTGTCTTTTATACTTAACCATCTCAACTTTAATTGTGCTAATTTGTGTAAGATGTCATCAAAGTGTCTTATACCGAAAATCAATCTAGAGTGCGAATTCTGAACTCCCTGAATGAGTGAGACAGAATTAACAATACAAGTGTGTTACATAGATTACGTTTAGTGTCAATCGTAAGATATTGCTTATGTAGAAAGATTAATGTTAAATAACGTACGCTCGTCTAATACATTTAAGTATACGTGTGTAATATACATATATTCCTATAAGTGTATAGTATATACTCCTGAGTTCCTCAACTCAGACCTAACAGGCATATTAACCCCTGCAATATTAAAATATGCAGTACCACTCTTATTACCCAAAAGGCGAACTATTGTTTTAGAAAGATTCAAGACAAGTCAGTGTCGAGATGCTCGCCCTGAAATTGTTTTTAAATCATAATTAATGTGCTGAATAGCCACATGGTTACCGGTAACAGAAAATGTGTGACAGATTTGAATATCATCAGCATACATATATATCTTGTAATGCCTAAGATTAATATGAGAAAAGAAAGTGTATACAAAAACAGAAGAAGATCCAATATTGAACACTGTAGTATACCACGAGTAACATGTTTTTAATGGGAAGATTTAGTATTTAATGAGACACACTGGACCTTGCAACTTAAATAACATGTTAGCAGCTTTACAGCAGATTGAGATGACCCAACATAATTTAAGATAGAAGGAAGCATATTATGATTAAGGGTATTAAAGGCTCGATTCTAGTAAGGTCAGAATTGAGACTTTACTGTCATTAGCAACATTAAGCAGATCATCAAAAATATCAAGCAGAGCAGTCGTACAACTGTCTCGTGCGAAGATCCGTTTAAAAGTCAGGCAAGACCCCACTCATTTCCAAAAAGCCTTTCAGCTGGTTATTCATAACTTTTCCAATAATTTTAGAAATTTTAATAGCATACTTATCGAGCGTAAGTCCTTGAAATTCAGCAGATTCGTAGACTTAACCAAACATGAATTTATTATATGCAATAAATAGCGAAGAATGGCGAGGCAGGAAAGTTTTATCATATCGATTATTAAGGTATTTCACCCAGGAGTGCTGCCTTTTACTTCTGAAATTATATTGAGTAGTTCATTTTCTTGAACGGCTTTTAATTAAAAATGTGCTATTTTGTCTGTCAGTTATAAAATATCTATAACTCAGGATCAGCAATACTATTCAGAGCGCTACTTAGAATGTAGTTATTGATTGCTGTAATATCCTGCAACGAGTGAGTGAAATTGAAAAGGTTTTCTAGCTGAATTGCCTTCGTTGTGAAATTTCTCAAGCCTTTATAATAATTCCAATTAGTTTTCAATCGAGTTTCCTTCAACTTAGCAAGTATTCTGTCTTAATACTGCATTATGAGTCTATCATTATCAGTGAGCTGCGAGATTGTCGTGGTAACCCTACAATCGGAGCATACCTATCGAACAATTGAAGTATCTGATTTATAAAGTATACAATTTTATCATCAATACAGGTACCAGATGAATATATTGTGAAAAAGAAGTTTTTAATAGTTTTATAAACACAGCCAGCAGGTTTTGATGATATTCTAACAGCACAATAAATAGTATCGTGATCAGAAACCCTCTCCTCAGCTAAACCTGAATGCACAATACTATCCAAACCAGTAGCCAGTATAATATCTAGCAAGTTATCCCTAGCACTTGGGAAAAGGACCAAGTTCCCCGTTGTGTGGGGCTTGTACTCACAAAAACCATACTTTGGCAAGGTGAAAACTCCAACACGGAACCGCTATTTGCATTACTTCAGGATGACTTCGCACATAGTTTGTCGCGAAGAAAACCAAACATTATAAAAGTAGTAATCCTTAGTGGCGCAACCTATTAAAACAATAGGCGTCGATAAGGTAGATCTTTCATCAATGTTATGATAATACATTATGATATTATTAGAAGCAGAGAAATTGCGCATAAAGTAACAACGTGTGTTTGGCATTGGTCTAAAATGAATTTTGAAGAAAGAGCAAATGTCAAGTTCTGTTTTAAACTCGGTAAATCATTTCCTGAAACGTTTAATTTTATGAAACAAGTGTATGGTGATGCGTGCTTATCACGTAGGAGTGTGTATAAGTGGTATAAACGATTTAGAGGCAGTGGTACGGACATAAATGATGACGAACATCTTGGTGCAAAAAATCTGTGTTTACCGACAGTAACATCGAACTTGTGCGTGAATTTATCAGAAATGAGACGAAATCCTCATTGCAATACTTGGGAATGAAATTAAATATTTGCAAAGATTCAATTCATTGCATTTTGACACAGAATTTGGAACTGAGAAAGATTTGTGCAAGGTTTGTATCACAGAGGCTAACTGAATTCAACTTTGTACATACTTCATTAGAGGCTCAGAAAAGGACGAAAACTTCAGGTATTCTATTGTAATTGGCAATAAAATGTCGTGTTTTCGATATAATCTAGAGACCAAGCGTCACAGCTCCAAATGGAAGCTTCCAAGCGAAGAAAGACCGAAAAACAACCGTTTGGAGAAGTCAAAAGTAAAGACAATGTTAATTTGTTTTTATGATTCGAAAGGCACAGTACGCAAAGAGTTTGTACCAACTAGTCAAACAGTTAATAAATATGTTATCTTGGGGGCATTCGTCACGTGCATCCCTCATCTCATCGCTCGACGCTTGCCACTGATTTTCTAACTACGAATAGCATTTTAACTATCAACCAATAATTTCCATCTGTTCTCCAAACTACATTCACCGATGAAAGGACAGCGTCATGCTGACTTCGAAGCCATTAAAAAGGCGTCGACAGTGATCTTGCAGAACATCTCTAAAGGTGAACTTAAAAATTCATTCGATATGTTAATTGACCTTGCGAAATGTTGAATTGAAATAGAAGACGACTACCGTGAATAAAATAGATGAATTTTACCAAAATAGTAAGCTTTTGTTTTTATTTTAAAAAAGTTCGGTTTTCTCGGCGACAGACTGTGTAATTAGCCTTAATTGGCTACCGTCGTTGCTGCTTCGGTCTCACTTTTCCTGGTTTTCAGTACCCTCTCCTCGAACCTGGTGATCTCCTGCCAGCGATCTTTTCCAAACAACATTATTTCCACAACGTTATCCGGTATTAGTATTTGTATTAGACCTTACAGTAATGATATTTCAAAGACGAATATATTATACCCTGTAGCAATGGCGTCATCCTCAATTATAATCGTGAAGGTGGTTGAGGCTAATCTTAGATTTCTGGTATATAAATGCATTGGTGTCACTATCGCAATTTTTGTATGTAATAGGTGTAAAAGGAGATACTTCTCTGAGGGCGCCAAATTTGGTTAGAATAAATTTCCATGTCGAATCTTCTTCAATACTTGTAAAATGTCACAAAACCGTAATCAGTGTCGTGGTATTTAAGTTCTGGTAGAATATTTTGAAAATTTTCTTAATTCCTTTTGTCATTTGAGATATTCTGGACTAGCCGAATCTTTATTCTTTTGAACAATTTAGAATAGACAAAAAGTAAATTAATTAGTTTATTTTTGCAAAAGAGACGGAATTTAATTTAGTTGAGTATATCAGTAACTCTGTCAAGTTTGTCAAAGGATAAAATTGAATTAAAAGTACTTACACATCTTCTACTAATGCAATCCATTCGTTTTTCGCCGCCGCACTATATTTAATTCGATCAAATTTTTATCTACTTCACTTATTTGATCGTCTCAATATGAGCACAATACGACGAAATATACAAAACAGAATTTCGTATTGTTCCATATAACTAATCACCACGTTCTAAATATAACTCCAACACTACTAATTACATTACATTATACCGTGGAAACGAAGCCAGAGTCATATTAATAACGCGAATATATTTTTATAGATCCTCTTGTTTATTACAAAAGTGGGTGATTTATGTGTTCAGAAATTCTCGATGTTTCATTATCATAAAATTGACATTTACGCTCCTGTAAAGCGAAACATACGGTCGGCGCACATTTTCAAACGTTATCTGCTACAATACCGATACTGTATCCAATACGGATTAGTATATACAAACCTATGAATATGTGTAAATTTTTAGATATCTAAACTTCCGCGTTATACACAACGCTTATGAGAAGTAGATCGCCCTAATATCCGGAACTAAATTGTGTCTGTTGAAGATATTATTAGAGAATTATTAAGTCGATGTGGTGTTAAAACGGTTTTACTATTATTGAGTTCATATTATAGTGAAAGATGATACTCAAAGAAATTACTTATTCCTTTGCAGAATCGAATTGAAAATTTGGACAATTTTACTTGTATATCACTAACAAAAGAAATTTGAAAATATGAATACTTACGGTTTTTATGAAATTTGATGGAACTGTGAGGAGGCGTCAAAATTATTCGAAAACTATTTTTAAACTTTTCTCAAACTTTAATTTCATTAAAATAGAGATATATCTTCCTGATCGAAAATCAATATTTCAATGAAAATAAAACAATTTTATTCAGGAGGAATTTCTAGCGACACCATTGTTCAGAAATCCAATTCGAAAGGGGATTTAGAGAAACTATATCCAGCAAGAAAGTCTGGATTAGAGATCAACCTGTCGAGGTAAAAATCTAGTTGGTACACTGAAGATTCCAATGCAGGTGAAGGTGTAGATTAATTACAAATTGTCGTGAGAACGTGTGAATGACCTAATCAAGATTTCGCAACATAGAAGTCAATGAGCTAGTTCTTTATGGCTTGCTAACCACATGATTGAGACCTAAGCTTTTCTATAGGACAAAAAAGTATGTGTTATAATAGTCATCAACAAATTGATGGCGAAGTAGACTCTGCTTTCGTTTTGACGATTCTTTGAGAAGCAATCGCTTATTTTTGCGCAACAGATATGCTACACTGTTCAAAACAATTAATGAACATTTCATAAAATTAAAAGAACTTACTTAACATAATTTTTTGATTTTGGTATATTCGCGAATAAATATCTAAACATATTATTTTAACTTGCTTGAATAAGTTTTAAACTGATCTTATTGGGAGAGTATGAAATGTAGGAAAAATACTGAAATATTTAATTTTTCCGAAGTTTTTTACAATAATTTATACAAAAAATACAGATCAATAATTGCGCATAATTTTGACTAAGACATGAAAATATAGTAATAACATTTCAAAGACGAATATATTATACCCTATAGCAATGGCGTCATCCTCAATTGTAATTGTGAAGGTGGTTGAGGTTAATCTTTTATTTCTGATATATAAATGCATTGGTGTTACTATCACAATTTTCGTATGTGATAGGTGTAAAAGGAGATACATCTCTGTGGACGCCAAATTGGGTTAGAATAAATTTCCATGTCGAACCTTCTTCAATACTTCTAGACTAGTCGCATTGTTTTTCTTTTGAACAATTTAGAAAAGACAAAAAGTAAATTAATTAGATTATTTTTGCAAAAGAAACGGAATTTTATTTAGTTGAGTATACTCTGTCGAATTCGTCAAAGGATAAAGACATGAAAATGTTTAACATCTTAATGGCATAGATCTGATTAGCATGTCGAACATTTCTTGGGAAATGATATTCCATTCTGCCTAGAAATTTGTAATCCCTAAAATATTCTTGATGAAATATTTCGCTAAACAACATGTCTTCTCATAACATTCCAAGAAAAAGATGTCTTTCTATAACATCCCAACTTAATTCTCTCTATACCAACTTCATTGGTCTAGTTGTTCACAATATTCGCCCTATGAGGAAAATTAATTGAAGAACAATAGGTCACAGAATCTCATCCAGAGATCCGGGCAGTTACAGCTTTATTTTTTAGTAAAATATATATCGGTGTCTTCGCCAATACTACAACACCAGTCTCATATCGAGGTTTTTCTCAGATAAATTGTGGGTTATTGCGTCTCTTGGGTTTACGATAAGTCATAATACGCTTGTTGTTTGACTGCAACGTAAATATGGATTTGCCGTTGAATAAAACAGGCCTCTATTCATTGTAACCCCAACTGATATTCTCATTTGCCTATATTCTACAGACTCTCTTATATGCTGCAGTAAAAGGAATGCGAACCAGTAGTCTTCAGGCATATAGGTTAGACGTATACAAACGATTTTTTATTGTTTCCGTTGATAGTAACCTTCCAGTGGCTGCCACAAATTCGCTTAGAATCTAGGTTGCGTTAAGAGAACTACTTGATATTGACCGATCTCGCCCTTGTCGTTGTCGAGCATCTTCAGTTAAAAAAGGCGATTCCAAAGCCTAGAAATTACGCATCGGCTCACTCCAAATATTTTGGTAACACTTTGTTGTTTATCCTCTTTTCAATTGACCTATGGTCTGGATGATAGGTTCGTAAAGTGTTAAGGAAATTACTTTCTTCTACAAAATTTAATTGAAAATTCGATAAATTGGTGCTCTCAATTTTATTTGTATAGACCTTGCATCGCTAAGAAGTACAAATATTCACAGAGCTATAGACAAGTTCATTTATTTTAATAAATATATACTTTAATGAATTTCAGGAGAAATTCCTAATGAAAAAGCTATTTTGGCAAAAAGTAAATATATTGTAGATGTAAAGTAATTTATTGTGTGCATTCAACGACGACGAGGTGAGATGAAATGGTACTGTAATCAGCTAGCTTTATAATAGTGATGTTAAAATTTCATAATTTTTATAATAGTTTGCGTAAATGGAGTATAATTAGTAGTTTGTAGAATTGCGACAAAGATGGATGAAACAAATAAACTGCGTATCAATTCAATTAACTGTTGTACAGGCCCGGTATTTCATTTTCAAATAATCCAATGGATAAACGCTTGCCATGGTTAAACTTCAGTTGTTAACCATGTACATACATATATACTATTCATATACGCTCGTCGTCGGTGTAAAATATCAATCAACACGATTAATCAGACTCATCTAATCATACGTAAGACGTAACTAAATTAAAACCCAAAACCTGTAATAGGTTTTCTTGAAAATGTGGCAATACCGGCGAAACTTAAACAAAGCAGACATGTGGAAAGACGAGGTTTGGCATAATTTTCCAATTATAGAGGGACATGCGGCTACAGAAGCTCTAGGAGATTATCGTTAATTTAATGTGGAGTTGTACATGATTGTTTACTGACGAAGTTTGAAAAGTTACCTTCCTGCTTTATTACGTATACACAATTACGTTTTTCATAATATTGATATGAAACCGATGAATCGATAATCAATATTATGAATGTGGAACAGATTTCAAAGGATCTTCGAGCGAAATTAGAATGTTTATAACGTGATAGTTTAACAAGTTGTAGATTAGTATACATTACGCGATATTAATAATGATAAGGAACTTCATAGAACATGAAAATAATTGTATAGAGTAATCATTTCATGTAATCCGACCAATTTTAATAATAATCTAATGTTGAAATTGTAAACATATGCTTCGAACTTTCATTTTAAATGGAATAAGCTATTTGGAAACTAAGAATTTATATTTTTTTTATATTATTGCTGACTAATAAAACATTTTAGAAAAGAAGTTTATAAAATTTAAATTTAAAAAATAATTAATATAAAGAAGAAAAATTGATTTAGTTGATTGGAAGAAATGTAATTCTATTTATATGTTATAGTTTCTTAAGCCAACGTGGTTACCACACACATCTAGTTTGTACCAGGAACAATATTCGAGTTATTCAGAAATTTGAAAATTTCTTAAAATTCTTAGAGACTTAAAAAGTCGTTGGTGCTCTGGCTTATAGGCTTTCACAGTCATCGTACATAGAGACATCACGTCTTTGAAACTACTGCTTCATTCACAGACGTTCTATGGGCTCTTGCAAGAGGCATCCTCGCAAATGCTATTGATTTTCTCACTGTTTTGCAATGAAACCGTTTCAGTGCATCTATGGGATGATCGACAGCAGCCCAGGTAACGTCTTTTACAAGAGTGGACAAAACACCGGCAAATGTAGCAGGAGTACCACAGACGCGGTTCCAGTTCCACAAACACTAATGCTGTGTGCGAGGCCTTAGGCAGGCATATTAGTGTTCATCATCACAATCGAGTTAACTTAATATCGGTCTCCTCTCAGGGCTTTCACTCATCTTTACTTTGGTTGATTGTGAACCTGTTGGTGTGATTCTCTTTATATATATATATATATATATATATATATATATATATATATATATATATAAGTTTAGCGTGTAATTTTTCTTGAATACATTTACCTTTTCATGGGGTTTACTCTTTTATTTTAAGATTCGGTGTGGGATTCAATAGAAGTTTTTTCTCTTGTCATTTTTAATAATCTATTAACAGTGTCATCTTATGTCCAGTAGCTGTGTCATTAATTGTATCGAACGAGTAATACCTGTCAAGGTTTTGTTATTATTATATGCAATTTTATTATGAATCGGAATTCTATGATCTTGATGCTGACATGAAGGTACCATTTTTCGTCACTAGTAACTATGTTGGAAAATAACGGTCCATGTTGTTGACGAGCTAAACGACAGCGAAATGTCAAAGAAGCCCACGCTGATTATTGTTTTTACACGTAACGTGCGTCCACCAGGTATCCAGTTTTTAAACATTATCCATAGAATACAAATATCGGTTTATGATCAATTAATTACAATCCATTATATTGACTAATTCCAGTGTTGATTGGCGTGGATTATCATGAGTAAAAACATACAGACCATTATCGTCAAAGTCCGATGGTCTTTCTGATACAAATGACCTCCATTTTATATATATTATATAACGGGTCTTCCAATAGGGACTTCTGAACTTTGACAGTTGATAGTGGCCATATTGTTGAAGCCACATCTGTCGAATTGGCTGTCTGTTCAGTCTGTTTTGCCAGATCACCATGGGCGGATATAGCGTTCAAAAACACGTGCAAATGATCAAATTGATCAAAGTGGGTGTTCTGTTCTGGAAACGTTCCGTGCGCTTCGTCCATTTTGCGGTCCCCATAATCGTCCTACCGAGATTTGCATTGTAGTGGATAAATTTGCGTCCTCTGGTTCAGTATACAATGAACCAACACCCGTACGACGACGAAACGTAAGATCTGCTGAAAACATCGCCGCTGTCTGCGGGAGTGTGCAGGAGAATCTGAAACAGTCGATTTCACGTCGTTCACAAGAACTCGGCCTTTCTTTTGGCCTGAAATGGACATTAACGACGTATGGTTTCAACAGAACGGCGCCACGTGCCACACAGCTCATGCCGCATTGGACATTCTGCACGGGCGATTTGATTTGTTTTCTTAAGTCGCAGGTCTATGCAAATAAGCCACAAATCACATCAGTCCTCAAAGCCTACAAAACCCATGCCATCGGTCAAATTCAGGCTGATTTATGCGCCAGAGTTATGGAAAATTGTCTGTTTCGGATGCGTGCCACCCAGCGAAGCCGCGGCGGAAACTCGAACAGACGAATATGTTGGAAATTCCCGTTTTTTTTTCTACGTAAACTTTTTCCAGTTCTGTTGTCCCACGTTTAATAAATTCGTGTTGTGATACTTTCATTAGAATTCATTCGAAACTATGTCATGCTAAATTTTTTTATTAAATTGTTTGTCAATGTATTTCGAGTCTTTTCCTATCGAAGAGCGAAATACGCAAAATCATAAAAATATTGGTTTCGCAAAAAATTATACGATTCATCATTAAAGAAAGTGTCTTTTTCCACAAACACGCAATAAACCTTGGCCTACATAGAATTAACTTTTTTAAAGTAGCACATGACAACACGCACTGAATGAACATCGGGACATTTATTTTTAGTACTTTAATTAGTTTTAGCAATCTTTTTTCCGATTCCAGTCTTTGTACTGGGATACCATGTTCATAAAAGAGACACGGTAATAAAAATAGTTTGTTTTATTCATCGCCGCAATTATTGGATCAAAAAAAAGATGTATTCCAGAAACTGAAACGATAAAAATAAGAAGTGATTTGCCATTGGAAACGTTTCAAAAATTAAAATTTAATTACGCTCCTATAAATCCTAATGCACTTATGACGTTAAACAATAAACTTGGGATAAACAAATCGAATTCGTGATGGAAGTAATGTTAGTTATATATTTGAGTGTATGCAATCGTGTAATTCGATCCACGGAAAAATAAAATTTATCTAATCGATTCAATATATATATAATAATAATAATAAGCTTTATTTTATCATCAATTATAGTAAAAATAAGGAGGTAACTTCATTGTCTATGATTTGGTATGTGTGTGTATGTACATACGTGTATATGTACTGTGTGTAAGCGTGGTGTAAACATATGTGTGCGCAAAGCAGAACATACAGTTTAATATTTGATTAATTTAATCTTCTCTTGGAACTCCGTTATTGTGTAGAATCCGTTTTGTAAAAGAAATGTTTTTATGTCATTTCTGAATTTCAAAATGGGTTTTTCAGTCCACGATAATGGCAACCTGTTAAACATATCCAAATGTTTGTGTTGGGCAGCAGTAGTACGTAGCCTATGGTTGGGAAGAAGTACTTGCTGTCTGGATGTCAGTTGTATTGCTCTTCCCTCTCCTTTCCTTTTCTGGGTTGGTAGCTCTCGTTTAGTGCGCAGCAATTGCTTGTATATGTATGTGGAGGCCGACGTCATTATTTTATTTTTTATGAATATAGGTCTACAATGTGTCGTTATATTAACTTGTTCTATTATTGGTAATGCTTTCTTTTGTAAACTAAAAATGTCATTTGCATGCACTGAATCGCCCCATAGTTGGACGCTGTATGCCATCCGCGAGTGAAAAAGTGCGTGATAGGCTGTTTTTGCAGTTTCCTTATTTGTAATGGCTCTGATTCTCCGCACAGCATATATTGCACAAGAGAGTTTTTTCGAGAGGGCGTCCACTTCATCCTTCCAGGTTAGTTTGTTATCTAAATTTATTCCCAATATTTTCACTGACCTTGCATTCGCGGGAGTTTCTTTCCTTTTGGAAGTGAATGCCAGTTTGACAGTTTTGGCTTCATTAAGGACCAGCCTGTTTGCCGAAAATCATGCCATGGCCTCCGACAGCGTTTCGTGAGCCCCTTCTATATATATATTTGTAGAGTTAGTTTTCGCAAATACGTCTTTTTAAATAAGATATACTTTAAAATAATAATTTTCGATCAACCATTTAGAGCTACATTGAATGTGTGTGTATATAATCAAATCATACTAGGCATTAAAGTTTAATCATCGCAAATGCTTTTAATTTTACACTTGCGTATTGAAGCTAAAATAAAGTTAAAACTAATTTATTGATAAGTAATTACATGAAATCGTTTGGTTAGAAACCATATGGAACTTTGCTGTTTGATATAACTTATAGAAACAGCGAATGAATTCAACCTTGTCTATTCATTAATTTATCTGAACAATTAATATGATCATAGTTAACTGCATATCTTAAGATCTCTAGAACAAGCTAAGGAATAAGAATAATATTGTATTAGGTTTTCGGAAAAGTTATGGCGTGTTTTTATTTTATTTATTAATATAAAAAAGATCAATCAATTCTGTATTGCCCGTTTTCTTCGATAACCTTTTATTATCTTTCGGTGAGTATCATAATTCTTTGTTTATAGAAGAACTTACCTTTATCAATTAACAGCTTTACATGATTCACGGCCTCATATGAGTCAAATGTTACACCACGTAAGGGGGTTTAAAGAGAACGACACAAGTGTAAGCTTAATAGGGTGTAAAGTCCAGTGGCATTGTGAATATAGTAGCACCCCTTTTCGAAGATTCAATAATTTTTTATGCGCGATTAAACTTACGTGTGGTATTCAAGTACTGTAATGTAATATCACTCACTGCTCCTATACGATTAATGAGTTCCGTCCGTTTCTTAATGATAATGAATTTGTTTTACGCTTGAAGTAAAAAAGGATATCTTTATCCCGTCGCACATAACCTTCCTCTGATGAATGTCTTCTTTCGATGATGTTTAAGGTGTTTATAACGTCGTCATTTCTAAAGTTCATGAGGATTTCTAAATATCGAATTTGCCAACTATGCGAGCTTTTTCATGTGATTATGAATGCTTGAACGATGTATGTTTAACATTTTTATAATCCCTTATGTCATGTGGCGTGGATTTGACTCAATCGATCTCGTTAAGATTGAAATCACCAATACGGAATTTTATGTACCACCGTTGCCGCTGAGATTCTTTTAAAATATTGTCTTCGTAAACTCTATGCAACTTTTCAGAAGTTCGATGCAGGTTCTTTCCTTTACGGAAGCAAAAGAGTAAAATATGACGATAATTCACACTTCGGTCTTTCTAACTATTTATAAAGCTTTAACACTCAACCAAATTGCTCGTCTTTCCTCAAAATAAAGTTAGAACAATCACCTGTTATATAGTGTAGCATGGAGATATGTGCGAATGATTCCAGCATTCTCTGCACTATAGTTTTCTCGACAACTCAATATTTTCGAATCTTACTAACTTGTGATTATTTTTAGTATTTGAAAGTTTAACAGTTTGCCACAACACACATGTTATTGCAAATTGATTATTTTGAGTAACAACCAGTTAAACTTTTACAACATATTTAGTTGAGATTCGAATCCTAGTAAAGGCTATGTGAATTTCAAATCATACTAAAAGTTATAAATCAGGGAAGAAGAAATAGAGATTCAAGTTTTCTGACTGATCAGAATGGTTTCTGGTTTTGAGGTTGTAAGTTTAGAATTTTCAATTATTGGCATGTTAACATAACTTGTTTGTAGTGAGTGCTCAACTCAGTCTAAAGGTTTTTATTTAATAATGATTACGGAATCGAGAGTATGTAGGAGGGCCAGTTGGAAAATTTCAGGCAAACAAATAGCTTTCCTAAATCTTTAAGCAACTCAACTGTATTCATAATGTTCCATTGATACATGACCAACGATATCATTATTTAATAAAAATTATATTATTTTCTGCTACTCCATCGTTAATTAAATACACAGAAATTAATTAAAAATTTCTGCGCTGGAGAAGGACTCGAACCTCTATCTGCCGTTTTCTAGACGACTGCTTTACCAATTAAGCCACCAGGCAGTGCAACTTCGAGTCCTTTAACACGCCATAAATCGTATTATGGAACAGATCTAATATTTATTTAAAAACCCGCAGTTCGGTTATGATGTCATAATTATATATAAATATATAAATTAGTTTTCACGATGGGAAATTTAATGAAAATTATATTATTTTCTGCTACTCCATCGTTAATTAAATACACAGAAATTAATTAAAAATTTCTGCGCTGGAGAAGGACTCGAACCTCTATCTGCCGTTTTCTAGACGACTGCTTTACCAATTAAGCCACCAGGCAGTGTAACTTCGAGTCCTTTAACACGCCATAAATCGTATTATGGAACAGATCTAATATTTATTTAAAAAAAAAAGAAAACGGCAGATAGAGGTTCGAGTCCTTCTCCAGCGCAGAAATTTTTAATTAATTTCTGTGTATTTAATTAACGGTGGAGTAGCAGAAAGTAATATAATTTTCATTAAATTTCCCATCGTGAAAACTAATTTATATATTTATATATAATTATGATATCATTATTTAATCCATCCGCAATACACTTATACCAGTTTTAGTGTAACAACGAAAGCAGTAGCAGCAGTTAAGCCTTCAGAACAGGAAAAACGGCGGTTATGCATTTTATTTTTGATTGAGAGAAACGAAAAAAATTATTTGAGGCCAAATCATGACTACTGGCTGAATAACTTATTAATTCTATGCGCCTATTTCGTAAACAATCGACTATTGCGTGAGCAATGAGAGGTGTAGCATTATCATTGCGAAGAATGGTTACATATTTAGGGTTGTTCTTTCGCAACATAGTGAAGCAAATTTATGTACATACTTCATTTCTCATATGTGTGGCGATCCTCTAAATTTACTCAACATTTTTTAAACTTTTTACACAGCGAGCCAATAATTTTATTTGTACCGCAACCCAAATATATATTCCACGATTTAACAAAATTCACAAACAACAAAATATTTCACCCGCTGAAAACAGATACCAACTGCCGATTTTCTTTATCGTTTCGCGCTAAATAAAAACTTGACTTTGGGATACGATTTTGGATCGCGACTCAAAGGTCGAAGTTGCGCTCGTCCAGAGCAATTGTAACGATATAACGAGATTTGGCTACAGAAACATATAACTATTTTTTCACTTCCCGAACGAATAACTTTGTTACAAAAATTCTTTCGAACAACCCAAACTGTCGATTCATCATCCATAGAGCAAATATATTTTGAATATCCGTGATTGAATTTTTCAGCATTGCTTTACACCACTTGATGCGATTTTCTGTTCGAGTAGTGGATAGGTTATGGGATATCTAAGAAGAACGAAGTTTTTTCACAGCTAACTATGTAAAATAGAATGTATTGAGATAATGTACTGCATCAATATTCCGCATTAACAGATGTTACAGAACGATCTTCCTTCGTTCATCTTGAAGCGAAGTATGGCCAAACCAGACTTTCTTGAAACCAGTGAAAGTAACGCCATAAGGAGCTTATAAAGCAAGATGGTGTCCGCTGGGTGTAGTATATCCAGTTTTTCATTCATGATCGCAGTCTAGTAATTTTTAATTTCACGTTATAAAAGGTCTACTTTTCCTGAAATTCGGAAAGCTTTCTATAGAAACTATAGACCGATATCTCTCCTAAACAATTTCATTACGATTTGTGATATGGTAATATATTCACACATTTATCCTTCTTTAAAAAAATACACTGCACCATACCAATATGGCTTAATGTTGAAAAGATTCACCGTCTTAAACCTTTCCAATACATTTGATATACGAGGACAGCCTGGCGTTATTTACACAGATATTCCAAAAGTTTTTTTAAAACCTTACTTACAAAATAGATCGCAATATATTGATATTGCAATGGATATAGGTCTCTGTCATATACTACTTCTTTAGGCGTTCCACAAGGGTTCAATTTAGTACTCCTCTTTTTATACTATACATTAGTAATTTATCGAATTCAATTAAATGTGACGAATGTATTTTTTCTCATCTAAAAAGATTTATAAACTCTATTCAGGATAATAGATTCTTTCAGAATTGATTGGATACTAATGTTGAGTGATTAATTTCTCTCATTTGCTCTACTGTATCGATTTTTTGTTCCTTATATGTTCTCTCGATTTACATTACCTTTACTTTGCCTTTTCCTAAAACTAATTTTTTGCTTTACTGCTCTTTCATAATGACGATGAAACGAATAGTTAAGACATAAATTGTAGTAATATTTTCTTTAATTTAATGAATCAATTCAATTAATTTTCTTTTTAATTTTTAATAATCAAGTAATTAGTTTTCTATTTTTTCTAATTATTACTTTTATTTTTATTTACTAAGTGGACTGAATAATTTCTGTTTTGTTTTAATAAATTTCTTTTCATGTGTATATACTTATATGTCTACAATAATATGATTAAATTGTCCTGGACATTAAAGCTATTATTGTTACTAAAAATAAATATACTCAAAAAATATGCAAAACGAATTACTGTCGTTCTAAAATTCAATATTCCTACAAGCTTTTAACAGAAAGTAATGCAATAAAAATTTGTCGTCATATTTCAAAAGGCTGTTGTTTAGTAATATGATATTACAGTATAATCAGCTGATATGTTTCGCAAGAATAATCCCATAACTTACATGAAAGGTTTCTACTTAACATTTCGTATGCAGAATGTATGTGCGCAAATGTTTATAAAAGAATAAAAATCACTTCAACTATGTCTTTTCGTCTGAAAAAATCCCAGAGGTTGTAAATAGTGATTTATGGCTTCGCATATTCGCCTTGTTCTTTTGAATTGTTTATTAAAATTTTAAACAAGACGAAACCTTAGATGAAGGGGTAACGTGCCAAGTATATTGATTGCCAATGCCTTAATGATAGTAAGGAATAATACAAAATAGCGAACGTTGGTATTGCTATTTCTTAAATAGAAAAATGTTTTGATATCTGTTGATAAAATCAGGTACTATATATTAAAAAACAAACAAAAATTCCTTAAAATAATTTTTACTGGAAATTTATTAAATATTATATAGATGTATAATACAACAACTAAAACATCAAAGACCTATCACTGAATTGCTATGAAATTAAATTTACGTAATATAGACCTGTAATCAGATTCCTTTCGGACGTAAATTTAAATAACTGATATATTTAGAAGCGGTCATTGAATAATTTCTTCCTAATTTCGAAAGAAGTCCCTACCATGATAGAAATAATTAATCGTGCGTAGCCTAGTAATGTGCAATAGTGATAATATTTTTCTATTGTGTGTCAAATCGTCTTCAATTTGTTTATTTTTTGGTTTATAATGTGTTTCGTAAAAGAACTATTAGTTTTTTGTAATTAGAACATCACAGTGTCATCAAACTTTTAACAAAGGAGCAGTATTATCCTAAAATTATTCACGAATGAATGATTTCAGTGCAAGAGGATGAGGCATCATCATATTTTAAAGGGAAGCATTTGTCAGAACAGTTAGGGTGAAGCTATGACACTATTAAAGATGACACGGCGCCTTTTGAAACCTATTAGACGTTATTCTTGTTGAACATATACTACAGTAACTGCAGTTATTTATAGTAGGTTAACATAATAGCGTATGCTTATTGATCAAATACGTACATATAGTTAAGACATGGCCTTTGTCTGACTTCCTCTTATTTAGAAGTTTTAAAGAGTATCTGTGAGGACGTTATTTTGTAGACAATAATCAACTAAAAGAGGAGGATCTTTTTGATAGAATAAAGTTTTGTAGGCCGGGTGGTGCAAGTGCATTAAAGTTGAAAGAGATTATTCTGACAAATAAAATTATTAATTATTATTGTTTTCTAGTTCCCCTCGTAGAATAATATAAACGGCAGGTCCTTACAATCCTAGTATATAAATTAATAAGATTAGTACGTAACTTTTCATCTGCATTATTCACATTATTTTCAGTAGTAGTACACAGATTTAACGTAGCGTCTTCTATTTCTTATTCGTGTTTATAATTATTAGTTTCCTTGCACATGAAATCTGAAATCTGAAATGATTGTAAGACTAATCTGTAAATAGTCCCCTGTAAATTTTATTTTACATAAGATACCCATATCATCGACTAAACCGACTTTTTAACAGGAAACTACATTAATTATTTCATTACTAAAAATAAAAAATAACAAGGAATGTGATTGGAATCCCAAAGAAGGTCAAATGTTCAGCTAAAATGGTAATTGTATGTTATTATACATATATTTTTTTAATCACTGAAGGTTGATATATAACCCCTTTTCACATTAATTTTCGTATTCTGTATACGTGTTTCGATAATTAAGTTGTCATCATCAGCAGATAATTAAACTGTGTCACACCTGAAGAACTATGATAAAATACCCGTACGAAACAAATTCCGCATACTTTCTGTACCGTTGAAATACGTATACAGGATACGAAAATTAATGTGGAAAGGGGTAATATATCAACTTTCAGTGATTAAGGTAATCAACCACAGGCTTCATCAAAATTACTTTATTGGAGGGTAGCCGTTTATATTTCGGGAATGGCAAACAAAAAAGAAATTTTTATTATCGAAAAGAGTTTTACTGCTTTTCAAAATATTCTCCTTGAAAATCATTGAAGTTTTGCATTCGTTTAAACCAATCCGAAAAGCATTGCTGCCAGTGTGAAGGAGGAATCTCCTAAATATGAGTTTTGAATGCCTCAGCTGCCCCTTCCGGTATAGAAAACCTTTGACCACAGAGTGCTAGATCAAGGCTGTACGGCATATGGCTCATCAATTAAATCTTTTGCCGGGTCAAATATTCAATTGTTTGAACCAACCTGTGAGAGCTCGTATTGTAATGGTGGAGAATGATCTGTCGTTTTCGGTTTGTCTTCCTTATTTCTTCAAAAACTTCTCGTTCTACAACTCTCTAAAGGCACGGTTGCAACGTGACCACTGCACTGAAACAGTTTCAGTGCAGTCCCATACAAATGGGTACGAAACGTCGGCAGATATACAAGTGACGCGGTTCCAACCCAGAACCCCAGAAGCAGATAGCATGGACCACGACCGCGGAAGTCTACGTACCAGATTGTAGTTCTATAGTTGGATTAAATTTTGGCTTATAATTTTTTCTATGGGACCCGTCGAAATCCACCAGCAAGGCATAATTTCAAACTCGGCATAGTTAAGGGTTAACAAGGACCAAGCTTTAGAGTCTTTTGGGAAGATTTCTTTAGGTTTGCTAGTTTTATTACTATAATTCTTCTATAAGATATTGTGTTTTTCGTCTATAGAAAACCAAGACTTTTGCACGGTGGATAAAGTAATGGTTGAGATTTTTTGGTATGTGAAAACATATTTTTTTATGCCACTCTACTAGAAACTTCTGAAAAACAATCTGGAATATTCCTGAAAAAAGTTCTATTATTAAAGCAACGTGCCATTTCAGACTTCAGTCAAGTAGTGGGCGAAAATTTCGATCAATTCAATCATTTTTACCTGACCCACATTATTCGCTATATCTAATCCCAAGTGTAATCTAAGTATTCCCTAAACGCAAACTTTTCCTTACCGGAAAGGAGTTTCGATCGGATTAAAAATTTATTACAGCAATGAAGTAGAGAAAAATTTATAGAAAAATGGCATAATGGCACTTCAAAGATCGTTCGTTCAAACGTGTTGAAGTTGAAAAAACAACAAGAAACACTTAATGCTCTAATTTATTTGTTTCACTTCGAGTTCGATTTCTTCCTATTAAATCATCTTCAAAGGTATAATCTATAAGTGTATGTGTATCCGTTGCATAATATTTTTAACGCTCATGGGCAATAATGTTTTTCAAAATCTTGGGAATTTTAATTGTTATAAATTTAAATAATTTTTAAATATACTACTGTGATATGTTCTTTTATAAAATTGTAAAATATCTGTACATACATCACAGTAGTATATTTCAAAATTATTGGTTTCATCTTCCTAAATATTATTCCGCCAAAACTCGTGAAGACATTGATCCCTTTGCGTTTTACGTGCTCAGACTGTAAAATTACGCGAAATATTTTAAATTTAGCCACATATAGTTCAATGTTATAAGTCTGCTCGTGTTTCGAATGACAGAGGGAATATTCGTATGTACGTGTACGTACACAAATCGTTACATCTCTGCTTTCCTGAACGTTTGTGTAAAGAGGATTATGCTGAAACAGCTAGAAAGAGGAACTCTGTACTCCCATTTACTTTTAGAAAGGTTCAATGTTCTTTATTCTAGTGAAGTAAACTGAACACTTTATGATAATGTATGTTTATTACTACTAGTTATTGACTTTTCATTTCAAAATAGCTCCGGCATCTTTAAAACCGATTATGTATAATGGAAGGTTAGTCGTAGACTAGTGGTCCGACGTTTGTGCGAGTCTAAAATTAAAAAAAAATAATCGATTTTATTTATGCGTGTTGTTAATAAATTATGACGTGTACGTGCTCATTTTTTAATGGAAGGAGTGATAGAATTCTGAGAAATATTTACGTTAAAAGAAGCTTTTTAAAATAGATTGATTCTGGTAGTATATATAGCGAGCTTTTAAATAAAGTTGCAGTCAAAATTAGATACATATCTAAGCTAGATATGTAATGTATAACATGATTTCCTAAATTGCCTAGGTTAATTTTAAAACAAGGATGCATGAATTAATGCAATAAAGCAATATTTGTAGTACAATCTTCTTGGTGGGTTCGCCGTTTTGATCGATGTTTCGCTGTTCATACTGCCAACTTCTTCAAAATCGGCTGTTAGACTGATTCTCTCCGTTATTTACCAGTGTGTGTATGTTATGCTCCCCTGGCTGTGACGGATTTTCGTATGTATTGTTGAATTTAAAACGGTCTTCATGGCTGAAGTTTGGATGCTTCCCTATCTCGATGTTTTCTTTGGTAATTCTTCAATGGCAGTTCTTTATAGTGGTTAATACTTTCGCTTTTTTAAAGCTTACCTTGTGTCCGTTCTCGGACACGTCTACAACCGCTAATTGTCCAATTCCTTTCCTTTTTGTATCACTTGGATATTCGTTAATTCTTTGTTCGATCGATCTCCCTGTTTGTCCGGTGTAGCTATTCCTGCACTCGCATATTAACCTGTAGATTGCTTTCCATTTTGTTCGTAGTAATTTGTCTTTGACTCCAAAAAAGTTACGTTGAATGGCGATTGCAGTACTAAAACATACTTTCATATTCTTCTTCGTCAATATCTTTTCTATCTTCTCAGTTACTCCAAATATGTTATGTAGACGGACGAATCTTTTGGCTGGTTCTGTTTCTGTTGGTGGTGTTTCCGTTCCGCGCTTCTTTTGAGCTTTTCTTATTTCTGTGCTTTTCTCCAGTGCTTCATCGGGGTATCACTTTTCTTCTTCTAAATGTTAGGCGTCACTGATCGTTCCTGCTCTATACATTAATGTTTTAATAAGAACTCTCTTTTGCTTAGGATGGGGCATGCAGGTATCTATCAGTATAGGATCTATTCTTGTATATCCACGTTTTTGTTTTCTCGATTATGTGTGGCATGCCATTATATCTAAGAACGGTAGTCGTCCTTCTTTTCCTATTTTCATTGCAAACTTGATAGAGGTGTGTTGTTTGTTGATGGGATCAAGGTATTGATGTAGCATTTTTTCCATGTGGCAAATGCATATAATCTTGGGGGGTCGACTTGCTCTAGGTCCATCCTGTTCTTATCTTCTTCTGTGTCGATTTCTTCAATATTTCCTTCATTTCTTTTACAATCTTCTAGGGTCGGATTTCTTTTAAAGTCTGCGTAGATATTTGGGTCTAGTGAATCGCTGATTTTCTTCTTGTAGGCTTCTCTATTTAGCACACAATTATGTTATCTTTGTTTGCTTTTATAGTAGCGATGCTCTCATTTTTCTTTACATATTTTAAACCAGCCTTCTTCTCCTTGATCGTATTTCATTTTCGAGTTCTAATTTTGCTTTAAAACTCCACTCACTTCTTGTTGTACTTCTTCTGCATCAACACTAGGCATGGTCTCTACTACTACTTTCACTTCTGTGACGATTTGTTCCTTCGATATCTTTTCTGGTGTAGTAATGAAGTTCATTCTCATTGTTAGTACTTTTTGGTTTCCACTGTCGTTAGTTCCCTAGATAATAGGCTACTACGTTCTTCAGATTCTTTGATTCGTTCGAGTGGTTAAAAGGATCCACTGCCGCATTATAGACTTTTCTTTAGTCTTGGATAGACAAACGTCAACAAGTTAACGTGGTCTGGACAGATTTCTCCAAGGCCTTTGACATTGCCGCTCTTCATTAATTTCGTTTTGGTTTTTCTTCTGTAGTTTTTAATTTGATTACTTATTACTTGAATAATCGAACTTGTTATGTATCTTACAATGGCTTCGAATCGAACACTTTTCCAACGAATTTCCGTTGTACCACAAGGCTCTAATCTGAGATCTGTTCAATTTAATATTTACATAAATGACCTACTGTGATATATTCCAGTTTGTTAGTACTTGCTTTGTTATAGATTGTGTTAAACTTTCCGTTTGAAATTAGAAGAACATGCTATTATGACTTAATCTAAGAGTTGCGTGATTCTATCCTTTAGCATTATAGGATCGTACTACTAGGCAAGCTGGAATAATGGATTTGAGTGTACTATTTAGTTTCCCCTACAATTTTTGATCCCATTGCTAATATACGTAATTCTGTACCCACACTTTCTTCAGCAGCTTGCTTTTGAAAGATTTCAAAAATCGCTTCTTGAATATCTGAATTATAAAATTGATAGTCTATCTGCCTCGAAGAAGTGATTATAATATTATAATACATTACTTTTATGGCTTGATTTGCACACCCAAGTGGTCTCGAAGAGACCTGGCTAGCAGAAAATTTCTAATCTGTAAATAATAAAACTGATTCACAATCACTGCTTTCTTACGTCCCCGTCATAGATTACGAGTATCTTTAACATTCTTAAGGATAGTATTGAGTTTGTTTTACTAATTGACAGAATCACAAATCCATTTGATTATTGGTTTCTATATGGTACCTCTATAATTTGGTACATCGCTCTAATTCTGAATACGGATCCTCTATGATCTGCTTTCATCCCTTCTTCCTAGGTCTGCCCTTTTTTTTGCTTAGGTCCGCTTCTTGATTCGACCTATGAACATACCACAACTATCTGAGTCTTTACACTTTTCTTGTTGTTGTGATATTGTTTGTTAAAGTTCATTTAATTTAGCGCTTGATCTTCTTTTCTATTAGACTCTTCTTTTGATTTGATTAATCAGCTTAGCATGTCCTCTTAATAATCTATTAATATATCCAAATCTTATCGAATAGTTCCCTAGATTTAGTGATTCTGGTTTCCTTTCTTTGTGGATTCTCCTCTTCTAGATCTGCCTTTTACCAACTGTCCAAGCCTTTATACCTGTGATCTTCTGATTATACAGTTTTGCTAACTCAGCGTTTAGTTACATTTACTGTTCTGCTTTTCATTATTAGATTTGATTAGAATTTCTGAGAGAACCATATAGCTCAATTCTGCTGCAACATTTTACCAGATCTAGGAGTTTTGAGAGCAATTTTGCCATATAGGTCCTTGTTTCAGGGTATTCATTGTCTATTTCAAGGAATCGTTCAGTGTTTTCTCAAAATGTTCTTTCTACGTGTTTAATGAATAAAGATGATTTATCTGTAAAAACAACATCGGATCAACCTCTCCTGAAATTCTTGCGCCTAGATCACACACGTCCATCGATGTTTGTCGGGAAGCAATGGTTTAATAATTGTGCTTCGATAAGCGATATCATGTTTGTGTAATATGCTTCTAAATATCATTAAACTAATATTTATGTTGCTCCTGACTAGCGCGGATTGTGTGTGACGAAGCTTTAATTTAATATTTTTGCTGTATAAGCTAATAATAGCTTTATCTTGCCGCGTTGTTAAGGTGCGACTTCGCATTTGTTGATAGCGCTTTATCCATGATCTGATAAAGTCTTTTGGCTTGTTTCTGCATTGCAATTGTCATTTTAGAATCTTCGTGTTGCCAACGCAAAAATATCGCTTCGAAACATTTTGCATATGCTACACTAATTTTAGCTTAGCAAAACTGTTATTTGTTAGTATATGTTGTATTAGAAAGAAAATATTTCTACTTACTATTATGTCCTATCCTCTCTTAAGATTCTTTTCATGGTACTTTATTTTACATTTAATTATACAGACTGTAAATAAGTTTAAATCCGTATCAATATAAGGTATGTTTCGATTGTACTTACCTTGTCTCATTATCTCAAGTATTTGAATAAAATGAGTGTTAATATTGCACAATATAAAATAAAAACCAACAATCGAATTATCCACATTATAAGTTTCTTCATAAAAGAGAAAACTGGCATTTTACATGCAAAGATCTGATATTATTCAAGACATATAATAATAGTCATGACAAAGTAAGTGCCAAAAAAAAAACAAATTAATTTCTTTTCAGCACTTGAAACACTTGCATAAGATCACTTTGTTATTAAAATAATAATAGCGACGCCAATAATAACATATGACTATTATAAAAATACACGCCTGTTTGTTGTTTTAAAAGAATTCAGAAAAGTTAGGGTAATGCCGGAAGTTTGTTTGTGTCACGGCGTCTATTAATAAACTTTATGCTACATGTATCATACATCAAGTTTACCGGACAATGTTTCATGATTTAATTTCGACTTTTGTTACAGGCTCTGTTATTTTATACACCGCGCTGGTTATGGAAGTCATGGGAAGGTGGCAAAATACACGCCCTTATGATGGACCTAGATATAGGGATTTGTTCCGAAACAGAGAAGAAATTGAAGAAGAGGCTCATGTTGGATTATTTGTGTGAAAATTTTCAATATCATAACTGGTGGGCGTACAAGTACATTATATGTGAGGCTTTAGCTCTTATCAATGTTATAGGTAATATATGAACAATTATTAATTCATCAATAATACGAGGTGTGCCATTTATCCCTGAATAGAGACTTAATATCACCTATATTATGTGTATAATGAGTGTAATAAAACAAGTTCTAACGAATAAAGTAATGATCACGATAGTTTGATGAATGGGCATATTATCGAAACAATAATAAATGTAATGAGAAAGAATTATAGTTCCATGTCTTGGATAAAAATGAAACTTCTGCAGATAGAAGTGAAAGCACTTATGCCACTTTTCGTATTGAACGGACAAAGTGACATAAGAGCTTTCACGATTATCTATAGAAATTTCGTTTTTATCTGAGAGGTGGACGTATAGTTCTCTATCATTATTTCGAAGATTTGTGCCACTACATACATATTTAACCTATTAGGTGCGCACCTAAGTTCTCGCTGTTTTTCAAGAGATGGCTCCAATAGTAAGTGCTGGTCGATTGTGACATAAACAAAACGTCATGAACCAAGCTTAGACATATGGTAAACAAACCGCTTTGACACATTAGCGATTTTGTTTTTGCGTCATATACTTTTGGTTGTGTGAAACGTCTGATTTTGTGCCAAATAATCGTCATTTGCGGGAAGTGTTGCTTTTCTTCTTTCATTCGAAGAAAACGGCGGCTGAAGCGCATCGCGAACTCCAAAAAGTTTACGGAGATGCTGCTCTAAGTGAAACAACGAGCCGTGATTGCTTACGTCGCTTCAAAGGCGGTGATTTCGATGTTGACGACCGTTCACGTGAAGGAAGACCAAAAACCTTCGAAGACGCTGAATTGGAGGTATTGTTCGATGAGGATCCATGCCAAGCGCAAATAGAGCTTGCTTCAGCATTAGGAGTTACCCGCCAAGCCATTTCCCAGCGATTGCATGCGTTGGTAATGATTCAAAAACAAGGAACTTGGGTTTCTTATGATTTGAGGCCAAGAAACGTTCAGCGTCGTTTTTTCGCCTGTGAACAACTGCTCCAGCGGCAAAAAAGGAAGGGTTTTCTTCATCGCGTCGTTACGGGTGATGAAAAATGGATTCTTTACAACAACCCAAAGAGAACAAATCCATGGGAACTGCCCGGTCATGCTTCTACGTCGTCGGTTCGGCCGAATATTGACACTGCGTAGGTTTTGCTGTGTATTTGGTGGGACCGGGGCGGTCTTATTTATTATGAGGTATTGAAACCGAACGAAACCATCACTGGGGAATGGTATCGAACTCAATTGATGCGATTGAGCCGAGCACTGCGCGAAAAGCGGCCACAACACGAGCAGAGGCACGAAAAAGTGATTCTATAGCATGACAACGCTCGGCCTCACGTTACCAAATCCGTTAAACGCTACTTAGAAACGCTCAAATGGGAGGTCCTACCCCACCCGCCATATTCCCCAGATATTGCGCCGTCCGATTATTACTTGTTCCGTTCGATGGCACATGGTCTGGCTAATCAACAGTACCGCTCATGTGAATCTCAAAATGACGGTGACGGTATTCGAGCTCTGCCAGAAAGATGTGAAAAAGTTGTCGCTAGCGATGGGCAATATTTTGAAAGATTCATTTGTAAACATTTTTTCACAATAAAGTTGCATTTTCATCAAAAAAACAGCGAGAACTTAGTTACGCACCTAATAATATGTATATGCGTGAATTTTAAGAAATTAAAGTTAGTTGTTAGTGAAATTATAGTCGAAATTTAGATTGGTGTATTATGTAATATCTAAATTTTTCGCAAAAGTTATCCAATATGCTATTGGAAACTTAAAATTATTACAAATCTCATTTAGTTGAAATCCTATGAAAAAGTTGAATATGTTTGAATGCGACAAGAGTTTGAAAGAGCAGAGAGGTCATGAATAACCTCAGAAGCTAACAGTTAATAACAACAATGACGGATATTAATATTAAAGCCATATTTCGGGAACTGAATTGACTCACCATGTATGTATGTTGACAAAATTATAATAGTTCGATATTCTTTAATAATTTATCACATAATTATACATTAGAAGATTAAAAATAATCACCATGGTAAGATCAAAGAACAAAATCATTAATGCAAACGTATATTATCAAAATTGTATCATAATTATCCCTTCGCTTGGCACATGTTCGGATTTTTACATTGCTGCTTCATGGGGCCAGACCCCTCTATATTTTCGCGTATTTGTATATATATATATATATGTATGTATATGTACATATTTTCTGGTTCTCTATGGCTTTCGCATATATTGAACTACTAATATTTAGAAAAAAAAAATTTAAGGTAATCAGAATTTTATGATAAAATACGATACAAATTCTATTATTGGTATCATTCATCCATCTAATACAAATATAATCTACTTTTCAGTGTTGTTGATAACTGAGTCTGAACTTTTTGTACAAAAGAAGGAGTTTTATGGTGTGTCTTATCACTTCTCTGTAAAGAAAGTTTTTAACCTCTCCTCTACTCGAGTGTATTAGGGACGGTTTCTATTTCAAACGCTTGTATTGAAATCTGAAATGGAAACGAAACGAAAACTAATGAAATTATATAAACCGCATTATATTTTCATGAAAACGCATGAAATGAAGCGATTCAAGCCTCAAACGATTAGTAAATTGTTTGACAATGTAAAAGCTTTCGATTTTCGATGTTTGGGAGAACTAATGATTTAGATAACGTTGAAAGGAAATTCCATCTTGCATGAGATTTGCCTAATCCATCGACTCCTTTGCAAATGCAAAATATCATCAATACCATCACATCTAGCATGTTACAGAAAAAAGTAACCTATTGCTTTGTTAAGCGTTTTCAAGTGAAATGAGTACCCATTTGATCCATGCAATTAACTCCGACTTCGCATTCGCATTGTAAAACAAAAATTGTTTCTGGTTTCATTGGTTCATCCTCACAACGTTTTGTATATTGTATAGTGGAATGTAACTTTACGGCCTTATTCTTTTTTGGTACGTATCTGGAAATTGAATCCAAATTTTCATGAAATCCAAAACGAAACGAAAGAACGGGGGGAGAGAAACTCTTTTCTTCTTTTCTTTCTCTTCTTTGTTGATTTTCGGCATGCATTTCGCCCTCTTGTTCTTCTTCGTCCCTATCAAAAATATCGTTTGCTTCCTTCAATTATTATTTCCACTTCAGACTTCAGACGCCTCGTCACCAGACACATAATCCATATCATGATTGTCATCATCGTCAATGAATGAAACGATTTCATCTTCAGCTCCTTCACGTTATATATAACACTGACTAAAGTTGCTGCCAATTGTGCATAAAAATCGATATCTATACTTTGTCCGCGTAATCGCGTATTATAAACAAATTCCACTTCATCACTTATTTCGAATAAAACAAACAATCACAGACCTTCGCACGAAATGCCTTCGGCGTTACATACATACAAGTTTGTGTCTGAAGATACTTACGCTTATGTGTGGGCACAATGCATAAAGGCTATTAAAAGCAGTTTGAATGAAAAATTACCAAGAGAAAGTAAAAAAAGTGAAATGAAATGTGCAAATTGAATATTATTTCATACATTTCCATATGAAATGCAAAATATCCTTGTAATTATCAACTTATACGAGAAGTATCCTCCCAATTTTCAGAGATTGGGCTAATATTTATTTTAATTTTTCGAAATTTATTCAAACTCGAGCACAAGCATCATTGTAATATGTGCAACATGTAAATAATATCTGTAGGATAGCCTTATTCATTGAAGTGTAGGTAATAAACAAAATCTTAAGTTTAAATTCCATAAATTCTTATATTCACAAACATAAGTAGTTGAAATAAACGATTATATACACAGTGCATGCAGCAACATGTCAACAAACATAAAACAGCACTTTCTATGTTTTAGTTTGATTTTTTTCTTCAGATAATATGAAAATTTTGGAACGATAATTGGAAACGTTGTAACGCACGTTTCTAAATCTACATACATGTATCTATTACAATAATTAAATGTGGACATATAAACATTTTGAATGTTCAAAATTGTATACAAGAGTTATATGATTGAAGTCAATCATCATATGTTAGAGTAATGTTTGCTATCGGCGAAACATTAACAAAATAACATTCCACTTTCGATATTAAAATGTATACCACAGTATTTATGATTTTCCAAAGATTTAGAATACTTTATGATGATGAATAAAGGCATAATTTAAAAAATATAGAATAGATTAACGTTTTTTGATATTAAAGTAACTTTTAAGCACGTATATGTTGAGTAAAGTGATCTTATAAGCAAATTTATTAACATTCGTAACAAAGAAAACTATGCCTTATTTAATCAATTATTATATACAATCATATTTAACAACGTTTGAAAGCAAACTGCTTGTTAAACGGAGTGCTGACATCGACCTTTATCCGAATAGCTACTTCTTTTTTTTACGTATGACGTATATATTTACTTCCTTTATAAAATCGCCCACTTTAATGATAAGTAGGCAGTAAAACTACTACAAGTACAATTCTATAGAAAGAAAATTATAGAATAATTTGCTTGAAGTTACACATTACTAGAAAAATATATTTTGTTGTATCATCATAATGTAAGAGTAATGTTGTCTTTTTATTTCAGGGCAAATGTTCCTTATGAATAGATTTTTCGATGGTGCTTTTTTAACTTTCGGTATAGACGTGATCCAGTTCATGGACAGCGACCAAGAAGACAGGGTAGATCCCATGATTCAAATATTCCCAAGAATGACCAAGTGCACCTTCTATAAGTACGGCGTCTCAGGGGAGATAGAAAGACATGACGCCATCTGTATTTTACCCTTAAACGTGTTCAACGAAAAAATTTACGTCTTTCTCTGGTTTTGGTTCGTTATTCTGGCCTTCTTAACTGCTGGCACCCTCATATACAGAGTGATAATAATCCTTTCACCGCGTGTGAGAATGTACTGGTTGAGATTTCGATTTAGGTTGATCAGGAAGGAAGATCTGGATCTCATAGTGAAGAAAGGCAAGATGGGCGATTGGTTTCTGTTCTGTATGCTTGGCGAGAATATTGATTCTATAATATTCAGGGATGTTATACACGAGTTGGCGACCAAATTGCGTGTACAGTTGATGGAGTACACACCGGGATTCAGAAGTGGAATACAGGAACCTTAACTAGAACCTAAGAATGCCGAGTTACATGTGTTCTTTTCTTACCAAAGTTATTCATTTTCATTTCTCCTATTAATTTTATTTTTTTTTGTTTTATTTTAGTAAGTCGTTATTGTAAATGTGTAAGAATTTGTTTAAAATAAAATTCACTTTTTTATATTGCGTTTGTTTTCTCGTTTGATATAATGTTTATAATAATTCTAGAGATCATAATTCCTTAACACGAAGTAATTTTGTAATTATTTATTAGTAAAATTGTAAGTAATTAGTTGAGTTGAAGTTAATTCCTGGCATGATAAAAGCGACACGATGTCGGCTTGACTAGAGAAATAGTTTTGTAATCGAATGTAATTAATTGCAAGCTATGGTTGAATAAATTCTCAAATAGGTAAAAAAAATCTCTAGTATTTGTATTTCAGATACGTATTTCGACAACTAATTTATTATTTATAGTTGGAAATAAACAGTGTTGAATATGGGCTGTCAGCAAAGCTACACAGAAGAACGGCGAAACACTCTACATGTCCTTCACATAAACACTGTGTGTTTGTGTTGAAATATGTTAGATCCAGACATTACATAATCGTTTGAGATAAATCTCAAATAGAAGTTATTAGGGGTCTTCGAGCAAGTAAAAAAAATTGCGTTTTTCTCTGCTTTTGGTTCGTTATTTTGACCTTCCTAACTCTTAGCACTCTCATATACAGAGTGATAATAAACTTTTTAGTGCGAGTGAAAATATACTAGTTCAGATTTCGATTTAGGTTGATCAGGAAGGAATATCTGGATCTCACTGTGAAGAAAGGCAAGGTGAGCAATTGGTTTCTGTTCTACATGCTTGGCAAAAATATCGAATCGATAATATTCAGAGACGTTACGCACGAGTTGGCGACTAAATACAACTTATGTCAAAAGTGTTTACTTGTTTTATTAATAACAAATGGGCTGCTACATTGTCATTATGAAACAGAATTGTTTTTTTTTGCTAAATGTGGTTATTTGCTTTGATGGATATTAAATTAAATTAAATTAAATTTGTTGCACTGAAACTGTTTCAGTGCAACGAACAGTAGCAGTAGTTGAGCCCTGAAGTTGTCCCATAAGAGTGGGTACGAAATGTCGGCAGTTATACCAGTGACGCGGTTCCAGCCCGGAAGGCCAGAAGAAGATGTTGAAATATTGTTTGTAGTTTTATAGACTAGAAAGAAAAGAAAAGCATTTTAATAGGATTGTTCATTTTGACACCTTTCGATTTTATGTCTTTAATTATTTTATTGTTAAAAATTATGGAGCATAATTGCCAAGAACTGATTCTAAGAATCAAGTGAGAACTTAGTCGACTTATAGTTCGTTCCATGTTGAGAAGTATAGAGTTTATGGGAAATAAGTACATGTTACCAGATGATCTGCATCCGAAAGCATATCGTTTTTGACAAGCAACTGTTTTAGATTACGATAAAATTATTAATTTAAAATCTGTCTCGTTTTATTTAATCAAGGCCTATGTATAAATGGCAATATACAGGAAACTCATAGCACATCTCCTTTTACTTGCAATTAAAAATGTAGCAAATAAACAGTGATTAACAGCAATACACATGAAAACGGATAATGAACGTTTATGACAATTTACAGTATGACATTTGAAATAAGTCCTATTTTATTGTTACCAAGATAGCTACTGTTAAAACATATCAAAAACTGACTGATGGTCTAAGGTAGAGACCAAAAAAAAAACATAAAAATTGTATTTATAGAAATTTGTGAGAATGAAGTAAGAAACATATTGCTCACAAAACCCTAAAAGGTTCTATAGTGCCAAATTCTTCTTAATTCTTTTAATTCATATTCTGTATACGTATTTCAACAACTAAGTTGTTATCATCAGCGTATAATTAAACAGTGTCGTACCTGGAAAAATACGGCAAAATAACCGTACGAAACAAATTCCGCACACGATCTGTACCGTTGAAAGCCAAAACGCACACTGTGTGTGCTTGCAAGCCAAAACGCACACACAATGTGTGTTTGCAAGTCAAAACGCGTTTTCGTACGGGTATTTTTGCCGTAGTTTTCCAAGTGCGACAACATTTAATTATCTGCTGATGATGCCAACTTAGGTTTCTAAATACGTATACAGAATATGAAAATTAACGTGGAAAGGGGTTATATATTGGGTCTGGGAAAAAGTTCGTGGCGTTTTTCCCGATAGATGGCATTGGTTGCCGATAACTAAAGAACAACAAGTCACAGCGACACCACCGACGGCTCGTTTTTTAGATGACCTTCCGAACGTTAGTTTGAGCGTAGAAACATTGTAATCGGTGCAGTGGTTGGAAAGTTATTCGCACTTGAAAATGGAGAAGAATAATGAGAAATTTCGCTATATTCTGCAATATTATTATGATAAGGGGAAGAACGCTGCGCAGGCTTGTGATAAAATTTGTGCTGTGTACGGTGAAGGTACTTTATCGAAATCTGTTGCGCGGAAATGGTTCGCTCGCTTTCGTTCTGGAAATTTCAATGTGAAAGATGAGTCACGCTCCGGTCGTCCAATCACTGAAAAATCTGATGAAATTCTTGAAAAAGTCCAACAAGATAAGCATATCAGCAGTGTCGATATTGGCATGGAGCTAGGCATTGACCACAAAACTGTTTTGAACCATTTACACAAAGCTGGTTACAAAAAAAGCTTGACGTATGGGTGCCTCATGAGTTGAGCGTGAAAAACATGATGGACCGAATTAACATCTGCGATGCGCTGCTGAAACGGAATGAAATCGAGCCGTTTCTGAAACGTTTAATAACCGGAGATGAAAAATGGATTACGTACGATAATCGGAAGCGTAAAAGATCGTGTATAAAGGATGGTGAGCCGTCACAAGCGTTCGCTAAGCCAACATTGACGCCAAAAAAAGTGATGCTGTGTGTATGGTGGGACTGGAGGGGAATCGTCCACTACGAGCTACTTCCAACTGGTCAGACGATTGATTCTCAACTCTATTGTGCACAACTAGAGAGATTACGCCAGGCGATTGAAAGAAAACGGCCCGAATTGATTAATAGGAAAGGTGTTGTCTTCCATCATAACGCCCGACACACACTTCTTTGATGACCCGTCAAAAATTGAGAGAGTTTGGTTGGGAAGTTTTGATGCACCCACCTTACAGTCCGGATATAGCACCCTCTGACTATCATCTGTTTCGATCTCTGCAGAACTCTCTCAATGGAATTAAGTTGGTTTCAAAAGAAGCCTGTGAAAACTACTTGATTAGTTTTTCGACCAGGAACCACAGAAGTTTTTTACCGATGGGATCATGGATCTACCAAAAAAATGGCGAAACATTGTCGATAATAATGGAGCATATTCGGTTTAAATGAATTCGTCCACGCGCCATGCGGGGACCAGTTGAATTTTACTGAAAAAACGCCACGAACTTTTTCCCAGACCCAATATAAACCTTTAGTGATTAAGTGAATCAACCACAGGCTCCATCAAAATTACCTTCTTAATTCTTGTTTTTGTTAGATAAAGCGTTTCATTTTTTTGGAAAACCATAGCGTTAGTCATTGATTAAACAAACATTCTTTAAGCCTCCTACAGTATTTACTAGCTTCTGATTTTATTCGAAAATAAATATATTTTCTCTCAAAATGAACGTCAGTAACGATTTTACTTTTGATAGTATTACAATTATTACTTCAATAAGATAAATAAACTTTGAAACATGGTTTATTATAATTCGAAATTCTATTCGATATCAAAACAATATTCTCTCTTCTCGAAGCAAAAATATATTGAATAGTATATTACAACATACTTTTTCCTTAATTTTTATTAAAGGAAAGATATTCACAACTTAATGGACAATGTCAATGCAATATTTAAAGAGAGTATATCCGCAACCAACTTAACATTCAAGTTCTCATGTCTGCTTCTTCAGTTATTCTATGATTTCATTTCTTTAGACTTTTATAGAATTATTAGTATTCTTTTTTCCTTGCATAATATGAAAAGCACCTTCAGTAATTTATATAATAATTACATACTTCTTTGTCACAAACCTTATCATAAATATTTGCATAATTCACAGTGGCCCTTTTAATATAACATGTGAAATTATATTATTCATGGCAAAAATATCTGTTAGATACAAAATGTTTTTTTTTAATAGCTTGCATAAATGAAGCTATTACTAATTTGATGAGCTACCAAGTTTAGTCATCTTGCATTTTGATATAAAAGTAAGTCGTAAAATACATCTTGCGAAGATAGATACAAAATAAAAAAGAAAAACCACGATATACACAGCATAAATCGATACTACAGTATGTAGATAATTATTGAGTTACATTACGTGTGTAGTGTTAGACAATGTTGTGGAAAATACTTAATATTACCTTGAAATATAAATATTGATCCATATATTAAATGTTAGCATGTAATTTAAAATATTTCAGGGAGGCATACTTATGTCTTTGTGGACGATATCGTATATTGAAGATACCTATTTGTAAATATTTACATTACAAAATAATTAGAGAGTTGCTTATATGTCATGTTTATTGGGTTAATAATTTGAAATTATATTGGTGCGCAACTAAGTTTTCGCTGTTTTTCAAGAGATGGCTCCAGTAGTAAGTGCTGGTCGATTGTGACATAACCAAAACGTTATGAACCAAGCTTAGACATATGGTAAACAAACCATTATGACATATTAGCGTCATATACTTTTGGCTGTGTGAAAATGTCTGATTTTGTGCCAAATAATCGTCATTTGCGGGAAGTGTTGCTTTTCTTCTTTCATTCGAAGAAAACGGCGGCTGAAGCGCATCGAGAACTCCAAAAAGTTTACGGAGATGCTGCTCTAAATGAAACAACGTGACGTGATTTCGATGTTGACGACCGTTCGCGTGAAGGAAGACCAAAAACCTTCGAAGACGCTGAATTGGAGGCATTGCTCGATGAGGATCCATGCCAAACGCAAAAAGAGCTTGCTTCAGCATTAGAAGTTACCTGCCAAGCCATTTCCCAGCGATTGCATGCGTTCGGAATGATTCAAAAACAAGGAACTTGGGTTCCTTATGATTTGAAGCCAAGAGACGTTGAGCGTCGTTTTTTCGCCTGTGAACAACTGCTCCAGCGACAAAAAGGAAGGGTTTTCTTCATCGCATCGTTACGGGTGATGAAATATGGATTCATTACAGCAACCCAAAAAGAACAAAATCATGTGGACTGCCCGGTCATGCTTCTACGTCGTCGGTTCAGGTCATTCATAAACTTGATTCATATATTTACTACAGCCCAAAATTATATGGCTGATGTCTGCACATTCCTTGTCACAACATTTACATATTTCATTATCCACTATATTGATCTTATAAAGACGCGAATCTTCCATGGTTAAATTCTTTAAATTTGGGATACATATCTTTTCTTTACATATCGCTATACATTGAACTGTTCTTAACTTGTGTAAAAAGCATCTAATAATTAGTCTGCTTATTTTCATAAGCTTTCGCGTATTGCGTTTACTAGATTTTGCTAGCCTCATCTTTCGGTTGTGTTAAAAAATCCCCTACGCTAATTTTTTTAATATAGTTTCTTTTGATTCTTCGAGAGATTCGGTTTTGTCTATAGTATATTATCCCGCAAAAGTAATTTGAAAGTGTCCTTTAATCCAAACATATGGTATAGATTTACTGTATTCAAGACTATAATCTAATAATTGAATTTCATTTATCGGAGGGAAAAACTTACGGTCAAAATTTGAAAACTCATAAGTACCCTTTAGAGCCAGAGAATACACGAAAGTCCTTGCTATCTATTTGTATATATTCAAGTGCTTTCGTGATAGCGAGAACTTTCGCAGCTAGACGATTTTGATCAATATAATATAATATTTGAAGAACACTAGAAATATCTACTAAGAAATATATTGACATTAATTTTCTATACTTTTATTCAATTAATTGATGGGTAATAAATAATAAAAATATTCAATATTTCTTTGTAAACAAATTTAAATTACATATATATTTATATATATATATATATATATATATATATATATATTTATAATATAAAATGAAAAACGAAACGTAGTCACTTACTGATTGTTAATGTAATTTGTCATTGGTGCAATAATTTATTATACAATACATTATTTCAATTCATAATTCATTGATCATTATACTGCATCGACATCATTCACGTATTTAATATGTTAACAACTCTTTTGAATATCATGGATATATTCCTGTTTATTGAAAGTGATTTAAATTTCTAGAAAAGTTTTGCTATTTATCTAATTCCTATTGAAACGATGTCAAGCATTTAAAAGATTACTATAAATATGAGGATGATAAAGCTGTGTTATCCCTAAACATATCATTGATTATGGGTCTTATATTTGACTTCTGGAGACTAGTGCTGCAGTAACAACTTCAAAAATACAAATGACTGTAGCAACATGGATTTCAACACTTGATGTAGAGGTTTGTGTTGAAACTTCGAGGTAGAACATGACCTTCGATTCTGCCAGGCACTTAGAACTTAGATGGAGCTCTCAGGAACTTCACTCACGTGTTGTGTGTCCTTCACGTAAATATTTCTATATTATCATTATACTAATGACAATAATTAATAATAATAATAATTAATGATTATCATTATGCTAATGATAATATTGTCAAGTGAAAGTGAATATATATATAAATGTCATTAATTACAGTGTTTGTAATACTACACGCCTCGTTAATTAATTTGGCTATATACTATACTGTTTGAGCCTATTGCGTACTATCAAAAGTTGGGATAAAATGCAAGAATAGCATTAATAAATAGAAAAATTATAAAATAGTGGCTCTTTCACGCCACTATTTTATAATTTTACTTATTTATTAATGCTATTCTTGCATATATTCTCGCTATGACTGCAAAACGAGTAAAAATTCGTGAACTGAAAGTGACTGATTTAAGACCTGAATTGGAAACACGTGATGAAGAAGGATCTAGAAATAAAGCGATGCTTCAACAGTGACTTCGAGGTGCACCCATTGATATGAATTCACCTTTGAAAACTTCAACGAATTTAGAGAAAAATCTGGAAAATTAGAAATTTTAGAGAAAAATCAGGAAAATTAGAAATTTTAGAGAAAAGAAAAAGAAAACGGAAAATAAGAAATTCTAGAAAAAGATGTGGAGTAAAAGGTTTCAGAAAATGTGAAAATTCTGGACAGAAAGCTCTACTCCTTCGAGATGGTTCTATCCTGAAAATTGCAAACATTGCAGCCGAGCAGAAGAAACATCAGCTGACACCTTTAATACTACTATGGTTGACGATTGATGGCAACGTTACAATTTTCAGGTAGATTAAGGGGTTGGAAAAGGAACTGCTAGAGGCCAACATGGTAGGAAATTTCTCTCTGTTCGGGTGATCTAGAAAGTATACTTCCTAAAACATATATTGGAAAATCCGGATAGAATAGGGAATAAGATACAAGCGGTGATGGTGATGTTTCTTTTGGACGATATTTTGGCTTCCATAGAAGATTAGAGAAAGTGCGTCAGAGATTTTGTTGAGCAAATAGTTCGCGTGACGTAACGGAGTGGTACAGAAAATGTGTTAACTGCGGCGTAAATAACGGATCACAGAAACGCCGACGTGTGCCTATGAGGCAATATAATGTAGGGAGCCCTTTAGAGAAATTGGTATAGATAAAGCTGAGCCTTCTCTATAAGTATATAATAGTAGTAATGGACTATTTTATTAGAAGGTCGAATCTTATGCCATGTCCAATCAAGAAATTAGAACCATTGCAGATATTATTGTAAAGGAGTTCTTTGGTCATTTTGGAGTACCCTTGGATCTCCATTCCGATCAAGGATGAAGCTTTGAAAATATGTATGTATTCTTGAGAATTCGAAGAATAAGAATAATTTTCTTACAACCGTAATCAGATGGAACAGTAGAGCAAATTAATAGGACAATGATCAAACATTATGAAAGATGATCTCCAAACACCAGAAAAATCGGGACAAGTACTTTGTTTCTAATAGCATACCGACATCTGTTCGTGAGACTACTGGTCAGTCTCTAGCGAACCTCCTATTTGGTAGAGATCGACGGCTACTATAACATCTAAAGTTTGATGTAAGCCTACAGTAGATCTTGCAAGAAAGTATTACGGCGAAAATTAAATGATGTTCACAAGAGAGCACGGCATAATTAATATCCAAGCCGTTAGCGGCAGAACGAAAGAGATGTATGAAATCAACGCCAAAGAAAAAGGCCACCCAGCAGGCGAAGTAGTAATATAATTCGTAACCTCGGCAAGACTTATCTCCGAAGCTTGAGAAACACGGGAGGTGCCATACGAAGTATTGAAACGGTTCAGTAACGTAATTTATCGCAAAAGTCGCAAAAAACGAAATCCTTATAGCAAAGCAAGAGTCGTACATTTTAATCGATTAATCCCATAAGAGAGATAAAAATGTGCCTGTCGCCGATTTACGTTAAAAAGATAATCAATATGTAAAACCAACTTTTAACGACTTTGTGAAAGCACATTCTGGTCCAGGAGAAACTTGGATAGGAGTAAGCATTGAGAAACATCAAAATTTGTTCACAGTAGAGCTGGATTATGCATTGAGCCACTGGGTAGTCCAAGACGTAGAAATATTGCCATTGATCAAATACTCAAGGAAGGTCGAAAACATTCAGGTATTCTATTGTAGCTGGCGATGAGACGTGGTGTTTCCAATATGATCCAGAGATCAAGCATCAAAGCTTTGAATGGAAGCAAGCAAAGAAAGAAGTTGATTTATTTTTATATTATTTTATATTTTTATGAGCGTCGTTTGGCGCGTATTCCTCGTGTGCGCCCTCAATATTGTCAAAATGGTAGTTGGCTTTTGTTATCAAGCATTCTTAACTGGCATTAAGTTAAAGAAAAGGTATGTGGCCGTAACTTTTCCTTCAAAAATTAAATCTCAGAATTAAAATTACGTTAACAAAATTAAATATTCTATAGAAATCAGTACGCAAAATGCTAATTCTTCGTTATTTTGTGGAGAGAAATAAATGTATGCATTTCTTTTAATATCGCAAACAACGAGAGATAGAATGCAGTTGTTTGAAAATTTTTGGTACCAGGTCGAAAATGTAAACAATTCCTGCGTTATTTAAATTACTTTTAACGCACACCATGGTTCTCCTATTTCTTTTCATGAAACATACAAGAGTTATTTACAATTTGATATCTTTACGGTTAGACCTAAAAATATAACGAGCAAAAATTGAAATTTAAAACATAAACCTTTTTGCTGTTATGGAAAATGCTAATTTCGTGTTATTTTGCTGAGTGAAATAAATATATGCATTTCTTTTAAAATTGTCCAAACAACTGCAAATGAATCGTTTTGTTATCAGATCGAAAATGTAAACACGTCCTGCGTTATTTGAATTACATTTAATGCACACCATGGGTCGTTTATTTTTCTTCAAGAGACATACAAGAGTTATTTACAATTTGGTATCTTTACAGCTCGATCTAGAAGTATTTATAAAGCAAAAATTGCATGTAAAAAGTCAAAATACAGAGTGCGTGAAAACTGTTCACTTCTCACATTTCTTTGTAAAATGTATCATTTATGATATATTTTACATGACCGAGATTAATTATTTGTGCTATACGAGGTCTGATCAAAAAAAACCGTTATTTTCAATTTTTTCAAAAAGTGTTTATTTATTCATCAATAACTATCTTGTCCCCTTCAAAGTAATCCCTCTCAGATATAATACACTTATGCCAGCGTTTTTCCCAATCCTCGAAACACTTCTGAACCACGCTTTTTGGTATCGCCAACAGCTCTTGTTTCGATTTTTCTTTTATCTCCTCAATCGTAACAAAACGCTTTCCTTTCATCGGTGTCTTCAGTTTTGGGAAGAGTAAAAAGTCAGCGGGGGCCAAGTCTGGTGAATACGGTGGTTGAGGCATGATAACGGTTTTGTTTTTGGCCAAAAACTCACGCACAAGCATCGATGTGTGAGCTGGTGCGTTATCATGGTGATTGTTTTTTCCACAATTCCGATCGTTTGAGCCGTATTGCTTCACCCAAACGTTGCATAACTTCCTTGCAGTATTCCTTATTAACCGTACGACCTGTTGGCAAGAACTTATGATGCACCACGCCATTATAATCGAAGAAAATAGTGATTAAAACCTTCGCATTTGATCGAACTTGGCGTGCATTTTCTCGGCCTTCTGTAAAGCGCTTGTACCACTTATAAACACTTTTTTGAGACAAACTGGACTCGCCGGATGTCACAGTCAACATTTCAAGTGCCTTGGAGCACTTTATTCCGTTTTTAACGCAAAATTTAATACATATTCTTTGATCCTTTTTTTCGAATAGTAAAAAATCGAAGAGCACAACAACACACGACTAACCTTTTTATCTGTCAAAAACAAACTGACGATCCAAAATGGCTGATATTGCCAACATATATAACAGACATGTGTACCAACATAACAGAAAAAAAATGCGTACGTAACTCACGAAATTTGAAAATAACGGTTGTTTTTGATCAGACCTCGTATACCATAATACGATAAAATATTAATAGTATAACTAATAGTATAATATAAAATTAAAATTTTTGTCATTCAGCTTCCGTTTGGATAGATAGTAGTACGAAAACGAGGTGAAAGAATACATTCTATGTGCGAAATAAATTTTGTGATACATACAAATTCAAATTTTTTAACATATAATAATAATAGATGTGAGATTTTCTGTGAATGGAGGTGCCAGTGAGCTGATTAAAATGTTCCAATGTAAGATATTGAATTTTTATTAAACAGATCGGCAAGTGTCGGACCCTTAATGCACCGATACATGACGACTAATAAAAGGTATATATTTCAGACCCTCCATTGCTATTAGAATAAAAGGAGTTCGATTTGACAAGTTAATCTTTTTAACGAGAAAGTAATATACTTGTTTCAAAATTGATATATATATACACAGTCTGTCTCAGAGAAAGCGGAACTTTTTTAAAATAAAAACAAAAGCTTACTATTTTGGTAAAATTCATTTATTTTATTCAAAGCAGTCGCATTCGCCTTCAATACAACGTTTTGCACGGTCAATTAGCATATCGAATGAATTTTTAGTTCATCTTTAGATATGTCCTTCAAGATCGTTGTCGTGACTTCGACATCGACATAACACTATCCTTTCATCGGAAAATGTAGTATGGAGGGAGAATAGACAGAAACCACACGGGGCCAAATCCGGTAAACACGGTGAATGGTTGATGGTTAAAATGCTATTTATAATTAGAAAATCAGTGATAACAAGCACCAGCTACCATTTTCACGATATTGAGGGCGCACATGACAAATACGCGCCAAAGGACGCTTTATAACACTAAGATAATATACAGCACTGACTGTTTGACTAGTTGGTACAAACTCTTTGTGCACTATGTCTTTCGAATCATAAAAATAAATTAACATGTCTTCACTTTTGACTTCTTCAAACGACTTTTTTGGTCTTTCTTCGCTTGCTTCCATTCAGAGCGTTGACGCTTGGTTTCTGGATCATATTGAAAACATCACATCTCATCGGCAGTTACAATAGAATACCTGAAGATTTTGTCCTTTTTTGAGTCTTTAATCAAGTCTGTACGATGTAGAATTCAGTTAGCTTGTGTGGTACAAATCTTTCTCAGTCCCAAGAGCTGTGTCAAAATGCGATGAATTGAATCGTTAGAAATATATAATTACATTCCCTCGTATTGCAATGAGGATTTCGATTCATTTCTGATAAATTCACTCACAAGTTTGATGTCACTTTTCATAACCACAGATTTTTTTGCACTGGGTATTTACCACCGTGTGTGATAAACGCGCGGCACCGTACACTTGTTCTACAAAGTAAATGTTTCAATAAACGATTTACCGAGTTTGTTCAAAATACCCCAAATACACACTGTTACTTTATGCGCAATTTCCCTGCTTCTAATGATGCAAATATCAAAATATTTTGACATAACATTGGCGAAAGAACTACCTTACCGACGTGTATTTTTTTAATAGATGGCGCCACTAAGAATTACTGTTTTAAAAAAGTTCCGTTTTCTCTGCAACAGATTGTATATATATTCAATTATACAATTTCATATATTTATCTAGCATTTCAGAATATTCAACAAATTTGCTTATACATATTTATAATATACTAGAAGTTTTAATACATATGAATATTTAGCTAGCTTTAGCTATTCATTTACATCTTATTTAAACTTCTACCTACCTAATCGCATATAAGATTAAAACATTCAAATTGCAAAGTACCAGGTGTACTTTAACACCACGTTGGTTTTCGTATCTTATCCAATATCATTCGGATAGCTAACGAGGTTACCGATTGATCGAAACTAATTTCGCTGAACAGGTATGTAAATGCAAATTAGTTGACTAATTAATTTGAATTTTGTTACGAAAAGCATGTCCACGTTGAGTTCGACATTGACTTTTGGTGTGGCGAATTGAAAAGAACTTGTTTCTTGTTTGCTTAAATGTTAGCATAATGTATTGCTAAGTTGCCGACGTTAATTTTTTTGCCAGACATTGTGAATATTTATGAGTTTAGACAGGATGATTTAAATAATAAAATCATGGAGAGTTTTGAGGTTACGAAATATTTTATACAATACGATGCAAATAATGAACTGATTTGGTTTGTTTAAAAATTTTGAAATTTATAATAACAATAATAATTTATTTGAAACAAAACAGGTACAAATCCAAAAGAAATATAAGCAAAATGACAAGAAAAGTACAATAATTTACAATAAATGACCCATAGAGAATGCATATGTACTGCCGATGTCAAGGCAGATCCATTCGAAGTAGACTGATATTCCATAACGAATATATCATAGGCGCCTTTAACAAAATGTTGGTCCTTGCCGTGGGGGTACGAATTAAATCATTCGATCCAGGAAAGCAACAGAAAAGTAAGAAAATTAATATTTAACAATAAATTTGGTGTGTTAATCCTGCCGGTAATAACATCCAGCATAAATAGAGCACTAATGGTCCTTTTCCTTTCAGTGAGCGAAACGATGTCATATCGCCCAAGCAGCTCGCTCTAATCAATTCCACGAATAGGATATCGATCATCATACAGGAGATACACTGCAAGAATATAGATTTGATTCGCTCTAATAGGCTAGTCTGAACACTTTAGATACGTAGGATGGCAGGCTATAAATGCATACTCTAGCTTGGAAATGACATGAGTAAAGAAGAAGGTCTTAATAGTTTCAATATTATTAAAATATTTGCATATGCGAATAATAAATTCAAGAGACCTGGAAGGAAGAAAAGAAAGAAAGAAAACTAACGATTCTTTTTGTTGAACGTTAAATAGTTTGTTAGTTTATTATTATTGACATTATGAATTAATTACACTGAGCAAATCGAAAGCTCATTCCGTTTTTATAAATTTCAAAACAGCAGGATTGAAGTAAAAATAGCATGAAATAGTTTAGCAAAGAGGGGTAGATAATCAATTAACAACACATCAAAAAAAATATTTACGCTTAAGACGAATTACACTGATCTACAAGGAAACATCATCGCACACAAATTTACGTGGGTTTGTTTCATTCTATCATGCACAGACTAAGGGTATTTCTTAATGACAACTTTTCGGAACAGTATAAAAAGTTCATCACGTAAATGTGTTCAGTTCCTGTATGAAAATTTCGCAAGTATTGCATCATCCTCGACAGTTAAAGTGAATTCATAAAGTTAAAAAACAAAAATTAGTTTCAGTGTTGAGCTCTTCTTAGGAGACTTAATAAATAAAGAATTATTTTCCGTTTGATCTCCTTGTTTCATAATTTTCAGAAAGAGTTCCTAGCAGTGATACTAATTGAAAATTGATTACTTTTTATGAAGATGCCCTGACAGTGCAGTGAAATTTCACTCCAAAGTCTTAGCAGAGGATGAAAATAAAAAGAACTCTAGAATATTTATTATGTATTGTTCAACTGTCAAGTGCCCATCAGGATAAGACCTGAGTTCTATGCATGTCACTTGTGTTCCAATGTACTGCGAAATTAGTTAAATCCAAAAAAAAGTACCACCGCCATTTGTGATGCTATGGAGAAAATGATAAGATTATTTTCAAAATTTCTACCTTTGCAAGTAGATGTTGTCATCTTCCTTCTCCGTGAACAATGAAAAGGAAAAAAATTGTAGTTGTAGAGCCAGCAAGTGGGTCAATTCCTCAATTATATTGTGCAATTTCCCATATTTCTAAAGAAGGAATATTGATCAAACCGTTAGTAGCTATTATATTAATAATAACGACGAGAAATTTATTGCTCTACAGCTTGGAACCAAATTATGGGACAACAAGTAATAATACAATAGATACAAATAAAAAATTAGAGAGAAATAGTTGCATTAACAGAAGTAGTTAATTCTGTTGACTCAAAAAGAAATCAAGCCAGGAAAATCATTAATGAAATAAAATTAATTAAATATTATATCCTTTGTCTTATTGGTGATACTATACCATGATGGGAGTTCTCCGTATGCAGCTGGTTCTGGGTACAGGTATTCTAAAATTACAGTCAGTTTTGGATTGTAAACGAGGAGTATTAAAAGAGTTATTTTTTTCAGAAGGAAACAGCATTCCACAGTGTTCATCAGAAACTTTGCACAGAGAGAGTCACGGTGAGAAGACAACGAGGCTATGCAATGCCAACTCAACAGATCGGACATCAGACGGCCCTCTTAGAATAAACCCTAACCACTTTGAATAAGAGAAACTTAAGAAATTTTTCGTGAATGAAATTCTGCCACATGCATTCAATGAGTTCCAAATTTGGGGTGCATATTCAAGTTTACTTAGAATAAAGGCATATCAAAGGGACTTTAGTAAGTTAATATCATTAAAATAACGCAAAACCCGCATAATAAAACTAAGTGACTAGTCCTCGGAGAAAATAGATTTGATATATGTTTGAAAACTAGGTTCAGAATCAGAGAAGATATCAAGATACTTAATTTCTGATATCCTCAACTGAAGATTAATATTACATGCATAGTTAACGGGAGGAGAAACACGTATGTAGAAAATAACGATACGTCAGCATAGGCAAGAACTGAATAGTTAGGAGTCATTACTAAGTTATTAATAAATAAATTAAATAGGATCAAGAGTCGAGCCCTGCCAAACACCTGTTCTGAGAATAAATTTATTCGAAGAAAAACCATTGTAGAAAACACAACATCTGCTATCAAGTAAGTAGGAAGACCAAAGATGAAGGAAGAAGCCCTAAATAATTCAACTTATGCAGTAGAGTAATGCAGTAGTATATTTTATAACGTTAAAAGCGCGTGAAAGTCGGTGTATATCAATCCATCCCTTCCTATCCAAAGACTCGCCAACTTGTTGAGAAAGGGATGCTAAATTTGTAATTGTTGAATGTCCAGGTATAAATTCATGCTGGTTTAGTGATAAAAATAAACAAATATTTTTATAAATAATGGGCTAAATAAATTTTCCTTTCACATATTTTTGCGAAATTTGATAATATTGAAATAGCTTGGTAATTAGTGGTGCTGAAACGGGACATATCACGCACTTCCAACGAGATGAGAAAATGCTAGTCTTAATCGATAAATTGATTAGCAGCAGGTATAGAGGAAAAGCGAATGCCAATCTGCAGTCCCAAATCAGAAGACTCGGGAGTAGATCGTCATCCGAAATATGCTCGTTAGGTAATGATGATATGATATGGATCAGTTCGTCCTAATGTTTGGGCAAACTTCAGCATTAGACAATGTAGATATATGTTAAAGAAGGAGTTATCAATAGCGTTAACAATATCTATAGAATTGGTGAATTCGTTGAAACTATTATATAGTAACGTGCTAGGGACTTTAGTTGAGCGACGTTTAATTTTGAAAAAAATTCATAAGTTAGCAGGTCAATTTCAACCGCGGTGATATCACTATTGTAACTAATCGAAATCTGAGGCTTACGTACAAAGACCTCTAAAAGGTCTAAATTACGTTATATTCAGAATGCATTTTTGCTAATATCTAAGACATATGTGGGCAACAACCGGCCCTCTGTAAGATTCGATCCGACCCGCGAGACATTGTCGTATTATTTCATGTCTGATATCTATCGCTAAAAATTATGAACACTACTTTAAAACACTATTTAAAATGCACTACCTTTAAACGCGGCCCGCGAACGTATTTGCACATTACAGTTTGGCCCACAACATGTCAAAGGTTGCCCATACCTGATCTAAGACATGCTTGAAAACTAGTTAAACGTGACTAAATGATGGTATTAGGAATTTTAAAAATTTTTGCTCCAAGCTGCAAGAAAATAATTAACTGGAACCAGGTATTTGTATCTCGTATTATGTTGCAGTAATCGATTTTTAATTTAATATTTCAAGTTTTTACAGAAAATGGATTATTTCGCTACTGCTATGATATAAATAACTATTTGAGAAATTAAAAAAATAATTCATTTTATGCAGTTGAAAGAATACTATTAAATTTGAAAACGTTGGTATGATTTTGTTAGCAGTCAGAACATCAATGAAATATTTGAGATGATATAAAGCTAATCGAATTTTGATGGTTTAAAAAGCATTTCATCGGGGCATTCAATTAATGGAAAAACGATATTAAAGATTATAGAATCGAAATTTGATGGGGATTAAATTTGGAGATTGTATCGTTGAGATACTAATAAAGTCCATAAACGTAATTTATTAAATTAGTTTAAATGTTAAGGAAGACTGTTAATTTAAGTGTTAAGAAGCAAATGTAACGTTTGTCTTTTTTCTATTGTGTAAGCATAAATTTACGTATAGACAATAAATTCGTATTACAAATTTTTGATGTTTTTGTAACTCCTCAAGTTATTTAAAAAATTCGAAATGTCAAATTCAATTCTATATGAAAATCACACAAATTCAAAAGTAGAAAAGTTATTGAGAAAATATTCTTTCTTTATTGTTATCCTAGCTGTTGAATAACTACTAATTTAGTTATTACCGATTTCCTATACTTTTAGAGAATATTACGTTATTTAATTAAATAAAATTAAAACACTTAATGTGAACAAAACTTTCTTCTAATTATCGACAAAAACATCTTATAGAAAGTGAATCCCGAAACCGTAAATTACAATAACATTCTTGTGATTGATTCTCGCAGACAATCGCTTTTCGAACCTCTAATAAGAGAACTCGCCTTAGAAAAGGTGACATAGTGAAATAGTACAATAATTCTCATGATGGAATGCCGCCTTTTTTGCAAGGATTTGTACACAGAAAATGCTATTAGTGCTCACAATAGGCATTCGCTTTCAGTAAAGAAGAGCCGGTAGTATTGAAAGTTGACAAAATTGCGCATTAAGCTCTCAGACGTGAATCGACACCTCTTGAAGAATTTTTTTTCCGAAGATTATTACAATGCCTTTCCCAATAACGTACTTTTTTAGTATGATTAGCGCGATTTGTATTTAATTTTTTGCATTTTCATTTATAAGATGCGTAATATATTACAATCATAATTGAGTAAAATTTTGTAAAATAAATTTAAACCGTAATGTGCTTTCTTCTATTCTAATTACGAAATAAAATATATTGCCCTTTTTAAATACTAATTTGGCTTTCGATAATGCGAGTCTGCGTTCTATACATACATACATAATCCAATCCTCTTCTACCTTGCGGTGTAGGGTAAATTCTCACTTCCACTCACTCTGAGGTCCATTATCACTCCCACTTCTCACTAGGTTCGATTCTCACTTCACCTACACTCAGTTAGGTTGTCACTTTCTCATCCTATTGTGCTTGTTTGTCCATATGCACGAACTCTGCCCATTTCCTTTTGTCGTGCGCCAATATCTTAGCCTCTTGCCAGTTTGTATCTTTCTTGCTTAGTATTTTCTCTATTGTATCGTCCCAGTTCCTCCTTGGTCTTCCTCTCTGTCTCCTTATATTTGTCTTTGCTTGCCATATCTTTCTTGTTTGCCTGTTCGGTCCCATTCTAATTAAATTACCAAATCATCTTATTTGTTGTTTTTCTATTGAGGTCTTTATTAATTCAACTTCCAGCATTTCTCTTATTACCTCATTTCTCATTTTGTCTTTTCTTGCGACTCCCACTATCCCTCTCAGGAACTTCATTTCCGTTGCTTATATTTTCGACTCTTGCTTCTTCGTGAAGGTCCAGCTTTCACATCCAAAAGTCAATATGGGTTTAAAGATCGTTTTGAATACCGTTACTTTTGTTTTTTTGTTTATTTCTTTTTTCCTGATAAGTGCTTTATTCAGCGCATAGTACACTTTGTTTGCTCTTTCAATTCTATTGTTTATTTCTGCTTCATTTTTCCAATCTTTTTGTATGGTAAGTCCTAGATATTTGTAGCAGTCCGTTTGTTCAATTTCTTTGCCATAGATCCCCATGATGGTTTGCGTCTTGTTCTTCCCGAGTACCATAATTTTGGTCTTTTCTGTATTTATCTTTAGGTTGGATTTATTGAGCGCTCTGCTCCATATTACTAGGTTTTCTTCTAGTGCATTATTATTACCGCCGAATATTATAAGGTCATCCGCAAACGCGCACTCTGATATGTAAAGCGATTCCAAATATCTGCATTCTAATGAAATAAAAATAGATCTTAAGATGCTCGGACGTTTCCTTATAATAATAATAATAACAGTAATAGTAATAATCCACCCTTTCACATGCCCCAACAGCTTAACCTCAATTTCCGGGGTTTTTGGTAGACCATGAAATATTTTTTCGCTGGCGCTCGTGGTGTGACTGAAGGCCTTTTACTTTCAGCATTGGCTTAAATGGGAAAGGGAAACCACGAAAACCCTTGTTATAAGCTAGTGTCTTACCGCTGATATATGTACGAATCGGCTTTCGGCACTTATGACATTAAAAGATTAAGTACTGATTCCAATTATCAAAGAACATTATTTTTTAATGATATATATTATTCTGAGAAGATTAGATATATAAAATTAAAACGATCACAAGAGAAAATCAATTTTAAGGTGTTATTTTATCTGACTTGTTTATAAATACTTTATTGGCAAGGCTAAGTATAATTTTGAAGATTTTCAAGACATAGTTCTGACAAGACAATCTGAACAATATTTACGTCTCATAACTAATTAGTTAATAATCGTTATATGTTCTTTGAAAAGTATATGCATTCTAAATGTATTATAACATAATATATAATGTAAATATATAAATTTTCACGTATACTAATAACAGACACTTTAAAAATTTAAAATTAAATTGATATTAGTTAAGTGGTTAAAATGAGGAGATGTTGTTATGATATGGGTACATTAAAAATAGAAAAGAACATGAAAGTGATTGAGTTTCGATCTAGCTAAAGCATCCCAATAATAATAAAGAAAAAATTATTAACTAACTGATGATGTGCATGAAAAGCCCATGGCATGTGGGAAGATGAAAGAAAAATAAGTAGCAGGAATAAAATAAGGTTATTTTTAAAATTTTATTTACTGAATTAAATAAAGTGGTTTAAATTTATTTGAAGGACATTCATCTCCATAGATATGAAAATGAATAACAAAAAGACAGGCTGTATAAATGCTGGTTTGTAGTACATGATACATACAACAGCTCCTAAGAGTATATGCAGGAATCAGTGGTGCTCAGTTTCGATAGTCTGTTGCCTATTAAATAAATACGAAGAGAACCAAAAGCTATGACTCCACAGAGTCCGAGTTTATAAATGAATATGAAGTAATCTTTGCTGTCATATACTCATGATAAATCAAGTAGAATAAGTTTTAAGTATATTAGTAATAAATATACGATGTAGAATAGTGTAGATAAAATCTACAAGAATTAATAAAATTTAGATATCGAACGATACGTGGTGTACAGCGAGTGTATGTACATATATCTCTCTGGATCAGGTGATGGATATCGTGATCGCGATATAGTAGGTACAGTAAGTACCATAAAAAGGTTTACGATGTATGTACATGAAAGTATATCTGCGGAATTCATGTACGATGGTCTTTATAACTTGTTATGTAAACAAAACTTTGGCATTTGGGGCATGTCTGATTTATAACATAGAGGTACAAAAACACATTATTTTCTGAAGGTAGAAGATTTGTATTCATGTAGATGTGAAGATATGGTAATGCGCGTAACATACGAATAATTGTTTTCTTTGATTTTATTTATTCCCTATATATACAAGGAATTATTATTATTATACTAAGAACAGAAAAGAGCGAGTTTCTAAAAAGTTAGGTCTTTTAAAAGAATCAGTAGGAGAAAGGGTAAATGCACTTTTTAATTTTAAATGAATCACCCAAAGAACAGGCAACCTACGCCAAGATTAATAAATAATTGAAAGTGAGATATAGTGGAAGGGGTTGCGACATTATTGTTGGAGAGTGCGGCTAATTGAATTAATCAAAAAAATGTAAAAAAGTGGAAGAAAAATCTTTACTACATCAATGTTCGTGTTCGGCATACATATTTGTATACGATGTTCAACACACCTTTTTCGAGCGCGAGAGGTGGACCGAGCGTAGAGATGCGCTGCAAGAAGGAATAGGCCCTTTGACGCCGCACAACGTTGTGGAGATAATGTTATCTAGTAACGATCTCAGGCAGGAGCTCGCCAGGTTCATGGAGAAGGTATTGAAAACGAAGAAACGTGAGACTGAAACAACGGCGGTAATCAATTAAGGCTAATTATAAGATGTCTTTCTGAAATAATGTAAATAGCGATTAATTTCTGCTGATGATGACAACTTAGTTGTCGAAGCACGTATATGGAATATCGATGTGGTGAAGGGTTTTCTTTTAACTTGTTTTGATTAATTCAATTAACCACAGTCTCCAACAAAATTTACTTTAGTAAATATTGCTGTTAAAGTTTGATCTGTGTCTAGTTAAGAACGGAAAATATTTAATAGTCTTTTAAAAGATGAAGAAGAAAGATACTTTTATATACACAAAATTAAAGTGTCATTTACATTAAGGTGGGCTTTACAATATTTCGCAGAAAAATACTTAACTTTAAACAGTTCGCGATGGCAACAAACTATTGCGAGATACCCACGCGATAATCACCGAGCAAAACTAGAAAAACCAGCGAAATGATACCGTAAATACCGCAAATGGTAGCGGCAAATTGAACGGACGTTTATTTTTTAAAAACAAAAAGAAACGGAGCACCCACACGACTCCAACAGCGTTCGAATGACAAAGGCGCTCAGCGAGCGCGAATAGAAGGGAAATTCATGGTGTTCGACGATCTCCCATCCGTGTCGGACTCTACAGGTATATACGTACATATATATTCAACATATATATACGTTGTGTGTACTTAAAGTGTTTATAGGTGGGCCCCACCTGCATATTGTGTGAGTGTGTTAGAGTGTGTGTGACGTAAGCATCCGTGGTTCGCGGGTACTGAATGTAAGAGCGGTTTAGAACGACGACAGCCTAGCCGCAAACATCAGAAAGTTGTCGTCGTCTAAGGTAGTAGAAGTGGACGAGACAATCGAAACGTGTTAGAATCGTGTGCGAGTTGGTTCTTTTCGCCTATGCTTCAGTTTTAGTTTGGAAGTGCAAGCCGTCCCTTTTTTTGTATTTCCACAGATGTCATTTCCTTTTTAAAGCGCTCTTTCCTGGGCCGACGACGTGCGAATGAGATTTAGGTACATACTGATCTAGCGCGGGTGTTGTAAGACATAAATTTAGTGTATTCTGTCGGATACGAACGGTGTGCGCCGAAGTTAAGAGGCTGATCTTCTCGTGATAAGAAGGTAAGTTCACGAACTTCTAATGCTGTTCGATTTGCGCAGAGTTCATTCCTCTTATTAAAGTGAAGGATCAAATTTAACTTTAAGATATAACAAACAATTATAACATATTAACAAATTGCATAGTGTAAAAGTATGTTTTCCATACCTTTTTAAAACAGATTACCAATAAAAGCAATCCAATTTTACTCTTCTAATTCAGAACTATGTGTATTGAAGAACATTCATATATGGACATTAATTTTCTGAATTTGAATATAGCATTTTGGTCGTTAACATGCTCAACAACGCTTTTGAAAAGCTATGCAAAACTCGAAGTTGAAAATAATGAAAAAGAAAGCATTATTTCCTCAGATGCATCCTACAAAATATTATCTTTAAATAAATTTGAATTGATACTACAATTTAATAAAATGACTACCAATAAAATGAAAGGAATATATCTTTTTACGTTGATTATAATCGTTAAGAATTATGTCGCAGATTTCTCCTATGTCTAAACACTTTTTATAAATTTATAAATAACGCTTTATTTTATTGCAAGTTTTGTAAATTCTATTTTGGATAATAATTTAACCTGTTCGAAATCACTATATAGGTTGTAAGAAGGTAAGATTTTGTTGTTTGAATAGCAATAATTCTCGCCCTCTATAAGGATTCCAAATTGTCGTCGTATTGGTTAAATCACTACAATTATAGATAATTCTTGCGATATGTCTTACTTTCCTTTTTGTTTTTCCTTAGTTATGCAAGTGAATATTTCGATCACTTGCTGTAAAGAATTAACTTCAACTCAAATACATTACACATTTATAATGTGAGAGACATTTACTAAATGTCGAGTCTAATACAGTAATAAAATTCAATACTTTACTTTCAAAATATTGCCGAATTACAATATAGTTTGTATGTGAAAAAACTACTTTTTCTAATTTTTTTTTTAAGTTTCTGGAAGTATTCATTTATCTGCTTTTTTAAAGTGTATTGAAAGTTACATTCGAAGCTGTATGATAATTGTCTTGTCTGTCTGAATGTAGGTGTGTTGACTACAGGCTTCTGCCAATTATTGGACAATTGAAGAACAATTTTATTTTATTATGTTTTAATTTTTCAAAGTATCACACTCAATTATGCCTATAGAATTAGCGATTTTGTTAATAATTAATTATAAATATATAATTAAGCACTCTTCGATGGGAAATTAATAAAAAATAGTATTTTATGCCGTGCCATCATTAATTACACACACAGAAATTAATTAAACATTTTTTTATTAATTTCCCATCGTAAAGTACTTAATTATCAACATCAAAACCCAGGTTATAACTATTCTATTTTCATAATGTGATTTATGGAGTACTAAAAGATTCGAAGCTGTACTGTGTGGTGGCCTAATTGGTAAGGCAGACGTCTAGTAAATGGTAGATACAGGTTTGAGTCCTGCTTCAGCACAGAACTTTTTAATTAATTTCTGTCATTGTAATTAACGATAGCATAGCAAAAAATACTAATTTTCATTAATTTTCCATCGTAAATTGCTTAATTATATATTTATATATAATTATTAGCATCAAAATCTGACTGCGAGTTATAACTAGTAGATCTGTTTCCATAACGCGATTTGCGGCATATTAAGGGACTCGAAACTCTACGGCCTAGTGGTCTATTTGATGAGGTGGCCGTCTAGCAAACGGCAGATACAGGTTCGAGTTCTGCTCCAGAGCTGAATTAGTGATTCTTTTCATAAATAATTTATACAGGAAATGTTGGAAGTTTTAAACAATCGACTGCTTTTTCAAGGTCATATCAACAGATTTCATTGCTTGTTACAACCTTATAATCGAGTGGATCAGTAACCAAAAGTTACAAATTTTGTAACTTTTGTGCTAATTGGTGTTAAGCTGTACGATGTACAGCGATAATATAACTTCTCTGTATCACACGACAACGTGGTTCAAAAAGTGTTGATCACACTGGCCATGAAACCAATATTACTGGTTGCTTTTGACAGCTGTTGGAATATGTTTATAAATACATGAATTTTAAGGAATAATAGGTTTTATTGTTTAATATGCGTTAGTAAATGTACAGTCGAGTCAACGTTTGTATTGAAAATCTAAATTTTAGGTTAATTAAAGTGAGATTAAGAGAATAAACAATAACTTCTAAAGATATATGTATTAATACGTGACTTTGTTATATGTGTCTAGAAAGAAATTTGTAAAATAAAATATGAAAAAATACCATTTCGATCGATAAGGAAAAATAAGTTAATTGCATTAAGTAGGGCATACATAGATGAGATAGCGAGCGGTTTGGCGATAGGTAGCGGCAATATTGCTGGGAAACTAGGTATTTAATTGCAAAAAAAACACGTGTTAAAACTGACACACCATGCTTAATATATATGTACATGATATCTGCGTTGTTATGTGAACTTAGCATGAAAATACATATCTAACTGCAATTTCCTTTCTCTCAGTTTGCATTTATCAATTGCTGGGCATAAATTTTCTACGAGTCCCTATCTCAATTTTCGTCTACCGCTTTCCTCTAGTGCCTTTAACATTATCAATGCCACTCTTTGAATATCTTCTCACACTAAGATTCTTTTTGTAGTTCTCCAAGACATATTAATAGTAATACATTCTCAGTGTTTTACTATTATACGTAGTTATGTGGAATTTCTGTGTGGGAATTTGCTTGTTCTGGGTTTTCGTTTTTTTGTCTTTCACAGCTTTACAACGATTCTCCCCAGTCATGTTGGATATAATTGTAATGTTTACCAAGTGAGTGGATAAGTACGCAAAGCAGGTGAGAATTCCTTTGCATTAATTGACACAATCATCCTATGAGCTGGTGTTAATTTAAGATGACTTATCCAACGGCCGCCCGCGACAAATTGTCTATTGTTCTGGTATGATAACAATGTTTAGGGTTGCAAGAATTGAGAGGATATGGAATATGATTAGATTTATCTGCCTTGTTGCGAGAATAATTTCAATGAGGATGATCTGCCAATTTCACACCCTAATCTCGTCGTTTCAGTGTAGCTAATGAATATGATTCATCACATTCGATTCATCAATATTTCTGCCGCCTTAATTCAAGCTACAACATATCAAATGAAATAACTACAACATATCTATAATCTGAAATATCTTTTAGGCCTTATTTTTTGTAAACTCACGAAAGCTGCAAGTAAAAATATCACAATCACATTTGTATCAATAACTTTCCATATATGTATGTATAATATTTCTCGAATTGTAAAATCCCTCAAATTATTAGTGACATATACAGCTTAAATAAGTGTTATGGTTAATTATCAAATTATTTCTTGGGTTATGAATATATTAAGAAAAGATAAATAGGAATTAGCACCAGTATTAGTAATCTTAGTTAGATGTTAAGTTAATTATGTAGGTTACAAACGATATTAAACTTGTTGGAATATTGGTGTACGATTGTTTGTGTTAATAACTTTAGCATTTAATATGGTTATACTGATAATTAGAATGTAAATATCAAGGAGAATGATCATAAGTTGTTTTGAGAAATGCGCAACTGAATACCGACTACATCTATTGTGCAAATTTTCTAGTATTTTTATAGATTGTTTCTGCAAAAATATTAGAATACAGACAAAAAATTTGTTGATGTATACGAGACGATTTCTGGTGAAATATTGCATATTTAAACTTAACGCAAATATAACAATACAAATTTACAATTCGTACATTCTATAACAATTTTTAAATTCTGTATCGTATGAACTATAGAAATATAATTTGGTTAAATCGACGTAAAAGAGTAATCATATACAGGGTTTGCAGAACCATTAGACAAATAACAATCACGACTTAAAGCTACTGTATAATGTAAACGTACATATTTCACATACAAACCGATTGTGCAAAATGAGATTCATTAAATTTCAAACCCGACCTTTTTCATGTGTATACGAGGGTAGCTGCTTATATTTTGGGAACTGGTAACACTCATAGTATTGCCTCCGATCTGATGATTGCATCGTGAAGTTTGTCATTTTTGACAATATATTTACCTTGACAGTTTTATTATCCGGTCGCCATTTCTATTGTTGACAGTAACTTGAAAATTTTATGTCAGTGGAGAAATGGAATTAACTCGTGAACATTTTCGTGCAATTATTTTTCATAACTTTCAGCTTGGATTATCTCAACAAGAATGCATCGACGAGCTGAATTTTATATATGGTGATGAAGCACCATCTAAAACTACAGTATGTCGATGGTATAGTGAATTCAAACTTGTACAGCGTTCTTTGGACGATAAATTTCGTGAAGGTCGTCCCACAAATGTTATTGTGTCGGAAAACATTGATGCAGCGTCTGAATTGATAATGCAAGACCGTCATGTGACATACCGTGAGATCGAGGCATCTCTAGGTATTTGTAACATCAGCATGCATAAGAGCCTGCATGAACATTTAGCCGTTAAGAAGCTATGTACACGTTGGGTATCACATAATTTGAGAACCGCTCAAAAAAGGATTCGCATCGATTGGCGCTAAGAACTGCACAAAAAATACAATGATGGTGCATCAAAGAACAAAGTTTTTCAAGAAATAAGAAAGACAAACCGAAAACGACAGGTCATTCTCCGCCATGATAATGCGAGCTCTCAGGTCGGATCAAACAATTGAATATTTGACCGGGCAAAACATTGAATTGATGAGCCATCTGCCGTACAGCGCTGATCTAGCACCCTGTGATTTCTTTTTGTTCCCCCACGTGAAAATAAGCTTCGTGGTCAACTGTTTTTTACGCCGTAAGAGGCAGTTGAGACATTCGAAACTCATATCTTGGAGATACCGCCTTCACAGTGCTTTTCGGATTGGTTTAAACGAATGCAAAAGTGCATTGATTTTCAAGGAGAATATTTTGAAAAGCAATAAAACTATTTTCGATAATAAAGAATTTTTTTTGTTTGCTATTCCCTAAATAAAAACCGATACCCTCGTATCAGAATTGCGATTACTAAACACGAATATAGAGATTTTAATTGGAACCCATTTCCACGAAATTTACCAGATTGTATACATATCTAGTTTATTGTGCTTGATGACAAAAGGTGTCCAAGTTAATATAAAGTAAAGAGTATGAGCTTCTTCAAAAGACGAAGAAGAGATCCCATAAAAATGATAACGTTGCAAATTTGCTATACATTCTACTAATTCAGAACTATTGTTTTAAGTACAATCCGAAATTTTTTATTTTGACGGAAATCTCCCGCAAATATTAATATTCTTAGAAAGTTATTACAGTGACGTTTTCGAAAACCCCGAAATAAATTTTGATGACAAAGGTTATTTGACTCTTTTAACTTAATCCTGAAAGAATAAAACACTTGGAAAACCATATCAAAATGTGAACTTTTGAATGTGTAAGTGTATCTGTAAAGCTTGAATGAATTTGGAATTTATATAGAAAGGAGTGTTTATATTCTGACGTACCCTGAATGATTAATTCGAAATTCTTTATTTTGATAGATCTTTATAAATTATTTCATAAATTTATAATATATATATATATATATATATATATATATATATCTCATACATGCTAACATTTTCGAAAGTGCTAAAGACGATTATGATGTCAGAATTTATCCTTTCTTTTAGCTTAATCATGAGAGAATAAAAATATGTCGAAAAGTAAACTTTTGCATGTATAAGTGTGGTATTTCATAAGTTTGAGCGATTTTATTATAAAAAGTAGTGAGCTCTTATTCTGCTAGGCTAGAGTTATTTTATATTCGAATCGTGATATTTTCGAATAATAATTTTGATTTAAAAATTGATCTGACTTTCTTAGCTTAATACTGAGAGAATAAAAAACTTCGGACTGGTAGTTCACTTACCTTTATTAGGTCACCATGATATATGGAAATTATTGTTATTAGTAACAAACGCTTTTTCATGAGTTAAATATTTTCAAATTTTACAAACTAAATTCGAAATTTCTATCAGACATAAGCGATAGTTTTCTGAATGATCTTTCAGAAAACCAATAGTAAAAGAATTCGATTATAAAGAAACTAAATCCACGCTATAACGGTTCGAAGCAATTGAAATAAAAAAACAAGAGATTTTTCCAATATCGTCCAACATTTGCTCCGAACATTGTACGATATTGTAGAGTTCTATTTTGTTTTGTTACATATTGTACACAGAATGGAGGCGAAGTTTACCGCACATGTTTCAAGTGAAAAACAAGGTTTCACGAGGTCGCACCGCTAAACACTGTTATTACAGTTTACTGAAATTGTTGCTGTTAAATTAATAACATCATTTCAACTGTTATAAATTCTCCGTGTGGAAGAATAAGTTATGTAAATTATAGAAATATAAATTAGTTTGATTATAAAGATTGCAACTTTAGAAATAAACAAACAGACTTGAATGATCCAATAGATTTGAATAATTCTCTACTTTAAACTTATTTTCTTGTAATTTTATACCATCTCCACCCTTAAATTAGTTCAGCTGATTATAATATTTTCCGTTATTGTTACTTGTTTGAAGAACCTACAGTGTTGGTGAAACAATTGTTACCATTAAAAGAAACTTTTTTTGTGAAAGTCACACAACTGAGTCTTTATTATAAAGATTGTTGTCATAATTGGCACTATAAAAATTGAGTACTATCTTACTCTGTCATATGTTATATTTAAAACATAAGCACATGTTTTGCCAATGAGGGAAGGGGATTTGCAAATAAGAAAAAAGGAACAGAAAATTTAAAGATCGTTTTCAAGTGCGATAAACTATGTCTCTCAATTACATACAGATAATATTAGGATACTAATTGTACTCAAGACTCACTTTTTTAAGTCTATTTACCCGTCTAATTTTGTTTATTATTAATCACAATTATTCAAACATAATATTTCTTATGTAGGCTTAACTTAGAAATATCTTGCTTGATCGATAACATGTCTACTTTAAGTAGAAAGTTTTGCTTGTTAGATGTGTTAGATATCACTAGATGTGGTTTTATAAGTAGTTGTTCACAATTTCACTTTTATTTCGCATAACTTTATTACTTTAGTTTCACTTAGTAAGTGAATTAATAATAATAATAATAAAAATGATAATATAGGGTGTTTTTTAAGAGCTTGAGAACTTAAAATGACAATACAAAACAGAAATATTATCGGAATGGATTTTTTTTTAAATTATAATCTGGTAGATAATTTCATGGCATTTATTTTTTAAATATGATTTCCGGCATATGTCGGTTACGAGTTACATGGTCCATTCGATCAGTCCAATTTTTGACTACTTTTTACAATAAATCTGGCCGTACGGCGTCAATGGTGTCTTGACTATTGGCTTCCAATGTTTCAAGACTTAACATAGCTCCATAAAAAGTAATCCAGAGGCGTTAAATCGCACGCATGAGGGAGGCCAATGAACAGGACCACTTCTGGAAATAAAGTCGTCACCAAATTGATTTTGCGATAAATCGACTGTTAAGCGTGCTGTATGGCAAGTTGAGCCGTCTTGAGGGAAGCAAATGTCGTCGATGTTTAGCTGATTAATTTTTGAAACAAAAATTAAGTCAGAATGGCTCGATAGCGCTCGTTATTCACCGTAACGGCAGCTCCTTCCTCATCTAGAAAGAAATAAGGACCGATGATGCCGCCAACGTGTAAACTGCACCAAACAGTTAATTTTAATGGATGTAATGGTGATTCGTTAACGGCTTCAGGATTGTCTTCGCTCCAAATACGGTAATTTTGCTTATAGACGTAGCCATTTAACCAGAAATGAACTTCATCACTAAACACAATTCTTTGATAAAAATGCTCATCTTCGGCCAGTTTCAAATGAGTCCAATCAGCAAAAATGCGACGCAAACGATGGTCGTTTGGCTTCAATTCTTGCATGGGCTGTATTTTATAGGCACCTAAGCCAAGATCTATACGTAAAATTTTTCACATAGTCGAAGGACAAAGGCCAACAAGTTGAAAACGATAACGATTTGACATTTCGGCGTCTTTTGAATACTTCGCGCTACAGTTTGACATTACCAGCCGTCAAATCATAGTTATCGATATCGACAGTTCTTATGCAGCTTAAAAAACACCCATTAGTACCGGATATGTCCGACAAATCTCCTAAAATGGGAGCGGCAAAAGTCTCTGAAATCTCGCATTTTTTCCGATAAACTATTTTTTTGGCTTTAACGCTAACCCCTCATCACAGTAAGAGGGGAAACAGTATTGACTATTCCTCTTTAATACTGAAGGGCAGTTAAATCAGATATGACTGGTTTAATTTTAAATTTCTAATAGTAACTTTGCACTCCGTAAAATTCAGACTTTTTTCAATGAGTGCAGTTTTATGTGAAAATATCTTAAATCTACTTCCAATATATAAAAAATTAGAAATTTTATATTTGAAGAAAATTTGTATTTAAAATAGTAAGTCGCAGATAATAATAGTAGATTTTTCCTATACTAAATAACTTCATTTAAGATTATTTAAAGCATAACATGTTATAGAAAATTGTTTACCCATACCATCAATGTGAGAGGATCATTTTAAATCTTTCTCAATTATTAAATCTAATAATCTGAGAGAGTTGTTCGCTTTCACAAAACTACTTTTTAAGTTTAATGTATTATAGTACTATACTGGAGTTCGTTTTTAAAAAATACGCATTTAGTTTTATTTGGTTAATAATTAAACGGCTAATGATAAAAATGGAATCGCTTTTGGTAAATAAACCAAATAGAGCTGAAGATTTGATATTTACTTACCCAGTACATAAACCTACTAAAGCAAAAGAATTGGTAGTGGACAGGAAATTGTTTTCATAAATTAAAAACAAGGTGGGCACGAGGATTTAACCTTGCGGAACACTCATATTAATAATCCTAAAATCGGATTTTATATTATTATAAATAACTCTTCTAGTCCTATCATGCAAATATGATCAGTACCAACTGTTAGTAGTACTCCTGAGTGCATATAATCCCATGTATTAAAATCGAGATTTTAAGGTGAATATCCTTGTGTATGGTGAATGTTTATATATTACAGAGTTTTCTTTCATAATAATTATAATTCCCATTAATAAATTCTGAAAATCATAGTATTAATGCTTTACATTTATATATACGTTTACATTGTTTGAATAGTGTCGAACCGAAAAAATGATCTGGGTTCTTGAGAGTATAATAGGATTTCACTCCTCCAGATTAACAGTTTAGTTGCTTACCTAATATAAAAGGGTAACAAGAAAAAAAATTCTATCTAGTCATGATGGAAACAATTAATTAAGCGTTGCTCATTAACATTGAAAAGTGCATACAATTTTCTATGTATCTGTCACATTTGTGCTTCAATTCGTTCATTCTTTTGTATTTCATAAAATGCTTCGAAACAAAAAATCAAAGTAATTTTATTGGAGACTGTGCTTAACTGAATTAATCAAAGAAGACAATAGAAACTTACAACGTCAATGTTCATACTTCGTGTATGTATTTCGACAACTAAGTTGTTATCATCAGCAGATTATTAATCATAGCGTTGTACCTGGATTCGTGGTAAAGTTCAGACAGAAAAAATTGCACGCTCCTAATCCGCCAAACTCAAACATACACACACACACACACACACATACTCACACTAACACTCATACTTACTCTGACGATGACAATTTACTTGTCGAAAACACACACACGCACACACACACACACACACACACACACGAACACCCACACATACAACAATGACAAATTAGTTGTTGAAATATGTATACGGAGTACGTATTTTGATGTGGTAAGAGGTGTTTTTACTTTTTCGATTAACAAGAAATGACTTATGAAATTAGAGCAACGCAGCGTCTTCAAATTTTTGAAAAGGGAACATAATTCTCCTAAAACTATATACGAGGGAATGATTGCAGTGTAGAGAGATTGGGCACTTTTATGTTTTAAAGTAATATTTCATTTAAAAGCATGGAAAAGCCTAATCCCGCTACATTGCAATCATTCCCTGTTCTCTAGTTCCGATGGGATTGTGAATTCATTGAAAATGACTAGGAAGCGGAAAGCCTTCGAACGCAACTAATCTTGATGTGTGCATGATCAAAATGATGGTCCTCTGTGATCGTCGTTTAAAAATTTTTACCATTGCTGATGTACTAGATATATCCTAAGTGCTTCAACAATTCTATACGCTAAATTAGACATGAGTAAAGTTTCAATATGGTGTGTTTCAAGATTTTTGACTACCAAACAAAAACTGCCAGGCATCAAATTTCTTAAAACATTTGGTGTTTTTGGATGCAGATGCTGACATTTTCTAAAAGATAATAGTAGGCGATAAGACTTGGGTACAATACATATGTTAACATGAAATGAGGGTCTATGTAACGGTTGCATAAAAGGACTCCAAATAATAGAAATAAGATGTTAGTTTTTTTGAATACATGCCAAAGGAAACTAAAATAATAGAAACTGCCTACGGTAATACATGAATAAAATTACGTGCGGCTATTCACCAATAAGGTCCAGGTTTGCGTCACAAAGAAGTCTTCAGAAATCCGAGTTCACAGAGCGACCAAAATTCAACCAAACCTACGAGAGTGTTCTTTGAGTTGAACCACCCACTATCTAGTATGGATTTGACTTCGTCTGACTAGAAATTAAGAAAAAACGCATCTCAGAAAACACCATTTTACGAAGATAATGATTTCAATTAAGAAATTTCTTTGTGCCAATACATTTATTGGTACAAAGTAATTTTTTAAGTGAACAAATTATTGGATCTCATTTTTTTATAAGTTAAATTAGTCGATAATTATAATGTGATGCATAGAGAAAACATTTAAGAAATGCTAAAAAGACAAGTATATAAAAATAACAGTTTACTTAAAATATTTTTCTATTTTATTTATAGAATTCCGAAAAAAACACATCTACGATTTACATATGTCCACACATTGACAGTTAAAACGATGTAAGTACTTTTATTTCTTGCTAAGAGATGGAAGTATAGTTCCCTATCACTATAATATATCGCTTCCATAAAAACGTCCACCAGGTGCATATAACTTGTTGATAAATCCAACTTACTAAAAATTCAAATTATCTGAGTTAGCTTTTTTGACCGTAGTTCTGATTAACTACGCTTTATTTGGCAATTTAGCCATTTATATGAACACATCACAGTTTATCTGATCAACGGATGATGTGTTCTCAATGGCGTTTGAAGCGATGCGTCCATGAAACGAACGTACAGTTCTCTCTCGCTACTTCAATGTAATATTCTATTGTTGTAATAAGTCTACTTATTTGTATTAACGAAGATTTTACACATATAATTTCATTTTAAACACAAAATTGCTTTTATTCGAGGCACAAATATGCAGAAATAACAAAGTGTTGTGTTTATTCAAAATGCTTTTCTATTTGGCTGAACATAATTACTTCTTGAAGTAGTCTTTTACTTTAACATTTTTTAATTATTTGGTAACCAAGCTCGGTGCATCGTGGGTGATTAAAAACGATAGTCAAATAAATGCATTTTCAATAATTGAATGCATTATTTCCAACAGTGCCGGTATTTTGAGGGTGAACAAAAATAATTCTTTGTGATGGAATAAGGTCGTTGCAGGACAGGTGACACAAATGTGTAGTTAAAATAAAAAAGTATCAAACAAATCGTTGGTACCTTATTGCATTATTAGGTAGAAAACCTTTAGAGTAGCTTTCGCATAAATATTTCTTTTTAGACTTCTTTAAAGTGGTTGGTTAGGCGTAAAATATAAAGTAAAAGCATCACGTTAAGAATATTGATTGCCTTAAAAAATGTATTATCCTTTAACGTAACGTATTTTTACGTATATTATTCCAAAGCTGATTAAAATAAATTAACTGTTAGTTTCATCGCCTATTTTTGAATCGAATTCTATCGATTTAAAATTTCATCAATGTGTTTTGTGGAATTTGTATTGATCATTCGAATGCATGCCATGATTTTATCTTAAAAAGGAGCTGAAGGCTGAAACTGAAGCTGAATTTATCTTCGATCTAAATGCATTGTATTCTAAACAAGTCTCATTATATCTATTTTAATCCAATACTATCTAAACTAGTCAATTATAAGTTATATGAACATATTTGCATATATAATGTATGTAATCACAGAAAAATGTTCTTCACCAATAGGAAATTGTGTGTACAAGAAATACATACAAAATATTTTAAGTATACGTTTTCCAATATACCGTCTTACACTTTATGGTAGGAAAGACCAAGGTTTAAGTAAGTAAAACTTTTCAATAATAGTTACTTATGGTTAGTTGCAGTTCAACTGTTGTATAATTTAAAACATCATTTTACGATAACACTCACACATAAATGTGCAAATAAAGACAACAAGAATGAATATCTACTTGGTGTATAATAGGCTTTACAACACTGATATATAAATCACTCCATAGCATTATTATTTAGAAGAGAAAACCATACACTACCCGACGTATAGTGCTGTAAATTATCAATGACTATGAATCTCATGGTCTATCATTAAATGAATATAATGAAAGGCCTACAAGTCAGTAGTTAGTACTACAAAATGGAGAATCCTTGCGTCGAACGTAATTTTCAATAAACTATGAAATTTCAATAAGCTTACAAGAGGGTACCTGTATTAATAAATTATCTTTGTACAATCGTACAATATATTGGATGTCAATGTACTTGTATATACGAGGGATGTTGATAAGTACCTAATCTATCATATTATGTTTTATAATATTTTAAAACACAATTTCATTTAGTCAATATAATCTCCTGTTACATTTAGCATAACGTTCATCAAGTAATTCCAAGTTATTTAGAAAAAATGCTTTGTTTTAGTCTGCAAACAGTTCTTCAGTGGCACATACTTATGTCTACTCCATTAGTCGAAAATATTTTACACTTCAAATATTTTTTAAGGTTTGGGCAAAAGTAATAGTATGACTAGCCTACAAATTGAAAGTCAGTTTCATTAATTTTTGCAGTACAATCAACGACTTGTGATCAAGACCATTGTCTTGCAAAAAGAGCACACTTTTGGCAAGCCTTCCCTGGCACTTTCAAAATGAAAGGTGTGAAACTCATATTTTCTCTGTTAATAGAAGGTATGCTTCTGCATTACACTTGAGTCCAATTCGACTAACTACTAAGATTATATTATTGACAGAATCCGTGGTGTTCCCAGAAATTGTTGTAATTCATCTTTGACATCTGATATTCCTCACTTAAATTCTGTACTCTAGTTTTAGTTAAGGTTTTTGTCATACTAGCGAATACTTTTTACCAATAGTGGATAGAAACAATGTTTTCCGTGGTGGTTACAGAAATTGGCATAACAATGTTTGACATCTTATCTTCCTCTTTTAAATTCTGCGGTTCAGTTTTAAATAGTCTTGCATGAAGGACGCTAATCAGCTAGGGTTTCTGCCGATCATGGACAGAATCAATGTTTTCCGCGTTGGTCCAGAAAATGGCATAACCTTTCTTTGACATATCATCTCCCTCTTTTAAATTCCGCAGTTCGGTTTTAAATAGTGGCGTATTAAGGCCACTGAACAGATAGGGTTTCTGCAATATCAACAAATACCTTTGCCCGATAACCCTTTACAAAATAAATACTTAATAACTGACCTAAACTGGATTTTTTCGAAATCTAGTTTATTCCTGCACTTATTGCTTTCAAAAACTCGCAGTTTTGTCATCATTAAACTTATGGTCACATTTTGACATCTTTTTTTTCACCATAGTTATATTTATAGTAACCATATTCAACTTTGTCTATTAGACACTTTTCAAGTTAACTAGAAATCATTGCCGCCACGTGAATTCATATATATATTAAAAATATTAATTCATCGGCGTTTGTAAGACAAAATATTTTTAAATACGTTTTTACACGCGCGTTTTATATAATTAAAATAACAACATAATTGTGTCATAAAAATAGGTAATGGCTTTCTCGTGGCAAACTTTGAATAATAACGAGCTGTCGTATTCATTTCATATTTATTTTCATTTGTCCTTAACTTATATTAGTATAAGTGAATAGTTAACTAGTATATTAAGAAAAGTTCCTTCTCGATTTCTATGCTTGTTAATTCTAAAAGACTTCTACTAATCTTCGTTGGTAGCAATTTTGCATTTGGTAGAAATTAATTCGAAACAGAATGGAGTAACAGATGTGATGAAGATAATGAGATAATGACATTCCAAAAGCGGAAGTTTGTAGGTCAAAGTTAACGCTTCTAGAATCATTTATTGAGCATAGATGACGATGGTATCCTCAGACAATTTGCTTAGAACATCTAGATTTCTTTGGGCATATAATGTGAACATTGGAAAATTGTAATCACGCCCAGAAGAAAGTCCAGAGATAATAACAGGTTAAGTTCTATCGTGGGATATGGAGATTTATTTTGGTAGACAGGTGTACAAGATAGTTTCAAGGTAAAGTTAAATTTGGATAAAATAAGGACGTCAACGTAGAAAATATTTTGTCGTAATATTCTTCTTTTAATGACCAAAGAGTAACATCTTAAAATGAGGAAAAGTATAGAAAAACAGTAAGAAGATTAGCATAAATAATAGTGTATAACCTAACACGAGAAGGTTTATCAAATATAGCAATCCAAGAGCACATAGGAAAAAACAGAGAAGAAAACTAAATACATCGAGATAGTGGAGTGATAAGAGCGTTAAATTATGAAACTAGTTCTAGAGAAGACGGCTATTGGTATCATGTTCGGGGCGCCTCTAGTCTTGGAGATAACCGGTACCTCTCTTAGTACACTTAACATGTTGATAAAAAATAAAATAACTCTCTTTTCTCTCTCGCGGCGAGAACAAGTTAGTAATAAAGTCACAAAATCGTTCTGTAGTTGTGACAAGTCAAAAAGACTTAGCACCCAGTTGGAGAGAAAGTTTGTTAATGCTATGGGCGGGGGGCGGGGGGGAGGGACTTTAGGAGATCTTCATAGGATTAGATTCTGATGAAGGAAAATAGATTGCTGTATCAAACCAGTCTTCGAACTGAAGATAAACGATGAGAAAGTTTATAGAGTCATGCTCTATGCTTTTTTAAATTTGTATCTTTCGTTGCTCGCTTTTATTTTTCGCAGATGCCCTCTTCCGTTTTTTCCTAGTGGATTCCATATAACAAAAAGCTTGGAGCATCGATCATCTTTCATACTTAGTAAGTGTCCAAACCATCCTAAACTTTTTATTTCTATATCTTGAATAACAGTTTATGTCGTTTTCATTCGGTTTTCAATTACTTAATTTTCACTTTTACCAATTTTGAAAATATTGCACTTGTTCTTAAATAGATATATAATCTTCATAATTAATTTTTGTAAATCTTTTTTTAATAAATAATTAAAGTAAATATTAATAATAATAATCACAGATAAGTCTTTTAGATAATTTTATGGTATCCATTCTCTTCAATTAATTCCATTTATATATTGTTTTTCTACTCCTAAAAGTTCATTGTCACTGTAATTATCAGAGTTCTCTTTTCTTCATAAGTATACTTATAGGAATCCTTGGCTCAATAGCAGTAGGATATAACAGTAAAGGATAGTATTGATATTGTAATGTAAATGTACAAACCTTTTATGGAACACACGTGAAGTTTGAAGAATTTATTGAACTCACGTTACATGTAATTACTTATACATATAAAATAAATATAATTATCAAATGCGAAGATAATATATGTATTTATTTAATCTGTCTAGTTTGTTTTATTGAGTAACTTCACGAGATATCCGCTATTTTGAATCCCTGACATTGTTAATGTCATGAAGATGCTGTAGGTAGTAAATATTTAATTTCTTTCAAGTTCTCTGGGGATAAAAGTTAAGGGTTTACTTCAAGGTTCTCTTCGAAGTGCCTCATCTCCACCATCGAACTATTCGAACTTGTGTTTGTGTATGGTAACCTGATTAGAATCATCACAGACTTTGTCTATGTTACGATTTGCAACCATCACATTTTTACACAGATTTATACATAGAGTTCGAAATAATATTATAATATAAGTTTACTGGAACATACGCATCTTGTGTCATTTAAAAATGTTTGATAAAGTAAAAACTTGAACAAAATAGAAATGAAAAACACGCAGAATAAAGAGTAAATCAAATCAATCACATTTTTTCGTTACAAATATTACACAATATTGCGCACTATTTTTAGTACACCAACATAATATTTGTATAAATTAACATTATTCCTTTACAACTTGACGTTCTGTTCAAAATTCTAATGAATCTGATTTTTCACATGAGACAGCATATATTAATATTATATTTCACGATGACTATATCCTCGTCTATTCACCGCAGCTTATTCAAGCATTACAATCTGTTAGATTACGGTGTTTTTGCTTCATAGACCGCGAGCATTATTACGGATGAATAGTAAGACCCATAAAAAAATCTTACTTTGTCGTGTTACGCGGCAGGGTCTGACTCCAGACTCCCATTAAAAAAGATTTTTTTATTATATTGAGTAGATAGAATCCATAATTCCAATGGTACTTAAATATACATACATACGTATTTGATGTAAACACTTGGCGCAATAAGTGCAATATGCTACATGTGCTGAGGAAAATAACAAGGTCGCCTTTTCTCTGGTGCGTTGAAAAAAACGGAAAAAACTAAATAAAAAGAGAGCCAAGGACGAAAGCAATTGTAAATCCGACAAAAGGTAATTTAGAAACGCTACATTATGAATATCTACTACAAAACTAGTAACTTAATATCTGGTTGTTACATTTAAGATTATGTAAAATATAATTTCTTCGTTATTACTTTTCTGTGCTTGTGAAAAACTTGAAAATAATAGGTTTAAGTTATCGTGGGAATATTTATAAAAATATTTGCGGAATTTTGACTAATAATTAAGAATTACATTCATACATCCTTATTGTTTTATTTAAAGAAATTGTCAACTCACTGAATGGATTAATTACTTTCGCGAAATAAATTATTAATTTGGTGTGTAATAATAGTACGACGAAAAAAGTCTTTATTGCATAAACTAGTTGTTTACTTATTAGAAATCTTAAGTAACAGGAAATTATTTTTTTGTCTAATTTTAACCGAGTCTCCACGATTTAATTCTCTTACTTAATTTTCGCCTCTTCGAATATGTTTTAAATATGTTAGGTCAATCGATGACTGTGTTACAGAATCTGGAGTACCACGTGGTGGAAAATTGGGTCACTTATTGTGTTTTATTTCATGTTAATTAATATAAAATATTCCGTGGAGCTCGTATATATTTATTTATGACTATTTCCAAATTTAGTGTACAGCTTGAATAGTAACGTCGGAATTATGTAATAGATTCGTGTTTGCGAAATGTCCTCTTTAATTATATTGGTTTATAGCCTTGAAAATACATCTGTGGTAGGTATTTTTAATATTTTGGTTATCAATAAAATATAATGCTGAATATAATTTTATTTATGTTGCACGAAAGATTTTGAAAATATTTCCTATTTATTGTTGCAAAAATAAAGAAACAGAAAATTGTCTTTTAGAACTTTCGCGTTGCTTTCGAAATTATTTATTTTAAATTTTATGTTTATGATTATTGTGTCGTTCCATTTACATATTTCATGAGTTCATCAAGCGTTTGCTAGAGTGGTTCTCAAAAGATTCCGAAAAGTGACGATAAATAAAATTACAGAATACCAGTCACTACCGTTAAAGTACTTCCCTTGGGAGTACAAATACCGATCCCAACATCTCGGCCACCAAAAAAATGCATTTTGGAAGTTTTGTTTTGATTATTTATCAACACCGTCTACGATTCAGCTACAATTTCCTGTATCGTATCAAATCTTCGACCTATAAACTTGTTTTTAATTTTTGGAAAGAGGAAAAAGCCGTATAATAGTCGTGGCACGAACTTTTGCTGCTATCCTTCTCATCTTTCAATAAAATCCTTAGAATGTGCCATAAGATAATCCCACAATGCCACAGATATTTCGAATAGTCTATCTATGATCCTGATTTCGAACAATAACGCTTTGATGTAATGACTGTTGACGGTCATCCGGAACGATAATTATCAAGTTCGAGTTTTTAAACATTTAAACCACTTGTAACTTTGTGTTCAATAAAAAGTGTCATCCCTGAATATTTCCTTTAAAATTTTGTGTTTCAGCGTTACTCGTTATGATTGAGTTTAAAATAGAACTTAATTCAGACACGCTGCTCCCTGGTTATTGAAAACTGCAAACATAAGAGGAGATAACAATACTTCATTAACAAATGTTACCACTTACAATGATGCCTTTTAGAATGCTTCCTCACAAAGGGTATACATAACTCCGCTAAGAGTGTTTTATTGTGACTACGAGTTATCCAAATTTCGGGAAGTTTTGGGTGTTATATATATATATATATATATATATATATATATATATATATATAATCCAAAATAATAATGTTAGTCGGGTATTCGGTCACTATTAGGAAAATCAAAAACCAATCCTTTGTTTTATACTCAATATTTCGCTGTAACTTACAATTTCATCAGGAGTTAAAAAAACTGGATTAATTTAAAAAACTTTAATATGTGATTTGCCATTCTTTCTATATGCTACATACAAAACCGTAAACTATTATACTATTGCGTTAATTGTTAGTGATAGGTAAAGTTAAGAGCATGTTCCCCAAATGACTTGCATTTTAAACTCAGTCGACCAAAGCACCTTTAACAAATTTTGTATATATATATATATATATATATATATATATATATATATATATACTTGCAATGTCGATTAGATCTGTACTCGAATCTAGTTATAAACTTCAACTTAAAACTGATAATTTTATCCTTTTTCGTTAAATATTGATAAAAAATAATGGCAAAAGGAAACTACTTTATATATAACATTAAAACATTTACACTATTTATATATAAACGTTTGAGGGAAGTGACAAGTAAATATATTCATAAAGAAAAGGAAGCAAGCAAATTTTTAAATTAATTAATTAATTAATAATTAATAATTATTTAATTAAAACATATGAATTTTGGAAAATTCTAATTCTTCCAGTGTTTTACATCATATATATGTATGTACGTTATAGAATTTTTTTTTAATTATATGTAATTAAAATCTACTGTAGGTCTTATTTAATGTTTGTTTCCATAATGCCGTTTGTAACATGTTAGTAGGCTCGAATATCACCGTACACTGTAGTCGAAGGATATGATATATGCCCGCTAACCATAAAATCGTGAGTTCGAGTCTCACCAGAGAGCAGTAAATTGTTTCCAAAAGTATCTGTAAAATAAATACGATGTAAAAAGCGGTAGAAATTAGACTTTTTCGGTTTCACATCGTAAAAGCGTGTAATTATATGCAATTATAAATTTTTTTCTTGGTACAAGGCAAAAAAATAGCACAGCCATTTGAAGCGTTTTACAATAACTTTAAACTTAGTGTTCATTTATTTATCAAAAAGTAATAAAATAAAAAGAAAAATAATATTTTGACATTGTTAAGAAATTGCTTTATTGCTACTTCGTTGATGGAGAATTTACATCATTTTATATAATAAAAAACGACAATGAATTTATTCTTTCCGTGGTAAAAATGTGTTATTAATATTATATTGTCGGCATAAATTAAATTTGGTATATCTTGTCTCAGAATAAGAAGGAGTGATTCAAATATCCCGCTAAAACGCAGAACACATAGCTTAAAAATGTAACTTACCAAAGAAATGAAACATAACCAGTTGTGAATGTAGTAGTTTGTTTCCAAATTTAATCTTTTTCCTTATTATATAAAAATAAATGCTAGAACCTTGGTGATTACTCATTTTATTTTTAGTTGAATTTGATGGAGCCTGTGGTTGATTGACTTGATCAATAAGGTTGATATATAACCCCTTTCCACAATTAACTATTTGTAAATTCTGTATACGCATTTCGACAACCAAGTTGTCATCATCAGCAGATAATTTCAAAGTGTCGCACCTGATAAAACACGAAAAAATTGTACGAAAAATAAACTCCAGCGATCCGCATGAAAACCAAGATGGTTGCGACACTTTGAAATTATCTGCTGATGATGACAACTTGGTTGTCGAAATGCGTATACAGAATTTACAAATAGTTAATTGTGGAAAGGGGTTATATATCAACCTTATTGATCATTTTATTTTTGTACATAAAAGTACAGATTTTATTAAATAATACAGAAAAATGTAATTAAACGTTTACAAGTTATGAGAAATTGCGGATATTTGGCATCCATTTATCCATATTAAACTTGCCTGTTCAAGAACTAATGAAATCTTAAAAATATGTACTATTTTGGTGCAATATTTGAATCACTCTTTATTCTCATACAAGGTATAGTATTCGTGAAACTGGTTTTCCGAGATTGGTGTTACTTTCGATACTTTCTCCTGTTTTGGAAAATTAAGAGTATTTTTCGTTTAATGAAAAAAAGAGAAGTAACGCAGGTATTTGGTATTTTACTAAACAATGGAAAAAATGGAAATATTCTATGAATATATATGTACATTGTGGACTATTAGTAGGGCAACATCGTGAGCACAAAATGAAATTTAGTTTTGTCTTCTATATGATAATCTCTTTTCATTTATTTACTCTTGTATTCTCTTTGACAGATTTGTCACATTTTCATTTAAGTATCTACTTTCTTTTGTTCCATAAATTTTTGCTTGATTTTAATTTTACTGTAGAAGTCGCTGCTGTTTCAGAAGGAATAAGCACTGCTCAGGTTAAGGTTAATTATAATTTTAATTTCACGGTCAACGTCAAATTTGCCTAAATATGATAATTTTAGTGTCGTTTATTTCTTAAATCTGGAAGGAGTTCGCTTAGCTTAGTTCAGAAAAGAAATTTATGAACGTGTTACATAAAAAAGTAAAAAAGCAATCTTACGAGAAGGAAATTACTAATAAAGCAGATAATGTTATTAACAACGCCTTCTTAATTTGGATATAAATGGTCTCCAATATCAATTTATATTCTTCCAACTTCTCTTTTTGTGAAAACGGTTACAGCAAATTATGCATCTGACTGCAGCGGAAAGAAAAAACTGTACCTGATTTTAACTTCATATCCATCCTGTTTATTGTTAATCTTTATTTTCGCAGTTTATTTATTGTTTTATGACTCATTTAATGGTAAAAATATAAATTATAAATTAATATATTAAAGAATATAGATTTTCTTCTTAACCATGATTTTCAAAGTAATTGTTTTGTCCTGTTTCTGCCATACCATGTTAATTTAACTGTCTTTTTTTCCTCTCTCATTTGCAATATGTGCGTGCACGGTGTAATATGTTATACAATTAAATGTAAAGAAAACCCGTTACAAAGTACATCGCAATAATAGTTAATGCAAACTGCTGTATGTATATATTGTAGATCTGGTAAAATTCACCGTAATTATAAAAAGGTATATCATCATCATCTTTGCAAACTGTTTGCCATATATGTGAACAGATATGCTATATAATTTCATTGAATGCTGACAATGTAGAATCTGGATAACCTCTATTCGGTTGTTAATATTGATACTGAAAAAATATTACGTTTTAATAAGACGGTAAGTGTCCTACTTATCACCTTTTTAGACAAATATTAGATTGGTGTATATTCAAACGTGTGGTAATTTTAAACGTATTCGAATTAATTTTTATACAATTAAGAATGGCGATGATATAGTAAGATATAATAAAGAGTCAAAGTAAGAGATTAGAAAATAGAAAGAGTAAAACAACACAAAAATGGATACAGTTGATACAAGGTAATTGCAAATAGTTCACTTATGAATTAGAAACATCGGGATTAATTAAATAATATAAGCTAAAGTTGTTGAACTGTAAAATAAATTTCGGAAACGAAACGGTTAGTGTCTACGCCAGACAAGTGAACTGATTAATGAGATCGTACTATTTTGTACATCATAAAGACACAAATGTGATCATATAAATTGTCACCTTCAGAGAATGTCTGAAAGTCGTTGGTCAAAGAAATTCTGGCAAAGATTAAAATGGGATCGGCTACTTAAACAATAAGAAGATGATATGGAAAACGATATGATTGCTAGATATCTCCAAATAGATAATATATCATAAGACTCTTGGAAGTGAGAAGTGGCGGCTACAGTCAAGTCTTCGAAAATTTTTTTGGGCATAACCAACTTTAGTTTTCCTTTAGAGTTGAAAATGTTCAATGTTCAATGTTATCGCGATCATTTAAAAGATTTGTGATCAAAGCTAGAAATGCTTTTAAAGTAAAAATAGGGAAGAAGAAACAGGATATTTTTACTTTGGTCTCCTAAGTTTCATTCGGTGTCCTATCACAAGATAGATGAGGGAGGCTTCTTATTGTATATCGGTGTTTCCTGCGTGATCATATCGTACAGTCGAAATCATCACAGTCTCTGCGATTATTAATTTCTAAGATTCTCGTGACCCTAGTAAAAGTTTTATTAAGATAGAATTATATAATTCTTGAATTGTAATGCGAATTTGGTTTTTCTTCATCATAAATTAGCACATTACTACGCCACACAAATCTGGCTGGACATTTATGTTATTGCAACTACAAATTTTAAAGATATTTCTCTAAAACTCAGCTCTTGTACAATATAACAGTTACTTCGCAGTACCTTACCAATTCGTAATACCATTATAGTATCATTAGATTTCGGTAGCTCTTTTTTAACCTTTAACCGTAAGACATTTTTGAACGAATTCCATATTTAATCCAAATTAATATTTCACATTTTTATTAAAAAACGAAATTATGAGAATATTCAAAAGTATGAATAATTAATTGGGATTCTAATATAAAAAAATCTAATGACAAATAAATGACTGATAGTAGTCTACGTAAAAAAATACTGCCTATATTTCCTAGCGAGGCCAGCATTCTATTATTTTTTTCGACTTCTAAAATATTATTTAAAATATTAAGAGATTATACCTTTGAAATATTAATTATCTAATTTATTATATATATATATATATAAGTAGTATTAGTAGTATTAATAGGTAATGCAAATCAATGTTTTGATGACTCTCTACCTGCTTTTTTATCTTTGGCTTTTCCTTTCCAGTTTTCGCCTCTCTCCTGTATTCATTGCTTTCCTTACAGACTTTTCTATCTTTCTTTACAGCTTTTGTATTCTTTTTTCTACTGTCTTCAATAATAGTTTTTCGACACTTTTGTCTAGACTTTCCTCGTTATCTCTTGTCAACTAGGATTTTTGTAATTTTATTCCTTCTTTCTAGATGACTCAACTATTGCAACATTCTCTTATTTAGTACATTGTATTTTGAGGTTACCACAGAGATTGGTCAGCCTATTACCATTAAAAGAGAAAAGTTTTCTTTCCGCACATTTTTCTGCGCAGTTTTGCATCATACTCGTAAATAGTTCAATTTTGTTCTCTACCTATTGAAAACCAATATTTTAGAACTATATAGCCAGGTTTGCGAAAGTGCAGCCTTATTAATTCTGTTATTGTATGTTACGGATGTGTTAAGAACTTTATATATTTCTTCATAATTTATATTTAGTTTAATTAATTTTATTGATTTATTGTAATGTAGATATCTAAAATGTTAACGATATTAAACAGGATCATGTGTTTACTTCATACCGCTTCATTTTTCCTCCCTCGCCTCGCATGAAAACAATACGCAATAGTGGATAATTTTCCTTATATAAGAAGTCTACAGCTAGAGCATTAATAGAAGGAAAATAATCGAACTGACATTTTTAAAAGAACGATTTAGAGGATCATAGGTCAAGCATTTTGTATAATTAAGGATGATCTTACTTGTTGATTTCTGCCTACCCGATCGTTCATGTTTTAACTGCTATTCAACTGAATTATGTGAGGGCAATATAACATCCGAGATTGTTTAGAAATACGTTACCGTTAATCGTAGAAAAGATAGATATCTATCATACCACGTATATTTTATAGTCTTGTAAGACTGGGTTCTCGATAAGTTCTTTCAACTATAACCGGACTTGTACATAAAGTGGTGCGAGCACTGTAAGTAAGCAGTTTTGCATACATATTTTGGCGGCATAAGCGGATCCCTATTGAAGATTATATATATATATATATATATATATATATATATATATATGTATTATTGGAGTTGCAAATCATTTGGTAAAGAGCATAACTGTAATTTAAATATACATACACAGTCTATGTAATAGTTATTAAAACCCAAAGAATGTCGTACTATGTTTTGTTTCATCAAAGAATTTTTAAATTTGGTTTATGTAAATAATTTTATTTTATTTTAATAAATATGTTAAAAGTTTGCAAGGCTTTTACTTAGAAATACAAACATGCTTTTAAAAAGAGAATAATAGAGCGTAGGCAGTTATTCACGGATAATCGTCAGATAGGGAGGTTCTAGGATTAATTTTGAGTCTACAGTATTAATACAGAAATGTTCTATTATCATTACTTAAGCCATGCGAATTGCTTAAAAAAGGTGTAGATTTGGCAGCATCGTATAAATCCAGCTATAGTATCCATCAGTAGAAATGATGTAACCAGTTTTATTTAAGTCTAATGAAAATAACAATAATAATGGTAATTAATATAAATGCTGATACTGAAGACAAAGCTTTGTGGAATTAATTTTAGGGCGCGTTGCAACATATCTGGGCTAATTAATTGTATTGTGCCGTCAATTATATCTATTGCTTCCTGATCATTGGCAGGAGGCGTCACATAAACATTTCCTTAGAAAACACGAACAAAGAAGTCAAGAGAATTCATATTTGGTAACTTTGCAGGCCATTATATTGGTCCATCTCGCTCAATTCACCTACTACAAAACGCTCGTTCAACCGTGCACTTGTAATTCTTGCATTATGAGGTGATGCAAATTCTTGATTAGATCTGGGATTTTCTTCGCCCCAAAAAAGAAAATTATGACTGTTGAAGACACCATCTCTTGTGAACGTACATTCGTCACTCCGTAAAATAAGCAGAGTAGGAAAAAATTCTGCTCGCGAGCACAATTTTATTTAATTCGTTCGTTTTAAAATTTGTGCCCCAGAGTTTTATTATTTAACTCGCGAGCACAAACTCAACTCGTAAGAATAGTTCTTTTTAATATAGAAAATATAACTCGCTCGAATTGAATTTGTTCGCCAGCGAGTTTAATTCGAGCACTCTCCGTACTCTGAAAATGAGTGATAAAATGTTTGAATCTTCTTGAGTTTTGTTTAAAATTCTGCTCCAACGTATTATTCTTTGCAAATTGTCATTTTCGTATAATGGATGTACTTTTGTAATATGAAACAGTCTTAAGCACTGAAAGAACTATTGTCTTACTTGGAATGTCCACTTCCCGGGCTATTTGTGTAGTGTCGCAAGTAAGGACCTGATGAACAATATCCAAAATTCCTTCTCTATGACGATGTCTTGGTCTAACCGTATCACGTTGACTGTAAAAAAATATGCCTGTTTCACGAAGTCTCCAATCCGATCTTGGAAACGTATTGGTAGATGGGTGCTGCCGGTGTGAATGCTGTATTGCCAAGTGCGCATTTCCATTGTAAAATCCAAATACCTTCCACATATCAACGTATTCCTTGAAAGTGTACATCACAAATTGCTTAGGATATTACAAAAATGGTAGCGAAAATAACGTTAAACTGACAAATATCAAAATTTGGCAAATAATTTTTGAATTACAAATAATATTCTGGGCCAAGATTGCTACATGTAACAGTTGTTGCACAATTTTATTCGATAGTAAAAAAAGTGATATTTCACAGAAAATATCAAAAAATTAGAAATATTTTTTCTTGCAAATTTTCAACATTGATGGTCTTGTGTGCCTCTGCGACTGACAACACAACATTTATGTAACAGGATTGTCGACTTAGAATTAATTATAGAATCGTTCTACTTGAGAACTATCTGTGAGTTTCTGACCACTACCTATAATATTTTATTCTTTACGAATAAAAAATTGACCGTAATTAGAGCACCGGGTAATCAAACAAAGTTAATGTAACAGATAGTGTATGTAGATTTCCTACACGTCCGTTGCTAGTTCGTTATCTATCACTTTATTTACATTCTTCACATACATATATTAGTTAACAGTACTCTTAAATACATGTAATTATCCACGATTCGAAGTTCCTCTTCTTGTTCTTTTATAGCATAATGCTTTGTGAATAATAACTAACTCGTACTTTTTATATTAGTTTTTGATCCACCAACTAGATTTTTAGTTTGTTTATAGCAGCGCCACATCATCAGCGTAAGCTAAACACTGAAGTTCTTTGTTGAGTATAGTTTATGTAATATTTGTATCATCTCCCCATACTATATTTTTTACAAAATTCAATTTAAATCCTATTCCAACTTCGAAATATTTTGATAGTTTTTTTTCGCCTTTACTAGTAATTTTAGATCACACTGTGTTAATATATTCGAAACACTTGCCTTTATTTTTATTTTATTATCTTCAAGTCTTGCGATTATACGTGTATAAAGTTTCTATGAAATATTCCTGTATATATTTCGAAACAATTCTACACTTCCATTATTGCTTCTTCTCACTTAAATATAATCGCTTTCTTCGGAGAATTGACATTTGAAGAAAGCCATAGTCGTTTATGTGAAATGCATAAATTACGACGAACAATGTGTAAAATATCACTAGAAATGTATTAGTTATAATTCTCCTACGAGGCTCCAATTCATAGCTTCGCATATTGTTCTACTTGACCTAAAAATATTCACCATTGTTTCAAGTCGTGTTCTTTAATCCATGGGAAGCCAATTTTTTATTTATTACCAGATTAATATACTAATTACTTTATAGAAAAGAAAAGAAATTGTTAAGAATTATTGTTACATATTTAATTTAATTTTACATTTATATTATAATTAAACTACTTTCACTTGCTGATTATTGTTATATAAGTTTAAATAAAATACATGCTTTAATTCTCAAATACGCAGCAAAATAATTGAAAAGTTAAGTTTACGAACAAAGACAGACTGTGGCACTTCAAACGGTATCCGCCTACGAAAAACTACCGCTTAACTGCATTCCACCCTTGTACTTGGAATTACCTTCCGGGTACGAGTAACAGGATTGTTCGCCTGAGTGCCGACTGAAAAATAGGTCGAAGTCACGGAATATTCGGAGGTTCCCCGAAGCAATTATTCCACCCCGAAATGCGGCGACCGACGACTGTTGCGGTCCCATTACGCAATCTACCTGTTTGATTCGGCAGTGGGTTTAAGTAATTCATTCTTATGTAACTTGTCGTGTTATCGATATTTATATACAAACATCTGTTACTTGGATGTATTTATCTTTTACAATATCCACAGAAATATTATATATGAAAGACTAATTTATTTATGCATACATATTTCGAGTTTGTAAATCGTAAATTTTAGGTTGGAATGGGTGGAAGTTATATCATGAGAACTCCTTAGAGCTGTGATATATCAAAACTCGTTCTAACGTTAATTATACATTAGATCAAGTTAACCTTGTCTACACTATAAATAGTGCGGATTGAATAAATGTGAAATTAATAAAATATATTTTGTATTGATATTTTAGATTTCAATAATTATGCGGAATAAAAGCCATTGAGGTCATTAAGGATTGTCTACTATATTTAAGTAAAATACAATAAATTAAAAAAACATATAATATTATTTTCAGTATATTTCTGAACAAATATCTGCACACGTTATTGTGTTTTAACTTATTCGAATATGTTTTAATGTGACATTATTTAGGGAGTTTTTAACACGTTGTATCTTAAGTCTAGTAAAAAATACAGAAATATACAATTTGACAGTTTTATTGCATTGAGATTAATAATAATGTGTATGATCTTAATCTAAAAAACGTTCGTCGTCTTAATAGCTTCATATCCTATTCCTCTCTGATAGTAATAGGCACTACCAGAAGCGTTTTTGGTGACACATTTCGTGCAGCAACACATCACAATGCTTGTTCAATTGGGACAAGCATTATTATCCATAAAGGTAAATTCTTCTTACTCTGCTGCTGCATATGGAAGAACAGTGGGTCATAGAGTTTCATCCAGATATCTTTCGGCAGAAAGATTTCCATTTTCTATAAAATAAGGGATTATGTGCTTTCCAACACTAACCCCGTGTTGTTCTATTACTTTTCGTCCTCAATTGTGGATTATCCCGTGTATTAGCCCAATCACAACATGCTTATTATTTAGCTGCAACGTAAATCTTGATTCGTCACTAATAATACGCCTCCCAGTTCTTAGAGCCTAACTGATGTACACAATTGCCTACATTCTACAAGCTCTTTATTTTCCGTATGAGAAATTCGAACAAACAGTTGTGTAATTGTCTGCGTTGATAATAGCTTTCCAATTGTAACAGCGACTCACTTCGATTTTGAGTTGCATTAATAGAGCGATTTCTACCATATGCTCTAATTACGAGAGGTACTGATCGTTTCTTAGTGATATTGATGTTATTGGATCGTGCCCTTACTTTTGTCGGTCACTTTCAGTATACAAAACACGAGTCCAAAGTCTGGAAATTACTCTTTAGCTCACTCCAATCACTTTGGCAACACTGTTGTACGGACTTACAAGTCCCTATCTCTATGATATTCTAAATAGAAAATCTTCACTATTAATCAGAGTCAACTTTTAGATTTTGGCCTAGCAGCGTGTTGAAGCACGTTTTTATATACTCCAGTGATGATTGCTTTAACGCATATGTAAACATACATCCGTGTATCTGCTTAATTTTTTAAAGAATAAAGCGAATACACAAGATGTGTTTAAACATACGACTTGTATGATCATCTTGAAAGTAGTACGTAATTTATAGAAGTATTCGTAGGTGTTTTATTAACAGGCACTACTTTTTATTATCAAATATATAGAAAACATGTAAATACTTTTGAACAATGTAAAATAGTCAATTCAATTGTTAATAATATAGTATAATTGTTGTATATTAAATGTTTATTTTTTAAATGTGGCTCTGCAATAAATCCATTTCTTCTTGTGTGATCTGATAAAACTGAAGCAAACTATTAGGTGCGCAACTAAGTTCTCGCTGTTTTTTTGATGAAAATGAAACTTTATTGTGAAAAAATGTTTACAAATGAATCATTCAAAATATTACCAATCGGTAGCGACAACTTTTTTCCATCTTTCTGGCAGAGCTCGAATACCGTTACGGTAGAAGTATTCGTCTCGGCACGAATCAAGCCATTTTTAGATGTCCTCATATGGACGGAACTGCTGATTAGCCAGACTATGTGCCATCGAACGGAACAAGTAATAATCGGACAGCGCAATATCTGGGGAATATGGCGGGTGGGGTAGGACCTTCCATTTGAGCGTTTCTAAATAGGTTTTAACGGGTTTAGCAACGTGAGACCGAGCGTTGTGATGCTGTAGAGTCACTTTTTCATGCCTCTGCTCGTATTGTGGCAGTTTTTCGCGCAGTGCTCGGCTCAATCGCATCAATTGAGTTCGATACCGTTCCCCAGTGGTGGTTTCGTTCAGTTTCAACAGCTCATAATAAATAACACTGCCCTGGTCCCACCAAATACACAGCAAAATCTTCGTAGCGTGAATATTCGGCAGAATCGATGACGTACAAGCATGACCGGGCAGTTCCCATGATTTTGTTCTCTTTGGGTTGCTGTAATGAATCCATTTTTGATCACCGATGAAGAAACCCCTTCCTTTTTTGCCGCTGGAGCAGTTGTCTACAGGCGAAAGAACGACGCTCAACGTCTCTTGGCTTCAAATCATAAGGAACCCAAGTTCCTTGTTTTTGAATCATTCCCAACGCATGTAATCGCTGGGAAATGGCTTGGCCGGTAACTCCTAATGCTGAAGTAAGCTCTTCTTGCGGTTGGCATGGATCCTCATCGAGCAATGCCTCCAATTCAGCGTCTTCGAAGGCTTTTGGTCTTCCTTCACGTGAACGGTCGTCAACATCGAAATCACCGTCTTTGAAGCGACGGAACCAATCAAGGCACGTTGTTTCACTTAGAGCAGCAGCTCCGTAAACTTTTTGGAGTTCTCGATGCGCTTCAGCCGCCGTTTTCTTCGAATGAAAGAAGAAAAGCAACACTTCCCGCAAATGACGATTATTTGGCACAAAAACAGACATTTTCACACAACTAAAAGTATATGACGCAAAAACAAAATCACTAATGTGTCAAAGCGATTTGTTTACCATATGTCTAAGCTTGGTTCATGACGTTTTGGTTATGTCACAATCGACCAGCACTTACTACTGGAGCCATCTCTTGAAAAACAGCGAGAACTTAGTTGCGCACCTAATAACATTTGGGTTTAGTGGAATCGGAAAGTAATTGTAGATTATGTCTTTCCTGGGTATAATGAAGGCATTAATATAGTTAAATACTGTGCACAACTCGATTGACTGAAAGCGGAAAATTTGTTAGGGAAAAGTCCATATTAATCCTTACAAAACGTCGAATTGTAAGGTTCTAACACCTTTTAACGTTCCATTGATCATCTTGTTAGCTTTTTCTAATAGATCTAATTCTTTAAGAAACTGCTAAGAGGCTAACGGAAGGACCAGCAAAATGGCAAGAAGCAAATAGGAGACCAGAGCTACACCCCAGAAGGCTTATCTACAGTTCCTAATGCTTTTCTCTTCAAATTACAAAAAAGAATTTGAGAGGCGAATTTAGTATATTTGCTTTTTATGCGAGAGTTATCTTCCAAGTAAAATTCGCTTGCAAATGCAGTTTGAAAATTTGCTCACACGTGAACATTTGTGCGTTTGTAGACTTCCAGTATCGATATTATTTTGTTAAATGTTCTAAATGTTTTAAATGCTTTAAAAATTACCAAACTGTATTCATGAAAGTAGTTATTTAATTTTGATAAATTTAATAAATTATAATTTATGAGTTGTAATCAATCGTTTTATTTATTAGAATGTTGGGAATAACTGCAAGCTAGGCCTAGCTGATTCGAAGGAACACCAGCTCAGCCTTAAAAATATTACGCTGTACGACAATGCTTATTTCGAATCAGGTTTTATTCTCTAAACTTGTAATTAGTTCCCCAATAAACACGGGATAAGTAAAGGCTCAAGAATTATATCATAATAATATATAAAAAAAAAAATTATGTTTTTAGATAATTTTTATTTGTTACGTTTTTATTGCAAATCAGACGATACTTAAAAAATAGGGCTCCTGTATGAAAATAGTTGAATAGGACGGTCATAGATTCACAAATTGAATTCATTTGAATAAAATCTTATTCGAAATCGATTTTATATTTTCGCAAACGTATTATTTATGTAAATCATACAAATACAAAGAGAATTAATATTAAAAATATGCACAAGCCGCGAAAACCCACGTATCTACTTAAATATAATTTATAACATGAAATGAATAACAATAGCTTTCAATAAAACATAAGTGTATTTTAAATTAGATTTCGAATTTTGTTATTTATTATTCTCACAGATTATAAATCTACATACTTTTCCGGATTCATATACCGTAACACAATTATAGTAGACATCATTACGTAATATTATTAATTCTTTTCTTGTACTAGACTCTGATATTGTCAGTGAACAGACCACATAATATTTATTTCAACCAGGAAATCACACACACTGCTCGTTAAAGTCGCAATTTACAATCACGCTTATTCATAATTCATACAAAAGGAACAAGTGAAATTTTCAATTTGCGAAGTTGCATTTATTGCTTTTAAGAAGCCTCTCTAATTATCATATCATTCTCAGATTAAGAGAATTATTATCGACTTGTAAAATAATTTCCTTTCACTAGAACTAATTTGGGATAAACTACATTTTGCTTTTCAATTCAATAGCAAATGAAATTCATTATTAAGTAATTTATTTCATAATAGTTAATTGCGTCATTGTAATTAGACTTCCGTTTCTGGCCAAAAATCGTACGTTAATTAAAATTTTATTCTTTTGCTTTATATAAATAACTTAAAAAGAACAATATGTAATCGCTATGTGAGAATTATTATACAAACTAAATATTTATAATTAATCATGTAGAAAATCAATCACAACTATTACTACACGTAACGGCATTATATACAGTCTGTCGCAGAAAAAACCGAACTTTTTAAAAATAAAAACAAAAGCTTACTATTTTGGTAAAAATAGTTAGCTTTTGTTCAAAGTAGTCGCTTTTGCCTTCAATACAACGTATTGCATGGTCAGTAGTAGTTAAAAAATCAGTGATAAGCGTCGAGCGATGAAATTGTACATTATCATGTAACAAACGCCAGCTACCATTTTCACGATATTGAAGGCGCATACGACGAATACGCGCCAAATGATGGTCATAAGACCAAGATAATTTACAGCATTGACAGTTTGGTACAAACTCTTTGTTTATTATGCCTTTCGAATCATAAAAACAAGTCAATATTGTCTTCACTTTTAATTTCTCCAAACGGCTTTTCTTCAGTCTTTCTTCGCTTGGATGCTTCCGTTCAGAGTTTTGACGCTTAGTCTCTAGATAATATTGAAAACACCATGTCTCGTCGTCTGTTACATAGAATTCCTGAAGTTTTCGTCCTTTTTTGAGTCTTTAATCAAGTCTGTACAATGTTGAATTCGGAGCAATTTTTAATCATCAGTTAGCTTGAATGGTACAAACCTTGCACAATTCTTTCTCAGTCTCAAATACTGTATCTAAATGCGATGAATTGAATCTTTGGAAATATTTAATTCCATTCCCACGTATGGCAATGAGGATTTCGGCTCATTTCTGATCAATTCACACACAAGCTCGATGTTACTTTCCGTAACCACAGATTTTTTGCACCAGAATGTTCTTCATTTACGTTCCTACGATCACCTTTAAATCGTTTATACCACTCATACACACTCGTACGTAATAAACACGCATCACTATACACTTTTTTCATTAAATTAAATGTTTCAATAAACGGTTTACCGAGTTTAAAACAGAACTTGATATTTACTGTTTGTTCAAAATTCATATTTCGACCAATACCTAAACACACTGTTTCTTCATGCACTATTTCTCTTCTTTTAGTGAACAGAAAGATCTACCTTACCGACGCATATTTTTTTAATAGATGGCGACACTAAGAATTACTATATTGAAGAAGTTCGGTTTTCTCTGCGACAGACGTGTATTATTTTAAACATAATAATTATAGAAGTGAAAATGATTAAATTCCACGCTGGTTCTAGCGTTGCAATAATAATTAAAGGTCTAAAAGAAAAATTGTTAGCAGAAATAGAGCAATGAGATTGTCCCTAAAATTTTATTCACTAATTTAAATGAAGAGAATGTCGTAAATTCGTTTTCTAATGCATCTGTTAAAGAGACATAGTTAAAGAGACACAGTTTAAAACCACATCATTTCACAGAACAAAAATAGTCAAACCGAACCTATCTGGTCTATATAGCAAGTGGTCTAGCTCAAAAAGGGAAGTGGATTAAACTACAGCTGCCCCGTGAGCTGGTGCATTCTTACGAAGAAGGAAGATATTTTTCTGACACAAACCTAGATGTTTTTGATCAATAGCGGTATGATATTTTGTTATCGTATTACCGTAGATAGCTACTCTTATTGTAGTCCCCTTTGGCATCTATTCATGAAACATCTGCTTGTTTTCAAAAGAGCTTCGGTCATCTTCAATGAATTTACGACCCCACCTGTTTTGACAAATATTTCACTTTAAAATATGGTGAAGTGTTATCCCCATATACTACAATCATACCTTCGTGAATAGTTGTATTCCTTTGTCAAAGATTTGATACTACAATACAATGCTTTAGTTTCGCGTAACTCGTTTTTTGTTGCGAAACACTATGAAAAGCACAAAATAAGTTAATTTTAAAATATAAGTAGAGAAATATTGCCGTTACTGAATGCAATAAGCAAAGTATAAATATGTAGTTGTTTCTATCATGGCTAAGCAGATTTCTTTTTCTGGTTTTCCTCGTAATCGTGAGTAGTTACTCGCGATTTAAAGGATTGCTCAATATACCAATATTTTCTTGTATAGAATATTAGTAACTTTCTAAAGAAATTACGTTTAAACTGTATTAAGCCACGTGTTTAAAATAACCTGAAACTAACTTAAAATACGAACTAATTAGTGTTGTAATCACCGAAATGATATATTTATTTTACATGGAATATATGTATTTATTTTTCTTTACAATAAATTTCATCGGCGTCCTTTTCTCGAATTCTTTAAAATTCACTCCGGCATTCTTATTTGAGAATCAATGTTTTTATCTTCATACCATCAGTGTTTTATTATTTGTCATTTTTATCTTCATACCCTTCATTTCATCTTTGCAAGAATTCATATTTTATACTTAACGGTTAATAAATTTAGTGTCATTGAAGAAGAACATTGTAAACATTTACAAAGAGGCTTTCAGCGCTGTAGTTTGCCGTAAGATATAATACTTAATAAGACAATGCCCCCTAGCTATGCATTATACAGATCCATTTGTAGGTAACCAGTCTTATAGAACTGTGCATGTAAACATAATTATCCACACACGAAAAAAAAAATTACTTTGGAATTTACTTGCTCTAGGGAACATATGGTACAATGAATAACGAGTTGCATTGTATAGTGGGTAATTATATATAAATGTAAGTTAGAATTAATTGTCAATAAATTAATTGCGAGTACCAATTTTGTAAAGGCACATAAATTATCTAAAATTTATCCAAAGTAAGCAACACAGCAGCCTATAATTATAATAGCTATTAGAGGAATACAAATTTTAGAACCTGTAATATCTTTGTAAGTAAATAATGTAGAATGAAAGTTATGACAGATGTGGAAATCTATTATAGAATACCTTTAATAACGATACGTTGCTACTTAAAAAAATAAATGATTCATACTGAATTTGGAAGAGTTTTAGTAAGTTATTTATGAAAACTTAGGCGGTTAATTTCTTTGTATCATTTGCAATACTTTTTCATACCAAAATAATTTTTTAAAAAATAATATTCTTTATTATCCCATAGGCAAAAATCTTCTTACAAGGTGACGCTCGAATTTGGTATATATAAAAAGCAAAAACAAAATAAAAAGGTGTAAATGTATTCCAGCTGTAAACAATTAAGTAAACAATAAACCCGAAAAAAAATTGAAAAATTAGAACCAAAATTATGTCTTAAATCGTTACCACTGAAATACGAGGGTGGATCAGTAATTAGTGAGCTTAGTCAATAAACATTTTGGCAAAAAGTTATCTTATTTTTCAACGTATTCTCCTTGAAGCTCATTACATTTAGTCCACTGATATTCTAATTTCCTCATTGCTTCAGAAAAATAAGCTTTCTTTAAATATTCGGAACGTATATCAGTTTCGGTGACTACCTCCTCATCTGATCCAAATCTCTTGCCACCAAGACAAGTTTTCAGAGTGGGAATAAGGACAATCCTGGGGTAGCCTAGTCTGTCGAATAGGTTGAATGCGTAAATATTTTATAGTTCGTGATTTTTTCCACATTGGAATAGTCTAAGCGAGAACATGTGCATTATTTTGGAGAAAAAACAGTCATTTCTTCTTTAAGTGGCCTTGCATTGCATCACGCAGTTAATCTAAAAGCGATGAACAATATTCGCTTGTTATCATTTTACCTTTTTGAAAACGATTTGCTTTCTTCGGAGAACTTGTGTCAGCCTCACGCCATTGTTTATCTTACAGCATATGCAAACTTTTTGCATATGCTGTATTCATTAAAAACTGTTACCTGAGCCACATACAACGCACAACTGAATTAACAGACAAGATGTATTAGAAAAAAAATATTTCTACCTACTTCCTCTGTGCTATCCGCCCGTTAATTTTTCTTTCATGGAATATTGGCATGTGTTTCTTATGATACAGACTGTATAATAAAATCTTAGTTTTTTAGTAATTTTCTCGAATGGCGACTTAAAAATATTTCTTTTCGTTATTCGAGCATTACTGCGCTCATGCATAATCATTAAAGTTAATTTAAACAATCGTTAAATTTACATTTTTTTCCCGTAAAACTGCATTTACCGGCAATAGTTTCGAACGTTTTACTTTTGCAGGCAGGATTTTATGACACTGCAATGTTTATTTATCGCATCCATTTGTATTGGACGAACTTGCAGCGAACTTTACCTTATCATCTTAATATTGGCCTTTACATGTGGTGGAGTTTTTGTTTTACGACCTACGCAATCTAATCGTATTTTACGTCCACGACCAATTACTGTGATTACAAACTTCTGCACTGAAATATAACTGTGTTAGTTTCGCATTTGTGCACAAAGTGCTTTAGGAGATAAGCGTAAAGTCAAATGGTATTGCAAGGCAAATGTTATAGTTAGATTTTATTAGTTGAATAACGTCGTATACTTTTGTGGAATAAAAATTTAAAAATATTTAGTTTGTTGTAATTAACTATAAACTCTATTAACTTGGGTACACAAGTTAATAGAAAGCAGTATGAATTTCAGGAGAAGATAGTATAAAAGTAAGGAAGTAAATGCATTTTATGGCAAGTGTTTATTTTTCTACTCCCAAGATATGGTATTTTTCTACATATCATGAAGGATAAAGTATAATTGGAAAAACCTCAATTTTTTTCAGTGTGTGCAATCAAGAATTGGTATTTTTATTATTGTACATAATCAAATGTTCGGACATCGACATTCTTGGAGGTCTTAAAAACGATTCTGACACCAAAATTTATTTAATAATTTAGGCCTAATCTTGAAAGAATAAAACACTTATACGCAAATTATCTCTAAAGTTGGAATGACTTTGCTACATAAAGTGAGTTTCTATTCTACTAGATCGGAATAACTCTTTTGCATTCTATGTATTTATGCAACATTTCAATATTTTTCATTTAATCACTGAAGGTTGATATATAACCTGTTTCCACATTAATTTTCGTATTCTGTTACGTATTTCGATAACTAAGTTGTCATCATCAGCAGATAATTAAACAGTGTCGCACCTACGAAAACAAATTCCGCACACGATCTGTACCGTTGAAAACACACTGTCAGTGTGCGTTTTGGCTGGAAAATAGTTAAAATGGAAATATGAACTTTTAAAGCAAGAGTTATATAACATACGATATCTAGGAGTGAATGGAGTAAATGATAGTTACTCAAATATTTAAACGACATAGTTAAGAAATGTACTTCCTTAACAGATAAGTTTTAGATTAAGATTATTGTTTGTAATTACACACAATATTTTATCCACGAACATTTTTTTAATAATATAGTTTATACAGTAAAACCTGTGTTAACGGCCACCTGACTAAAGCGGCCACCGAATCGACTATAAGGAAATTCCCATACACAAATACCCGTTAATTACGGCCACCTTTGTAAAACGGCCGCGGCCAAATAACCCAAACTTTTACGGCCTATTTTCATAGAAATTTACCTGCCAATGTCGGCCGGACTATTTATGACATGTATATCTTTATTGACGGAAATACCTAATACAAATTGTCGGGGTTTCCCGGGGTTTCCTATTACCTGGTAGTAATTCACCCTTTTCGATTTAAGCTTTATTATTCTAAAGGAAACAATTCAGTTTAAAGTTGTCTCCGTATTCGAAAGGTTCTTAATTAAGTATGTCGCAAAAAAGAAAACGTTTGTCGCTAAAAGACAAAATAAATATAATCGCGGAAAGTGAAAAGTATGCGTTAAGTTCGCGAAAGTTGGCCGAAAAATATGGGGTTGGAAAATCACAAATTAACGATATTATGAAAAATAAAGGTGAATTAAAAAAGATGGTCGAGGAAGGTGTTAACATGGAGCTAAAACGAAAATTTCCGAAGTCGGAAGGATTGGCAGTGGATCAAGTCGTCTACAATTGGTTTTGCAAAGCCAGAAATAAAGCAATTCCAATATCTGGGCCGCTACTTAAACAAAAAGCACTGGAGACAGCAAGCAGTTTAAAGATGGAAAATTTCGCAGCATCTAATGGATGGTTGGAAAGTTTCTGTCGGCGACACAGTATAACTTTTAAATCAATTTGTGGTGATTCCGCAGAGGTTAATTTTGACGATATAAAAGACTGGAAAACCAAGTTACTGTTGATTTTAATAAATTATTCTCCTCGAGATGTGTTTAATGCCGACGAAACAGGTCTTTATTACCGCGCTATGCCAAATAAGACATTTGCATTAAAAAGTGAGAATTGTGCAGGGAAGAAGGCAGCAAAACAACTTTTGACTGTTTTACTATGTGCAAATATGGAAGGTGAGAAGGAAGATCCATTAATAATTGGAAAAAGTAAAAATCCTCGCTGTTTTAAGGGTAGTCATGTGGACAAATTACCCTTAGAATGGGTTTCTAACAAAAAGGCATGGATGACAACGGAAATTATGACAAGATGGCTGCATAAATTTGACAATAAAATGAAAAAACAAAATAGAAAAGTGCTTCTTTTCTTGGATAATGCCACTTCACATTATAAAGTTCCATTAGAAAATGTTAAACTAGTCTTCCTGCCGCCAAACACCACTTCGTATTGTCAGCCCTTAGATCAAGGAATAATTCAAAATTTCAAATTGATTTACCGAAATTTTTTGATTAAAAAGCTTCTAACGTTTATTGACAATGAATGTGATTTTGAAATTTTTGGAAAAAACATAAATTTAGCCAATGCACTTGTATGGATTACAGCTGCTTGGAAAAAGGTATCCCTGCTACAGTTAAAAAATATTTTTCCAAGGCCGGATTCTCTGATGTTATCCAGGAGGACACAATGTTTGATGAAGGAGACGAAATACCCCTTGCCCAGCTATATCCTGCAGTTCGTAACGAATTTTTGATGGATTTAGATGAATATGCTTCTATTGATCGTCATGTGCCTACAGAGAGCCCTAACTTCAGTATTCCAGAAATTGTTGAAGATTTGTGCAATAATGATGAAGAACATAACTCTGATAATAGTGACTTGGACGAATGTGAAACTCCAAAATCTAGTTTATCTAGTATGAGTGAAGTGTGTGCAAAATTAAGAGACATACAAAATTATTTATTGTGCAATAACAATGATGACATTTATATGGATGTTTCTAAAATTTTACTTACATGTGAAGCTGCAGTTTTTAAATCGAAGCTAAAAAATGTGAAGCAAACAAACATTGAAACATACTTTAAAAAATCCTAATAAATTGTGTTTTTTCGTATGAATATATTGTAATAATATGTACATATAAATAATTTATTAGATGTCATATTATCTATAATATGTAAATACATTAAAATTTTAGTTTTTCTTACACATATTTGTATTTATATACTATTTACTTTAATTAATAAAATAAAGAAAGCATATCCTAAAATTAATTATGTATTTTATTTGTGAGACGAAAAACCTGTCAATTACGGACACCTTTATATAACGGCCAATATATTTTGCTTTTTGGGTGGCCGTTATTGACAGGTTTTACTGTAGTAGAAATTACATTTAAATGACATTTAAATGAAGAAAGGCCTATATCTAGATACTAAAGATATTATTTGTAAGCAAATTTAAAGTTATTTTATTTTAATCTGTGAATAAAGATAATATGATGTTAGTGTAGAATAAGGATATTTGTAGACAAAATTGATTAAATGTCTAACTTTTGTTAATATAATTCACGGTAATACTTAATCTGGTTACTTTTATTGAGTAATTAGAATATCTATATGTAACAATAGTATTTGCATATATTCATAAATTGGAAAAAGATATTTATTTTATTTTAAAAGAAAGAATATAAATAAATTATACTTGTTTTTGGTCTATTAGTGACACGTATTAGTATTTATTTATCAGCAAGTATTTTGCAATAAAATTTATTTATTTTAGTGCCCTGTATATCGTGTATCATTGGTTTCTTAAAAAAATATGGATATTGAACATAATAAAAAATATACACATTCAAAGACAGGTATAAAGAAGTTTAATAAAAGTACGTATTACACTTTATATATTACATTTGTGAATCTAAGTTTCATAAATATCACAACTCCTTGCACAAGTTTTCTTTCCCTTAATTAAATTAATTTATATCAATATATCGTATTACATATAAACAACATTCAATATATTTCACAACGGACAACGTGAGCCAACCCCTGAAAATATCATATAGGTAAGAATTCGCTTATAAAAAATAATTAAAAACCTCGAGGACCTTCTTTTTCACTGAAGAAATAATACAGAAATCTTTTAAGTAACTCTTACAGGAACTACATATCTTTCCTTTCGTTACACAAACTTCAAGAACTTAAAGCATTATATCCAGCCATCAGCAGCGACAAACACAACAAAACAAGAAGTAAATAATAGTACTCATGTTCACGTTCCATGTCACTCGTTTTTAATTTTAACCGACGTAGTACCTCGGCTATCTTTATCTATCATCATCTCCTCTATTAGAATTTCGAAGCGTGGCGTTGGGTGGGTTTGTATCTGTAACTTCCTTCTCTAGAATGGTCAGTTAGAGGTACGTGTGTATACATTTTTATGCCCTGCTCTTGGCAGCTTGGAAGAGAGCAACAGATAAGTCAGTGAAATAAATCAAGCGAAATGCTAGACATTCTCTTCGTGTAGGTACAGTTAGTAATTACGGCTTTCGTGTGCTCTTGGTTTTATACTCTAACATCGACTGACGATAGTTGAAACAGTAGTGTAGGAATTTATTTATTGCTTGGTCGCCAAGATAAAAATAAAGATTGTATACGTGTTTGTGAAAAATAAAAAAAGGAAACTAAATGCTACAGCTGCAAAATAAAATAATGGTAGGTCTGAACTTCCCGATTACAACTATGGTGTTAATATATGAACGCTTTGACTTGTTTCTATTGGACACATTTGGACCTTTTTGTTTTCTACCGACGTCGTTGTACAAGTTTTCAATTTTTAAGTATACGTATATAAACAACGATTCCTGAAGTATATGATGATAATAATAGTCTGTTATAAATTATTTGTATAATACATATATATTTTGATCTTTTCGAGGACGTATAGTAAAAATATGGTTCCTTGGGTTCTTGGTCATGTGTGCGACGCATACCCAGAAGGTCCATTGCCACTACATTTTGACGATTTTGCACTACTTACCTTCTGGACCTGGTTAAAAGTATCGTTTGTTGTTTGTTCTGAGGTATACCATTCATATATTCGTTAGAGAGATGGTATGGTCCTATTGACGTGGATAGACGACTGCGTGTAATTGGTTAGTTTACTTGTGAGTTCTATATTCGTTTCGTGCGTTCGTATGAAAGCTCTGGTAGGTTGCGGTTAATTTTTGTAATAATTTGTTGGTTAATCAGAAATATTTGTCGGTTAATCGGAAGTGGTTTTCATTTATGTGGATGGCATTTACTATTTTCTCGTTTGTTTAGATTCCTAAATTACTTTTCTATCCCTGTTCATGTAACTTATAGAGGCTATTTATTCTAAAGTATTTAATCGAATACGATTTTCGTTCATTTTAGGTCAATTTAGTAAATTTGAGATGTTCTAGCATGCGTTGTTTTAAGGAATTTATTTTTCACCTCTTATTTATAATTTACACTTAGTTAAATTATTGTACAAATTAATTGTATATTATCTTTATTTGCGTTTAAATTATAGGTACATATCTAAAACATCACGCATATTCAACCAAAGAGTTCGTAGAGTCTGTAAACTGCGGTGGTTTGCAACATTTGACCGTCAATAACATGCTAGTATTGCCGCGAACCTCAATATTCAAATTCAACCGACCCACGTCATTGCTAAAAATGCCTCTCTCCCCTCCTCAGTTGAATAGTTTTCACATATAGGGGGATTGTAGCGTAAGTAATAATGCAAGGCAAAGCAAATAGCGTTAAATCCAGAGGTCTAGAACGTCAGGGGGGCAGTAGGTTGCATTGCAATGGCGATCTAGCCTAAATTTACGCCAGTCCCTTCCCTGATGTTAGTACTCTGAAACGCCTTCAAATATCTAAACAAAGGTGCATATATGCTGCGATGTAGCAGAACCGATCCTAGCTTAAGTTAAAAGTATACGTAAGTAATATATAAATACTATTACAAAACGTAAATTATATCGTCTTGTAAGTTTTGATGGTTGATAGACCGAAACCTATAACTATAAATAGACTTATATACAACATATCCTTAAAGACTATATACTTATACATTTATGTACTTATATACGTACATACTTATATACTATTCATAGTACTTAATTGTAAAGCTACTAAGTAAAGAGTAGTAAACATCTGTTTACAATAAGTTTCGTGGTTCAGGTAGTATCGGCTGTATGACCAAAGTTGAATTTATAAGAAAGTTTACGGTTGTTTTAAAATGTACAAATATAACCTTTCCATATTTTTCATAAATTTATTATACCAATTAATGTAGATTTTGCCTCAGATATTTCGATTCAAAGTACAGCGCGTTTCAAAAAGAACGTACGTATTACAAAGTATTATTTTGTCCAAACTATCGATCGCTGCGCCTCGGCTCGGCTATTGGAGAAACGGATACATAGTCTAGTTTATTTAATAGTCGCTAGACGTCAGTTGTCTTTTGTTTTTCTTGGTAACCGTCATATGTTTAAAATGGCTACCCCACAGC